>CM076584.1:1461428790-1461963790 GCA_034641835.2 Pinus albicaulis | reverse complement strand
GTCTGTCAATATAGATTTCAATGCTGAATATGACTGGTTCTTTCGGGTTCCTTCAGAGCCGAGTTCCCACAACCTTTTTTCCACAGAAGTCAACGTAAAATATGGATCAAGTCCTAAGCATTGACCAAATATTAAATTTAATTGCATGAATAAATAGTAATTAAAATGACTTGAGTGCATGAATACCTGAATAAGATCCTCATGAATTCGAGAATAAATTATTGGAGTAGTTTAATCTTGGAGAAAACCTCCCTCCACTCGATGAAGCCACAACGAAGTCAACATTGACTTTGTTGTTGCTCTGTTGGATTGAGGGTTTTTTGTTCCACGATTATCCAAATCCTAATTTATTCTCTACTTAACAAGGCCAACCACATGAAGATGGAAGATCTCATGGCCCCTCCACCCCCCCACATCACTCTCAATTCCACAGTACCCAATCTATATACTATATAGGAAGTAGTTGAAAGCAAGACATTAAAATACATAAAAAAAGTGCAAACCATACTTTAAATGCGAGCTATGACTAATCAGTGATAAAAACTACATCAATAATGGAAATTAGAGAATAGACACTTCAATAAATATTTGAGTTGTTCAAGAGGTCCCTAGGAGCTTGTATTATATGATTGAGTTAACTGAGATCAAACAAATCCAAAAATGACTTCACATACATAAGTTGATTCATTCAAGTGAAATGGATACAAGTCTTGGACATCGAATGATCATAAATGTTTGAATATCATGTGAAATGAAACACAAAAAGGTACCACAAATGCAACACATATCCTAACCTTATATTTAATTATTAGGGTATTTTACCATTAACATTGTAATATTTCGCTAGCTGGTGGGATTATACACTTTTCCTCTCTCTTTCTTATCGACATCAAGGAACTAAAAAAACAACCTGGTTTTGGGTAAACTCCAATTGTCTCTACATGTATAACTAGCCATATCTTTTCTCGTGCATCACCCCTAGGAGCATGTGCTTATGACAGATGCCTATTTTGAGGTCATTGCTTCACATTTCGTTCCTGTTACCCCAGGGGTATTTTCGGTCAATTCAATAAGCATTCATTCATCCAAATTAATTTCACATGATAACATTCTAAGGCATATATGTTCATCATCTAAATCTCTATATCGCTTTACAACTTTCCAAGCTTTTGTTTCATATTTAAGTTCATTCTCAATTTTTTCTATAGCATTGATTACAAGCTCAATGAAGAAATATTTTGGGACCCCTCCATAAGTAAGAAATGCGATAAAACATCTTGAAAGGGATGTTATGCTTAGCTTATAGATGGTTCCACAAATTTCTAAGGAGTGGATACTTGGGTAACAAACATAATTTTCACATCTTTCAATTTTGATCATCAACTCTTGGAAATAGATCATTTTACATGGAAATCTTCTGTTAATAAGAAATTTTCCTTTCACTGTATTACCATTATAGAAAAGATGACACTGAAAGAGTAAGAGGTAGGCCACTGGAATCTGATTGCTTAAATGTTTTCCTTCAAATACATTTTTTGGGCATTGTGAAGTCAAATCTTCAGATATAAATCTTGTTCCATCAGTATGTATTAGAAACTCTCCAATCAAGTCACAAACCTCCTTTTTATTCTCATTCAAACAAGTTATATCCACCACACAGATAAAATCTACATCTGAGATATCACCTCCAAAGGGAATTATTTGAAAGAATCAATGTAAACTGAGCTATGTACTTCTTCAAACTAGCAACAATATGTACACACATAAACAAGCGTTGTGCCTAATCGATAGATTTTCTAAACAAAATGTATGTACTTTTTTCATCTACTTCTGCAAATGGTTTTGTACAAACAAAGTAATAGTTGATTGATGATAACATGGGCTCTTTTCTCTTTTCTTTGCTACTATCCTTGACTAAGTGTTATAGGGAGAAGGCAGGTCTAGGTCTTAATGCAAGTGTGACATGTGGTGTAGTTAGGTTTGCGCGATAAGCCATAAGGGCATCTCTGAACCGAGGGAGCTATGGACAGTGGTGCAAGTAATGTCCATAGGCCCACCAAGATAACTCGTCGATTATTGCTTTCCCATTTAGAGAGATCTTACTTATGCTAGATAACAATTTTTTTGTCTATGTTTGATCTAAAAAAACCTTATTGCCTCTATTTTTTCTAGTGAAGGTAACTACAGTTGCCTAAAGGTGATATCTAGTATGACGACAAAGTGGGTATCGTCCTATAGATATCTTTTTATCTTAGTTATCATATATTACATAACTAACCCAAGCATACAGTGACAAAAATATAGTGTTATCTCACCTCAATTGGTGTCATCAATTCTAAACGCTTCTCCGAACTTGAATCCCTTGTCTTATTGTTAAATCAATTTCTACACAAGATCAGAAGATTGAAATTAACTCAAAAGTGCCATTTCAATTCAGGTATGTAAAACCTAGAATTAATAGGTATTTTTAAATTTCTTCCCAGAGAAAGCAAGTTTACAAAGCTACCAATGTATTAGATACAAAATTTCCATGTTGCATAATATAAAATTGTAAATGATTTTAATGGTTGTAGTATTTCTCTTGAATGTATTAACTAAATAAAAATTGAACATGTAAGTTGTTGTAGCATAATTTTGCACAATTAAAGTATTAAAAATTTTGCAGTCAAAATATGCCAATAAAAATTAATTTATTTTTTCTAGAGTATTTGCTATTCAAAATTTTGGGATATTTGGACCATCACTCTTTAATTATAAGGCATATTGGTGCTCTCAATTTTTATACAGAGAAGATGCTATTGGATTTAATAAATACAAAATTCAAAATTTTGGGGTATTTGGACCATCACTCTTCAATTATGAATTTGACAAAGCATATTGGTACTCTCAATTTTTAATTCGGAGAAGAGGCTATTGGATTTACTAAATTCTGATTTAATAAACACAAAATTCAAACTTTTGGGGTATTTGGACCATCACTCTTCAATTATGATTTTTATAAGACATATGGGATAAAAGAATAGAATTATGAATTTTATAAAGCATATTGGTGCTCTCAATTTTTAATACAAAGAAAAAACTATTGAATTTAATAAATACAAAATTTTGGAGTATCACACTTCCATTATGATATGATTATTATAAAACATATTGGATCAAAATTCGAAATATTTCGACCATCACTCTTCAATTATGATTTTTATAAGGCATATTGGATAAATGATTTTTAATGATTTTTATAAGGCATATTGGATAAAAGAATGGGCACGATGGCCTAACCTCCAAGGCAAGCATTTAAATGCACAAGCTAAGCATCAAGGTTTATCATTCAACAATTGTACACAATCAAAACGAGTGCTCATACAAGGCACCGCGAGGAGCATCTCACAAGGGCTAATATGTTGCACAAATCACCTAACTGTGTGTAACCAATATTAATTTGATATAATATTGTTACCAAATCGATGTGGGACTATTTTTAAAAACAAGGATCTTCGAAGGACATTGTTACTTTTGTCGTAATGCAACCACTGTTGTGCTTTTGGTCCTTTATATACAACGACTCTCTAAAGTAAGGAGAAGAAAATTGGTTTCAAGCTTTATTCAAAATTAGAAAGAAAGAAAAAAAGAAAGTAATTTTAAGGTTCATGAGGCTATAGCTTATGGGATAGATTGTTTTTTTTATCTGGTTCATGTAATTAGCTTTTTTCAAGTTTTACAATAAATGCTCCCAGCTTCTCGACAAATTCTTCGCTGAATAGATTATCTTAGAGGCTAGCTGCTAGAATACCTGCATAATTTTCCCTACTGTCTTTAAAAGCCTCACATTCTAAAATGAAATAATTTTTTATTTCCACTTCGCTGGAAAAGCAAACTTATCATCCAAACTTATCTACTAAAGTCAGAGTTTACCACTTACAAATCCCAACGACATATCACTAAAGCTAGCGTTCACACAAGGTGTCGAGGGAGGAGCGAATTTGGGTGATTTTCTTTGCACAACGCATTGGATCATTGTAGGGAAGGAAGGATATTTCGTTCATTGATAATTGCCCAACATGGCTAAATGGCAGGAAAGGCGGTGAATTCATAGGAAAAGTGCTGGATAGATTCATTGTTAGCAATAGCATGAGATTACACATGGGAAATATGATAGCTAATGTTGAGGATCTTATTGTGTCAGATCATAGACCTATTACCTTAATGTGGGACTTTGAAGATAGAAAATGCGGAATACCTTTTAAATTCAATAGATCATGGCTAACTGTTGATTCTTTTAATTTGCTGATTCGAGATTATATGAACAGACATAAGAGATCGATGAATATGACAACAATGGCATATCTTTCAATGACCATGCGGGATTTAAAGAAACTGGTTAAAAAATGGGCTTTGAGACAAAAGAAAAAAATGAAGAACAGAATAGTAGAAATCCGGAAGGAAAGGTCGGCGATTTTAAAGGATATAGAAGAGGGCAGACAACAGGACGACTATTGGGACAAATTGAAGACACTGGAAGATGAATATAGGACTCATCTACTTTTGGAGGAGGAGGAATGGAGATTGAAGAGCAGGGCGACGTGGTTACAAAGTGGGGATAAAAATACAAAATTTTTTCATAAGGTGGCAAATGGGAGAAGGAGTTCAAATGCAATATGGGAGATTGTAGCAAATGGGGTAACATATAGCAAAACAGAGGATATAAAAAGGGCAGCGGTGGAGTACTTTGGAGCTTTATATGAGAAACAAGCTCAGCCGAACATTGGGGTTCAAATGGAATACATTGAAGATTTTCCCGTCATGTTCAACCAGGAGGAACTTAATATTTTAAAACAACAGGTCAGCTCAGAGGAAATTAGAACCATCTTGAAATCTTTTGCAATAGATAAGAGTCTGGGGCCGGATGGATGGACCCCGGATTTCTTTCTGCATTTCTTTGATGATTTTTCTTCGGTACTTACGGAGATGGCAGAGGAAGTAAAAAACTCAGGGAGTATGCATGGTGCCATAAACTCTACTTTCCTTGCTTTGATCCCTAAAAAGAAAGGGAAGTTGTCCTTTGAAGATTATAGACCCATTTCCCTTTGTAATACCCTGTACAAGATAAATTCCAAGATTATTGCAGAAAGAATTAAGAACTTTTTTTCTAAACACATAACTAGGGAGCAGGCAGGTTTTCTGAAGGATAGGAGTATACACGAAGCTGTTGCCATCACACAAAAAATACTTCATTCGATGCAAACAGAAAATTTGGACGGGGTGGTCATGAAAATAGATCTGAATAAGGCCTATGATAGGGTCGAATGGAATTTTTTAAGGATGATTTTATTCAAAATCGGTTTGGACAGGGAGCTGGTGGCGTGGATTATGGCATGTATTACACAGACATCAATGGCGGTTCTTATAAATGGAACTGCTTCTGCTTTTTTCAATCCAGGCCGGGGATTAAGACAGGGATGTTCATTATCCCCCTTGTTATTTATTTTGATCATGGATGCTTTTAGTTTAAAGATCAAAAAAGCTAGTATAAATGGCACTTTTAATGGTTTAAAGATCTGCAGAGAAACGCTGGTAACCCACAGTTTTTTTGTTGATGACGTACTCGTCTTTGGGGAGAAGGAGAAAAGAAATTGGGAAAATTTCAGAATCATATTGAATGGTTTTTGTCAAGCAACAGGGATGCAGGCTAGCGATGTCAAATCTTGTATTTTTTATGCAAACCCGGTGGACGAGGAACGTGATGAGTTGGGGCCTCTTTTTAATTTTAAATCAGCTCTTCTTAGAAATGGACTGACTTATTTGGGTTTTCGGTTGAAGCCGACAAGGTACACGGTGGAGGATTGGAAATGGCTAGCTGTAAAATATAAGAAAAAGATTCAAGTTTGGGCATCAAGGTGGCTATCAAGAGGGGGCAGATTTATTTTGACACAAGCAGTGTTGCAACAGTTCACAGTCTACTGAGCTCATATTTTTAGGATTCCAAAACAGACTATTGTGGAGATAAATAAAATCATTGCGAGTTTCATTTGGAGTGGGGGCAAAGAAAGAAAGACTATCCATTTGGCAAGACTGGAGTGCCTTACAAAGCCAAAGGAGAAGGGGGGATGGGGCCTGTTGGACCTGGATACTTTTGGGAAGGCGCTCTTATTCAAATCAATGTGGAGGTGCATTACAAAAGATTGCCTTTGGGCGGATATAATAAGGATAAAATACATTGACACACGGGATCTAGAGGACATCCTTATTACGGGGTGGGAGGTCAAAAAGTGCAGATCCGAAATTTGGAGAGGTTTTAGTAATTGCTGGGGTGATTTCAAGGAGAACCTAGTATGGAGATTTGGAGTTGGATGCAAGATACTAATAGGCAGTAAAAACATGCTAGGCTGTGAACTCACCACTCCACTAAAAGACGGTATCCTTGACCTTTTAAATAGCAGAGGTATTTTCTACTTGGGGCAGATAGTAAGGAACTGGAGTTCGGATATACCAAGCTGGAAAAATTACTATGAGCTGGGATTAGAGGTAAATTATAAAGAGGATTGGGATCATTATATCAATATTCTAAAAGGCATGGGGTTGAGAAAAAACAGAGATGGAGACTGTTTGACTTGGGGAGGCACCCATATGAACACTCAGATTAACACGAAGGTTGCATATGCCGCCTTGACAAACAAAAGACTTGAACAAGAACCGAACATAAGGATGACCATTTTAATCGGGAGTACAGATTAAAATGGTCATCCTTATGTGGCTCATTTGGAAGGACAAAAATCTGACATGGACAAACCTGCAAAAAAAAGGATGGCAGGGTCCGGGTCGATGTCCGATGTGTGGACAAGATGGGGAAGACAATGTTCATTTATTTTATAGCTGTCCTTTTGCCCTTGAGACTTTAAATTTGCTTTGTCAGTTACTTAAAATTCCTGCTCCAGTTTATAAGACGACCACCGATTGCATGAGCTGGTGGTTCAAGCGAGGAAAAAAAAACAGAGCCATACCCATTATACTACATTGGCACTTATGGTGTGGGAGAAACAAATGTATTTTTGAAGGGAAACAAAGCACACCGGGGAAAATCTGTGCAAAGGTATATTGCAATGTGGAAAAGCTAAAAGTAATACAAAAACCCCCAAGGGACTTGTCCAGAAAGATGAGACCTGTTGAATTACAATACCCAGCCGGTTTCTTTGATGGGGCTTCACAAAACCAAAACTGTGGATGTGGGGCATGGTTAAGGCTGTCCACAGAGTGCCACTATAAAATATATTGGAATGGAGGCGGAGGGACGAATATGAGGGCCGAGATCATAGCACTCTGGGGCTTGCTCTGGTTTGCCAACCATCTTTACATTGAGGAGTTACGGGTTTTTGGTGATTCGAAGGTTATAATAGAACATCTAAACAAAGGTACACAGCTAAATCCGGTTTCTCTTATACATTGGTTGGAGAGAATAAATTCTTTGAAGCAATCTTTCTCTGCTATCTTTTTCAACCATGTCTACAGGGAAAAAAAACTGAAGCAGACAACCTTTCAAAAAGGGGATTAAACGGGTGTTTTGGTGATATGTACTATGAACTTCACAATGCAAATGGGCAGGAAGTGAAAGGCAAGCTTAATTTTAGCTAGGAAGTGATATGTACTTTCTTCCAACTGTAAGGCTGGTTCCGTTGCGTTCTTTTCAGATTTAGAACTCATTCAGATATAGATTTAAGGATGAGTGTTAATCTGTTTTTTGAAAAGCCTGCTAAAGGCATGAACCAATATGATGGTATGTGAACTTTGAAATCAGACCTCTTTGTTATTGGACTGAAGGTAAATCGGTAAACAAGAAACAGGAGTTAGTTTGTGATGCTTTTTTCTTGATGCTATAAAATTGAGGAATTCTGGACTGTGGATTTGAAAACAGTGAATATTGTAAAACCAAAGATGGTTATTTGTTTTTGCATAGTATTGTGCCCTGGTACACTTATATAAACCAGAAGTATTTTTTCGTGCTGAAAAAAAAAAGGGAAGGAACATATATAACTACTAATGTGGAATTCCAACCCTAAACAAAAAAGCCTCATAAGCATATTAATGTCGAAATTGGTTCTTGGCGGAGGTGGAATTCGAATTAGATGTCAGTTATTCTCATATATTGTTGATGGTGGAAATTAATAACGGAAGGAGATCACACTATCAACACACTCTATGCGTCAGAATGCTACGTGAATTCACAATTACTCCCTTATCTATAATGGAGAAGTGCTACGCGTTAACGCCAACTGAAGGCTGGTCTTTCCGTTAATTCGACTGCAAGAATATAGGATAACTTTTTATCCCTTTTAAATCATTGTTTCAACTTTTTATCCTGCAAGAATTGTGGGGTGATTGACGTCGATTTCTATCCAAAGTCAACATAATAATTTTGTTATGCTAGAGTTAGCAGATACCAAGAAGTGGATAGTTGAAGTCTGTGATATAATGAAGCCCAATTTTATGAAGTGGCGAAAGAGTTTATGCCAGGATTATGGCTATTATTGGAACGACTTCGACATTTTCATAATCGTGTCAAAAAGATGTCATGCTAACCATATAGTTTTGCAACTAAGAACTCCGGGTTCAATGCTAGAATCCCCTCATCCTCAAGTAGAATCAGGCTCTTACTAGGTCAAAATAAGGACTCCAATCCTCTCAACGTCTTCCAAGCTCCAACTTGGTCAACTAATATGAATTCAACCCCTCCAATCTCCACCTTGGTCAACAAACAAAATTTATAAAGGACTTACTTTCAAAAGCTTCAGGACTTCCTTCAATAGTGTTACAACTTCTTCAAAATTGCACAACAAATCCACTCAAACAGTCTTCAAGATCTTCTCAATCATCCTCCAAGATATTCTTCAAAGTTTGCTCCAAATTATGCCCCAACAAATTGCTCTAAAAAAGGTGCCAAAAGCTGCTAATCAAATGCCTCAAGTCCAAAGTTCAATTGCTTGAGGTATGCTGTAAATCCGAGCTTCAAATGGTAAGGGTCTGCATCAACTGTTATACATCCGAGCCTCCATAGTCAAATCACAAGTCCGCAATCTGTCTAGGTGCGATATCTGTGATAGGATGAGTACAGGTCCTAAAAAAGAGGTATAGTCTGAGCTTGATTAGGATTGCAAGAAATTGTTTATGTTCACAAATCCGAGCTGCAATGAAGGTATACGTTTTACTCCACAGGTAGCTCTAGTTTAGACAGAGATATACCCAAAAACCAACCACTTAAAGACAATCATAAGTCTCCACCAAATTTCATCCTTATTAGCCTTTCTAGTTCACGAGTTGTGAACTAATTCGCTCCTTTATGATCTTATGCTTATCTTCACTGAGTTGGATGTCTAGAATGATGAGTTCAACCTTATATTTATACACGTTTTGACCTTTTGCAAAGAGACACATCTTTTGGAGTAGGGGTCGACTTGCATATGTAGGTTTATGTCGACTAGGTTAAAAAAATATAATATTCCAACTTGTAAAATCACTTTCTCTCAACCTATGAGGAGTTAGAGGGCGTGTAAGTGCTCGTTGGAAAGAGCTTGGAAAGAGCTTGATATCTTCTATGAGCCTATGCCAATTCCATCCTCAATTAATGTCTTTTTATCATTAATAATACTAATATTTAAGAACTTCCATTATTATTTTAATCATGGCAATTATGCATAAGGTTTTATGCTAGAGCTTCATCATATTTGCCAACTAACATTCATTTATGCATCACACACCAAGGGTTTTCATTATCTTCATCAATGATTTAGCATATTGACATCAATGACAAATTTGACCAACAATCTCCCTCTTTGTCATTGATGGCAATATTCTCTCCCCCTTTGACATCAATGGCAAATGGGGTGTCCTAATAATGCCTTTTCCCATCAATTGCTCCCCTTATCAAGCTTCTTCTTGTCATGCTTCTCCCCCTGTCATGGTGATGCTTCCCTTGTCAATGGGTTGTCTTAATGTGATGCAAGAGAAATGACCCTCATTTTTTGGTGAACATATTCAAATTCTTCTCGTGGTAGGGTATTTGTAAAAATATCTGCAATTTGTTCCTTTGTATTGACATATTCCAATGTGATATTTTGTTCTGCAACTTGTTCTCAAAGGAAATGGTATTTGATTAGAATATGTTTTGTCTTTAAGTGCATTACCTGATTCTTTGAAAAAATTATGGTGCTGGTATTGTCACAATAGATAATGATTGGCTGATTTGTTTCTATGTTGATATCTTTCAGAGCTTCTTTCATCCAAAATTCTAAAATATTTTATTGAAGCAGGTCTTACTTTCCATAATTCATACATAGTCTTATCATTAATTGGTATTATTTAAGCTCTATTCAAGGAATACACTGCTTCCCCAACTGCTTCTTTCCAAAACTTGGCTTGAAAATCGACTGCAAGTAATATTGTTCTCATCATTTCTTGCACAGTTTTGTTTCTTCTTTCAACTACATTTTGTTTAGTAGTTCTAGCTACAAAAAATTCTATTTGTTGAAGTTTGCAACAAGAAACAGTGAAATTGGCATCCAGAAAAAACATGACAACACCTACACTAGTGTGGGACCACATGTCATGTAATGATGGGTCCTAGCGATACATTAGTGTGAAATCAATTTATTTAATAAATTGGATATGTGTCAAATTTAACTATCCCTTAATTAAATTGGACAATAAAATGTAATTTTATCTCATGATCACTTGTAATAGTTATCTGAGGGTGATTGATGGCGGGGTCTACCCTTAGCCCCGGTTTACCTTGGTCCCAGCCTCAACCTGTGTGTAAATGCATCCAAAGTTTCATGCCCAATCAACTCACACTCTGGACAACCCAACAGGTTCTTGATATAAATCAACCATATCATATAACCCTTGGCAGGTACATATATTAAACTCCGTTCACATATTTCATACTTCATATTGCGCTAACTAACCATTATACGTAATATATCCATATATATATATATATATATTACGGCATTCTTCAATTATTAACGAAGTCCAATAACAATCGACATATCTTTATTAACTCGTAAACCTTAATTTATCTTTGATTTGGGCCCACACCTACAACGCATTGCCAATGTGGGGTCAACACAGCCGAATCGTACCTTCGATAAATCCACGCGCCATCCAATGGTTGTTATCACATCGCCCCGCTCCTTACGATCCGACGGATATCGCTCGGGCAACTTGCACGGAAAATAATGCGCGACGGCGTGCAGTGGAAGGCGGTTTTGCAATTTTGCTCGGGGACATGTGTCGGTCAATCTGTGGAATCGCTCCCAACTCCTCAAATACCGCTTGCCGACGATAGGTGGTGTGATGAAACCCACCATTTAGCTCTAAACCGCCGTTATTGTTCCTTCGGTCACGGTTCCCTACTCCAGGTTCCACTTATATCGCGCAAGGTTTCGTCAAGCACAATTCCATTCGCCGGCACCCCACACGACTGCAGAATCGCTCTTCCTCACTACAATCTCAACACTGTATTTCTCCACATTAAAACCTCGTTCCTCGACTTTCTTTTCATCTATCTACTCCGACGCATAGCTCCGCCATACATAACCCTTGCGACTATGTTTTATAGTGCTCACAAGCCTTGGACAATTAACCACGGTTCCACAATAACTTCAAGTGATCCATATAGACTTGGTCAATCACAGGATTCTTAATTGCTATAGAATTCGATACTCTCATCGAGAACACACAAGATTATTCATATCGATAACCCAACAATCCTCCACACAGATCACATGTAATCCAGCCTTTTCAAAGGAATTAAACTCTCACTCAGATAGCGAACACAAGAATTCTTTTATCTCAGAATCGATCCTTATAGTGATCGATTCACCTCACCTCACAAGTCAATTTACTTGCAGTGCTTCACGCAGAACTCAATACAATCAAGGCACATACAATCTCAAATTGCAGAGTACATATTTACACATTTTTTACAATTTCTTTTACACATATCCAAAAGTAACCATTGAAATTAAAATACATTAAAATAGGGTTTAATCCCATCCAGAAACACTTAATTCAAAGACAAACTTTATATATATATATATATATATATATATATATATATATATATATATATATATATATATATATATATATATATATATACAGGCGATAAATCTCAAAAGAAAATTCTTACAATTTCATGACAGGCTAGATATTCAATTCGGTGGCCATTATCCTCCTATTCTGTTGCTGAAGAGGTTCTCTACCTCTCTCCAGCTCTCTCTCTCCCTCTCTCTGACTCTCTCCCTCTATTTAGACTCTTCAGGGTTACATTTATACCACAAGGATGACCTGAGTCGGTTCAGGTCTCCAGACAGTTCAGCAACTCTTAACATTCCAATTCCTAAATATAGACTCAATAACTGAATTAATCCTAAACTGACTCTTCGTATTCCTATCTTAACCAATTCTCATGTTCTCAAAATAGCTTGAGAACAATTACAATTCCCTACCAAAATATTCAAAATATTAATATTTACAATAAATTCAAAGAACATGGGACCCCCTATGTCTACTTATGTACAAAGTAACTTTTGAGCCTAATGCCCCTGCATCAGACTCCCAAGCTTCAAATTATTCATGGTCTCCTGATCATGTGCTCTTCGTCTCTGCCTCCAGGATCCCATACTTGGTTTTGCTGCCGTCCATCAGCTGCATCATCCTTCAGCAGATCTTCTCCAGGCTTCCAGACTTTGTTCTGTAATCTGCCCCTAGCTATGCTTTCACAATCTGCCATTGTCTTTCTCTTGCTGAAACTCTCCTGATTTCCTGCTGCTATCTGCTGCTCCTGAGTCACTCTCATCATCAGTATTCTGATGTACTCAATCTCCATGTCCAGCTTATCTTCTAGCTGGAAATTATCTTGCCCTCTATTGCTGCCTTCAATCTCTGTTGCTGCCAATACTGCTGCTCTTGCAGTCTCACATGCTATTAACATGTTTATTTCTTCTACAGGTGTCATCCTCCATGTTGTGTTTGCTGCTACCATGGGTGTCGCTGCTGCCACCATGGGTGTTGCTGCCTCCATGGGTGTTGCTGTTTGCAACACTTTTCTCTTGTTCATCATCTACAAATTCATTCTCAGAAAAAAATCCACCATTTAATTTCCTACCGGCAGTGACATACTCATGCAGTATACTAGTAAAACGAATCAGATTCTGCAAGCTAGTATCTACTCCTCTCTTCTTCACAGATTCAGGCATCCTTGCTCCAGGGTCCGCAATCCCTTTCTCTTCTTCAAATTCTCTCAGCAAACAACTCAGCCAATTCTCCTGTGTTTTTTTTACATATTCAACATGTTGGAAGTTAGCTCCAACATCTCTTCCTTCCTCTTGGGAAATCTTAAACAACTGCCTCTCATCTTCTTGATGGATTCTGGAAATCCAATCAAGTTCTCAGAGCTTTTCTTTCTCATATTCTGTCAGCATGGAATGCTGATTCCTCCTCACTTCAGCAACTTTTAAAATCTGCTCTTCAGGCTGGCTTCGACCTACCCAACTAGCCAACTCTTTTCTGTCAATGACATTGATTATTCCCTGTATATGAGACATGGTTGTCTCATCCTCCTTCAGCAACAATTTTTCTTCTCCCAAGACAATTTCAAAGGATGAATTGTCTTCTGCATCACCTGTACACATAAACAAACTGTCAGTGTTAAAACCATGAGACCCAATGGTCTCAATTGATGACCTAGTCACCAATTTTTCTCCCGGCATTTCTAAGTTTGGTTCAAGGCTCAGAAATTCTTCATCATCTTTTTCTTCAGCTGTCAGAGTCATCTCTACTGCTCCAATCATCATGCCCAGATGCTGGTCCTTCACTATGTTTTCAGCCAACATAATTTCCTTCTCATTCATTTCTCTGACAACTTCCAACTACTATTCTTCCTCTTTCTCTATATGATTAACACATGAATCATCAGCAGTAAAGTTCCAGTGCTTCAATGTCTCCTTCTTCTCTGACAACACATCAGTATGTTGTGCAGAACTCCTTTCCAAACCTTCTGTCAGCACCTCAGCATGCTGATCTGCATCCTCCAGGAGACTGTCAGCTAGCCTCACTTTTCTTCCATCATCTGCTTCACGAACTCCATCCATGAAGATCTTCCTGCCTTGCTTTCCCATCAAATCATTCAGTGCATAGGTCCTCTGCTTTTCCAATTATCTTCTCTGAGAATCCAACCTCCTATATAACTCAACAACTTCAATAGGAGCAGATTTTGGGAACCTTACACAACCTTTTATGCCTCTGCTTATTCTTGACCAATCCTCTATTGGCCCTTCTCTCTCAGCTTCAACATTCTGCTGGATATCTTCATTTGACCCTTCTGTCTTCATCTCTCCCTGAGATCTCACTATCTCAGCATTGATCTGAACAGATTTCAGATTCAATGTCTTCTTCTCACCAACAAACTTTGAAGCTTGTTCATCTTCCAGTGGTGTACCTGCAAACACATAAAAATTTTTAGTTTTCAAATCACAAGACTCTTCAGTCTTGGCTGCTCCCTCAAGCACTTCTTCTTGAACAGGTCTGTGCATGGAATCTTCAATTTCCATCTTTGCCTCAAGAACTCTGGGTTCTTCTTCCTCTGTGGAGTCTTTCATCACTTCACATTTGTCAGACTCAAGAACACAAGCCCTCACATCATCTGGACTTGTCCAATAACTCAGGAATTCCTCAATGATTTCCTCCTCAGAAAGACAAGATTCTTGCTGCCTCAAGTCTTCACTATGTCTCATAAGATCTCCTGCAGGTCTCCACTCTTCATATGTGCTCTATTCTGCTTCACAAGCAGAAATTTCTTCTTTCAACTCAGCTGCTCTGAGTTCTTCTCTCAACAAGGAAATCTTCTTTTGCCTCAACCACATCTGTAATGGTTGCCATTTCACATTCTTCCTCATGAGCCTTCCTCATGAGCCAACCAACTCTCTGGCTTTCTTCTATCCTCAGTTTCAATCTATTGAACTCTTCCTGATCTCAGCTAATTCTTCCTGCCATTCTTCATCTGTGGATTTCTTCTTCATGCCATTTGATTTTGGCATCTTCTCTCACTCTTCTGCTGTGGCTTCTCCCAGAACCTCTGCAATCTTTGCCTTGGCTCTCAGTAGCCATTTTCTTCTCTAGGAGTTCTTCACTCACAAGCTGCACTAAGCCTCTGCAACAACAAGCTCTCTTGCTGCAACTTACCTCACCAAGATTCTCTCCTGAGCTCCGGCTTTTGGCAAGTAATGGTCCCCTCTCTCTGGAACCTTCTAGGCTTCACTCTGCAACTTTCTCAAGAAAACCTCTTTCTGTCCTCATCCAACCTCAGTTGGGAATCTTCCAGGTTCTGCCACACTCTTTCTGCACTCAAAATCCCTTGTTCGACTCTTCTTTCACTGCTCTCAAAGCTGTGATCTACTTCTGCTGAGATGTATTCAATTGTCTGCACTCTGACTTCTGCAAACAATCCTCCAACCAGAGTTAAACACTGCTCATCTTCTCTTGAGAACACTACAAATGTCCTCCTTATCTAGCCTCTAGCTGAATACCAGGCTCACTACCTTCACTATCGAACTCTGTCTTCAATTTTTAGCAACCATAATTCTGCAACAACAAATTCAATCAGATTAAAGTTAATTACCTGCAAGATCATGATCCTGTCCTCCACTCACTCCACAATCCTGTTCACTTCAAATATGTATGCTGCATGTCAGGCTTCCAAATCTGCAGTCTTCTATTAAACAGACTTCAAATTTTCTTTCCTGTTCAGTACATGTGCATTTCCAAAACAAACTTTTCAGTGAGCTAACTAAATTCTAGCTGTGATACCACTTGACAGCGGGTCCCTACCCTTAGCCCCGGTTTAACTTGGTCCCAGCCTCAACCTATGTGTAAATGCATCCAAAGTTTCATGCCCAATCAACTCACACTCTGGACAACCCAACAGGTTCTTGATATAAATCAACCATATCATATAACCCTCGGCAGGTACATATATTAAACTCCGTTCACATATTTCATACTTCATATTGTGCCAACTAACCATTATACGTAATATATCCATATATATATTACGACGTTCTTCAATTATTAACGAAGTTCAATAACGATCGACATACCTTTATTAACTCGTAAGCCTTAATTTATCTTTGATTTGGGCCCACACCTACAACGCATTTCCAACGTGGGGTCAACACAGCCGAATCGTACCTTCGATAAATCCATGCGCCATCCAACGATTTTTATCACATCACCCCGCTCCTTACGATCCGACGAATATCGCTCGGGAAACTTGCACGGACAATAACGCGCGATGGCGCGCAGTGGAAGGCGGTTTTGCAATTTTTCTCGGGGACATGTGTCGGTCAATCTGTGGAATCACTCCCAACTCCTAAAATACCGCTTGCCGACGATAGGTGGTGCGATGAAACCCACCGTTTAGCTCTAAACCGCCGTTACTGTTCCTTCGGTCACGGTTCCCTACTCCAGGTTCCACTTATATCGCGCAAGGTTCCGTCAAGCACAGTTCCATTCGCCGGCTCCCCACACGACTGCAGAATCGCTCTTCCTTGCTACAATCTCAACACTATATTTCTTCACATTACAATCTCGTTCCTCGACGTTCTTTTCATCTATCTACTCCGATGCATAGCTCCGCCATACATAACCCTTGCGACTATGTTTTACAGTGCTCACAAGCCTTGGACAATTAACCACAGTTCCACAATAATTTCAAGCGATCCATACAGACTTGGTCAATCACAGGATTATTAACTGCTATAGAATTCGATACTCTCATCGAGAACACACAAGATTTGTTAAGTCCCTATATTAATAGTGTAGCCCCTTATTATGTTAGTGTAGCCCCCCTTATTGTTATTATTGTACCCCTGTAACCCCCATATTGTTATTATTGTGCCCTTACATCATTATTGTTAGGTCGGCTAGGATTACATTGTGGCCCCACTAGGATTATATTATGGCCCCATGGACTCCTATATATAGAAGGAGGTTTTGTTCATTTTGTATCATCCAAGAATTGTTCATTCATGTAATGTATTGGAGGTTGCCCCCTCGAAGTGGCTCATTTCTAAGGCGTGAATATCTCTTTTCTTCTCTCTTTGGAGCTGGTTACACAACATTTGGTATCAGAGGTTTGGGATTCTAGGGTTTCGCTGCTCCAAACAGGTCATCGTGGCATTTTCGCTATAACTTTTTTTTCTACGAAGCTTCAGAAGCTGAAATTTCAAGGGTGCGAAGCTGAAATCTTGAGGAAGGTTGTCTAAAAATTTCAGATCTTGGTTCGCAATATTTGAGGAGATATCATCTGTGGAAGTTAGGTATTTTTTCAGGCTCATAAACAGGTCATCGTGGTAATTGCACTATAAATTTTTTTGTACGAAGTTTCAGAGTCTGAAATTCATATGGTGCGAAGCTGAAATCCTGAGGAAATTCGTCAAAAAATTTCAGAGCTTGGTTCGCAATATGTTTGGAGATATGATCTGTGGAAGGTAGTGCTTTTTCAGGCTCCTGAATTTCATCTCAAAGAGGTGATCGTGGGAAAACTTCAATAACTCTCTCTCTGGGCATTGGATTGAAGTGCCGTAAAAAGTGGTCGCAAGTACACAGACTGAAGTTTTTTTGCTATCAATTTCAGAGACAAAGGAAAAAACAGTGACACGTGGCAATTCGTACAAGTTCGCTCTACTGAACCAGTCCAGAATTAGGTCATTGTGGGAGATTGGACACAAATTTGTCTTGGAGAATCCAAATCAGGTCAGACCTGTGGCATTTGAAAGAAGCTTCAGAGATCTACCACAGAGCTGAATTTCAGATATCGAAGATTTTCAAATACAGAGATAATTCAATTTCAATATCGAGCTCCTAAAAGCTAGTAAAAGGTGTGTATTTTTTTTTCCCAAATAGCATAAGTCTTGTTTGAAGAATCAAGTTGAATTGATTCCAAGGGCATATTGTAGAATAGATATCAATATTGAATTCTAAAATGGCCCCTAAAAATAATTCAACACCCATCAAGCCTTCAGAAGGCTCTACCATGACTCATGAAGATGAAGAATTGCAACATGATCTATCAAATTACAAGAACAAGTGCAACAAATTTCACTCTCGCAAAGAGCAGCAAAAAATGAAATGGAAGTTTTGAAGAAAGGTGTGGAAGTGAAGATGGATGGTTTGAAGAAAGGCATGGAAGCTAAGATGGATGGTGTGCAAGCTAAGATGGAAGCTAAGATGGATGGCATGGAAGTGGGCATGGAAGCTAAGATGGATGACATGAAAGACAACATGGAAAACATGAAGAATGATCTAAAAGCATACATGGAAGGCTTAATGACAAGCTTAAAACCAGAAATGATTCCTAATGGCGGAAATATAGGAGAAGAACCTCATGATGAGAACAAAATAAATGTTAATCGTGATTTCATAAACTCGAATGTTGGTGGGAAGAACCACCATATTCCAAAAATGGATATGAGGAAGTTTGATGGAAAGGATCCTGTAACATGGATACGACAGATGGAGCAATATTTTGATCTCCATAACGTGCAAAACACACAAAAGGTACGCATTGCAACTTTACATTTAGAACAAAATACATTTGTATGGTATCAATGGCTTTGCTCCCGTAAAAAAATTGTCACTTGGTCAATTTTTACGGAGGAAATGATAGCACATTATGAGGATACAAAGAGCAACACCTTTACCCAATTGATAAATCTCAAACAAAAGGGTTTAGTGGGGCAGCACATTGAGGACTTCCAAAAATTGAGTATAAGGGTAACTGATATTTCAGAGGACCACAGGATTGATCTCTTAGGCAGTTTAAAGGATAACATTCAACATGAAGTCAGGTTCGGAAACTCGATTCATTAGAGAAGGCATTCAAAGTTGGCAAGAAAAGTTGAATGTAAAATTATGGCAACAAGGAAGCTACTACTCAATTCTATAAAGAAGGAAGTGTGGCTACATCTAGATTTCCACAACCTACAAGGTTGACACCACAACAATTGGAAGAAAAAAGAGCAAAAGGGCTTTGCTACAAAGCTAGATAGCAAATACATCAAAGGTCATAAGTAAAGCGAGAAGAATGTTTATACAGATTGTGAAGAGGAAGAAGAAAATGAACAAGAAGAGGATATACACCTGGAACCAGCCCTAGAAGAGGAAGAAAAGAATCCAACCATATCATGTAATGCGCTGGCAGGAATTACCACTCCTCAAACTCTCACGATACAAGGAAAAATCAAGAAGAAAAAGGTAATAGTGTTGATTGATTCAGGTAGCACCCATAATTTTATTCATTGTAAGGTAGCCAAGGAATTAAATTGTTTCCTATACCCAGCACCAGAATGTCAAGTGATGGTTGCAAATGGAGGAACTATAAATTGCTCGGGAAAATGCAATAACATCAAGCTAACCATGGGGGAATATGTGTTGACTAGTCCAATGCTTTCCATTCCTATGGGAGGTGCTGATGTTGTACTAGGAGTACAATGGTTACAATCTTTGGGGACGGTAGCTTTTAATTTTCCAGAACTTTTCTTGAAATTCTTTTCAGAAGGAAAGGAAGTCGAACTACGGGGTATTGAAGGGAAGCCAGGAAGGATAATAAGCTCTAATGGCATGACAAAGCTTCTAAAGAAAGAACAACGAGGCGTAATTGCACAATTATGCTCACTAGAAGCTCCAACATCAAAATCATCTATTTCTGCAGATCTCCAACAAGTCTTGGACAATCATTCCAAGGTGTTTGAAACTCCCAAAGGACTCCCACCTATTCGTGATCATGATCATGCTATTCATTTGATTCCAGGAAGTGTTCCTCCAAAGATCAGGCCTTATAGATATCCTTACGTCCAAAAGAGCGAAATTGAACGTATGATTGCAGAAATGTTAGAGGCGGGTATAATTCAACCTAGTCAAAGTTCTTTCTCTGCTCCTGTAGTATTGGTACACAAGAAGGATGGATCATGGCGCATGTGTCTCGATTATAGGGAGCTCAATAAGCTCACCATTAAAGATAAATTTCCCATTCCTGTGATTGATGAATTATTGGATGAATTACATGGAGCAATTTATTTTACCAAGTTGGATCTTCGTTCAGGATATCATCAAATTAGAATGAAGATCGAAGATATTCCAAAAAAAACATTTCGAACTCATGAGGGTCATTATGAATTTTTGGTCATGCCTTTTGGCCTTACCAATGCACCTTCTACATTTCAAGGGTTGATGAATTCCATTTTCAAACCCTTCCTTAGAAAATTTGTGCTAGTATTTTTTGATGATATACTAATCTACAGCAGGTCTTGGAAGGATCATGTTGAGCATGTTGATAGGGTGCTCAAACTATTGCAGGAGAAACAATTATATGCAAAAACATCCAAATGTTTCTTTGGAGTACAAGAGGTGGAATATCTGTGTCATATTGTATCTCACGAGGGTGTTAAAGTAGACCCTAACAAAATTAAAGCCATTAAGGAATGGAAAGTCCCCACAACCATAAAGCAGTTGCGAGGATTTCTCAAGTTAACAGGGTATTATCGCAAGTTTGTTAAGAATTATGGGAGAATAGCAGCACCTCTAACAACATTATTGAAGAAAGATGCATTTTCATGGACTCCCGAAGCAACTAAGGCCTTTGAACGTCTTAAAGAGGCAATGTGCCTAGCACCGGTCTTAGCTACACCAGACTTCACAAAAACCTTTATTGTGGAATGTGATGCCTCAGGAAATGGAATTGGTGCAGTTTTAATGCAGGAAGGAAGACCCATTGCTTTTGAAAGTCGTCCAATCAAAGGAAAGTATTTACAGAACCTATTTATGAGAAGGAAATGTTAGCAATACTACATGCACTAAAGAAATGGCGAACTTACCTAATGGGAAGACACTTCAAGGTAAAAACTGATCATGATAGTCTTAAACACTTTTTGGAACAAAGACTATCGTCAGAAGAACAACAAAAATGGGTCACAAAGATGATGGGTTATGACTTTGAAATAATCTACAAAAAAGGAAAGCTGAATGTTGTTGCAGATGCACTCTCAAGAAAGAATGAAGAGGTGGAAGCATTTCCTTGTGCCATTTCTATTATCCAACCAGATTGGATAACTGAAGCAAGAGATGAATGGAAGAAGGACAAAGATGTATGGATACTCATTCAAAAGTTGCAGCAAGATCCTAGTATATCTGATACATTTAGTTGGAAAAATGATTCCTTATGGTACAAAGATCGCTTATATCTTTGTAAGAATTCCCAACTAAAACAAAATATTCTTCTGGAATTGCACACTTCTCCTTTAGGAGGACACTCAGGATTTTTAAAAACTTACCACAGGGTGAAGAAAGAAATTTTTTGGGATGGCCTTAAATCTGATATTCGAAAGTTTGTGGCGGAATGTTTGGTTTGCCAGCAGAATAAAGTGGAAACAATTAAGACCCCGGGACTTCTACAACCCTTATCCATTCCAAGTCAACGTTGGGAGGAGATTTCAATGGATTTTATCACAGGTTTACCTAAGTCCGAAGGAAAGAGTGTCATCATGGTGGTAGTTGATAGACTTACCAAGAATGCACACTTTTGTGCATTATCTCATCCATTTAAAGCAAGTACAGTTGCTACTACATTTATGGACAGAATTCAAAAGCTACATGGAAGCCCAAGGGTTATTGTGAGCGACAGAGATCCCATTTTTACGGGAAATTTTTGGACAGAGTTATTTTCTTCTTTGGGTACTAAATTAGCTCATAGCTCATCTTATCATCCTCAATCTGATGGTCAAACTGAGATAGTAAATACATGTTTGGAAGGATATCTTCGTTGTTTTGTATCCGATAAACAAACACAATGGGTCAAGTGGTTACCTCTCGCTGAATGGTGGTATAACACTTCCTTCCATACTGCAGCAAAAATGACCCCATTTATGGCACTTTATGGATATCATCCACCATCCATCACATCATCTTTAAGGAAAAATTCGAAGGTTCAAGCAGTGGAAGATCACATCGAGCATCAGCAAGAAGTTCTCCAAATCTTAAAGGATAACCTGAATTTGGCACAAAATCGAATGAAACAACAGGCAGATCAACATCGCAGCGAGAGAAGTTTTGATATAGGAGATTGGGTATTTTTACGGCTACAACCATATAAACAAATGTCCCTCAAGCAAGCTAAGAAGGATAATAGATTATCGCCAAAGTACTATGGTCCTTACAAGGTGTTGCAAAAGATTGGTACTATGGCATACAAATTGGAGCTTCCTACTTCTTCGCGAGTGCATCCAGTTTTCCATGTTTCATGCTTAAAGAAGGTTATAGGTGAAAATCTTCCAGTTCAAACAATATTGCCAGAACTTGATGAGGAAGGAAAATCATATTGGAACCTGAAGCGGTCATGGAAACAAGAACTCGACAGCTACGAAATCGATCAATTTCAGAGTATCTCATCAAGTGGAAGAACTTACCCACTAAAGATTCTACATGGGAGGATGAGAATTTTATACAGAAGCACCCAGAGCTACTCAAGCGTTGAGGACAACACTTTTCTGAAGGAGAGGGGCATGTTAGGTCCCTATATTACTAGTATAGTCCCTTATTATTGTTAGTGTAACCCCCTTATTGTTATTATTGTACCCTTGTAACCCCCATATTGTTATTATCGTGCCCTTAAATTATTATTGTTAGGTCGGCTAGGATTACATTGTGGCCCCACTAGGATTACATTATGGCCCCATGGACTCCTATATATAGAAAGGAGGTTTTGTAAATTGTATCATCCAAGAATTGTTCATTCATGTAATGTATTGGAGGTTGCCCCCTCGAAGTGGCTCATTTATAAGGCGTGAATATCTCTTTTCTTCTCTCTTTGGAGCTGGTTACACAACAAGATTATTCATATCGATAACCCAACAATCCTCCACATAGATCACATGTAATCCATCCTTTTCAAAGGAACTAAACTCTCACTCAGATAGCGAACACAGGAATTATTTTATCTCAGAATCGATCCTTACAGTGATCGATTCACCTCACCTCACAAGTAAATTTACTTGTAGTGCTTCACGCAGAACTCAATACAATCAAGGCACATACAATCTCAAATTGTAGAGTACATATTTACACATTTTATACAATTTATTTTACACATATCCAAAAGTAACCATTGAAATTCAAAGACATTCAAACAGGGTTTAATCCCATCCAGACACACTTAATTCAAAGACAGTTCTTCCATAAACAGATATATATATATATATATATATATATACAGGCGATAAATCTCAAAACAAATTCTTACAATCTCATGACAGGCCAGATATTCAATTCGGTGGCCATTATCCTCCTATTCTATTGCTGAAGAGGTTCTCTACCTCTCTCTCTCTCCCTCTCTCTGGTTCTCCTCCATTTAGACTCTTTAGGGTTACATTTATACCACAAGGATGACCTGAATTGATTCAGGTCTCCAAACAGTTCAGCAACTCTTAACATACCCAATTCCTAAAATTTAGATTCAATAACTGAATTAATCCTAAACTGACTCTTCGTATTCCTATCTTAACCAATTATCATGTTCTCAAAATAGCTTGAGAACAATTACAATTCCCTACCAAAACATTCAAAATATTAATATTTACAAGAAATTCAAAGAAAATGGGACCCCCTATGTCTACTTATGTACAAAGTAACTTTTGAGCCTAATGCCCCTGCATCAGTGATAAACTCAGTTAGCTCATGTATTTCGAGTTGAGGGTGGTTGGTGAGGCATGTAGAGTAATTCTATTAGTTATGGAGTTCAAATTGCAGTTGGTGCATTAGTTTAATGCATGAGTAATCAGTTAACTCAGCTAGGTGAGTTAGAGTCAATTGAACTAGTTGTAACTTTTTGTTCCACTAGTGAGAGATCAAGTGAATTAAATTATATTTAATTCACAATCAATGATCTGCCATGCAACTGATGATTTAATATTAAAAGCTGCATGCATGTCAGTTCCGGTGGAGACCTATTTGAGGTTAATGTTAAAGGGAAGTTAACTATCAATTGTGATATTAGAAGGCTGCCCAGATGCAGTTAAAACACCATAGGATGCCCATGATCCTTGCGTAGTTTAGGAAGGCCAAAATTCCTAAAGAATAGGGATTGCATTCATTAGGAATAACGCAGAAAAGGAAGGTTGAAGTTCCTAAAGAATAGGGATTTCATTCCATAGGGATTGCATGAGCAAGGAAGACTGAAGACAAGATGAGAATTGGCTAAGTACTAGCCCAATTTTGTTTGGATCAGTGTGAGACAGTTGTGAGAGTGGATGAGACTCTTGTGAGAAGAGTGCATTGTATTGTTTCATGATTCCTTGGTTCATTTTACAATAGAGATAGAGGGGTTTTGAGCAGTAAGCTTTCCCCGGGAGATTATTGTATTGTGGTTTGATTTGATTCTTTCTTTGCTTCATGTGATTGGTGATTGTGTTTAATTTTCACAAATTATTTGTAGAAGGATTCGATATATAGCTTTAGTACATTGTTAGATTGGATTGAATCCATTGATATACATATGTTTGTATAATTTCTACATGGCATCCGAGCACAGAAAATCACTATAGTGGAGGAGAAGCTAAGTTTGTGACTGAATAGAATTCGAATTTGTAAAAGTATTCTTGGTGTGACAGGTGAATCGGGATCGAGATGGATTTCAGTGGCTTGATATTGGAGTATGCACTCAAGGGAAGTTCCAATTATATTGTGTGGAAAGACAGGATGGAGGCAGTACTTGAGGATAATGGGTTGAAAGTATACATTGATAATGACATTCCCAAACCCGCTGCAGCAAATGCCGCAAATCTTGATGCTTGGCAAAAGAAGGTTGCAAGGGTGAGGAGGATCTTCTTGGAGGGAGTATGAAACCACATTGTCTCAAGTATCCATGGAAAAGTGACACCATATGCAAAGTGGAAGGCTTTGACAGATCTGTTTCAGAGCAACAGTGATCATAGAAAATTGGCACTGAAGGACAAGCTCAGGAAAATAAAAATGGAGAAAGGCGACACTATTCCGATATATTTAAGAAAGTTTTTCTAGTGTCAAGTTGAGCTTGGGAGTGTCGGAATTACTATCACGGATGATGACTTGGTGAGCCTAGCTCTTCTAGGACTTCCCAAGAGTTGGCATAGTTATCAGGACTCTGTCAATGGGAGGGAGAAATTGCCAGATTGGGAACGACTTTGGTCGGATTTGGTGCAAGAAGAATTCAGGCGGAATACAAGGGATGGATCTTCATCTAAGTAAGATGATGATGAAAATTGTGCCTTGGATGGTAATGCAAAGACGGGGAAGGGAAAGAAATAATATTCCAAATATAAGAGCAATGAAGAAGGCAAGGAGTGTGACATGTCTAGAGTGAAGTGTTTTAATTGTCACGAGCATGGACATTATGCCAATAATTGTCCACAAAAGAAGAAGAACAAGAAGGCTTCATGACCTATAGTTGGTGAGGCTTTGGCCTCACAATTTGAGTTGGAATTCTCGCTGATCACATGCATGGTGTCAAGTGCGATGGGATCAGGGTGGTACTTGGATAGTGGTGCATATTTCCACATGAAAAGGGACAAAGAAATTTTCAGTAGCTTGGAGGAGAAGGACCTCCAGATGCATATAGAAATGGGTGACGACGGAAGGTATAGTGCTACTGGGATTGGTACAGTTACTTTCCAGAGACAGACATGTAAACCATTTCTATTAAAATATGTAATGCCAAACTTGAAGAAAATTTAGTTTTAGTCTCAATGTTTGAGGATAGAGGCTATGTTGTTGTTTTCAGTGAATCAAAAGCTTTCCTTCGAAACAAAGCAATAGGACAAGGCAAGAAGATTGGGATTCGTGTAAAGAATCTCTATAAACTTGATGTAGACTGCGCAACATTGATGGGTAAAGAAGACAAAGTGGTAAGCCAGGATGAGGGTGAGTTATGACACAAGAGATTGGGCCATATACACCACAGAGCTTTGAAGGTCACACAACAGAATTCTACGGAGCTTCCAAAGGGTACTCTTGTGCAGATAGACACATCCAAGGTATGTACCATGGGGAAGTGTGAGAAATCCATGCAATTGTCCCTTGAGAGGTGTTAGGGTCCTATAATAATAGGGTTCATACTTTTTGAATTGACTTTGATTAGTATTGTAAATATGTACATACTTTGCTTTCTGCAAGTTGTTTTCCCATATTTGAAAATAATAAAAAATGAAAAGAGGGTAAAATTCCTAAAAGAAAGATCAAAGGACTTGAAAAGAAAAGACCAAAAAGAATAAAAAATAGACCCCAAAAGCAAAAAAGAGATAAGAATAAGACATGAAAGTGATACAAGTCAAAATGCCACTACTATTTACTTTTACTGCAAAAATAATGATTATGCGCAGCTTGTTCAAAATTCCATAATCCATGATGAGTTAAATAGTTTAATCTTAACGTTTTCATGCTTTAAATTTAATGTTTATAGATAGAGAATAAAGATCTGTCAAACAGTTTAAACTTGACAAATTAGTAGATAGTTAGAGAATAAATGAGGAGCTCAACAGTTTAATCTGAGCCCTTAGATGAAATAAGGTTAGCATTAGATAGTTTCCTGCTTTAAAAGAAAATGGATTTAGGGTTGCAAGCTTAAATGCACCCATGCAAATAATTAAAAAATGATAGAATAAATGATGGGTATGTAGAAAAAAGTTTTACAAAAAATGAACAAACATCATCTGGAAATTACTAATTTCCCCTCCCTTAAAGTATTTTAATATTCAAAACCTTCAGTTAAAAAGGCTCAAAGCATTTCTCTGACTTTTGTTGGGACCGGACCCAAGGCTTAATAACTGATTGGTAATAAGTATTGGATTCCCTTCATAAAGACCCATTTCCTCAACATTATTATCCTTTTCCTAAGATAAAATCCCTTTTCCTAATGTAAAACATCTTTTTGCTTAGGGAAAGTAAAAAACCCCCTTAACTAATCTCATTTCATGCGAAAACCTTAAAAGACCCACCAAATGCTATTTATCCTAAGTATAAGTGTAAAAAGGGGCCATCATTTTGAAAAATGTGCCAAAAAACACTCAAAGCACACTTTACTTAGTGTTTATATGTATTTCGGCTCATTAAAATTCATATTAACAATTAATTTAATATATTAATTCCTTATAATATTCTTCCCCCGTAGTTATATTAATTCATTTATTTAAATATCCCGAAACCCACTATATTAATATTTAACCTATGGTTTTAAAAAACCCACATGATATATACCCCGCTCTTCCCCACAGGTTAAAACATATATTATATATAATGTTACCTGCCCTTTGCTTTACACTTGCATATCCCTTATTTGCTGTGTAATTTCGCATATCCCGCTCATCACATTAAAATATTAGACTTTACATTAAACTATGTTTAAACGTAATAATATTATTCCCAACATAACAGACTCTCGGGCCCCATGCCCCATCCGCCAAGCAACTCCATCGCCAGATCTCCACCATTCACATCTCCTTAGTTAGATTCGACGAACCACATCCAATATCGCATTTTCAAAAGCGCCGTCGATAATCCATTTCGGATTTGCGAAATGGGTGGTTTTGTCTTCCTCTCTCTCCTCCACGCGGTGCTAAATGATTTGATCGCATTCGTTGGCCAAACACCGCAAACCAATTTCCAACATTGTGATAAACACTGGTGGTATTTGACTTCCCGGCGCCAAACCGCCTCCATTTCGACTTGAACTGCATTAACTGCAGAACATTCTTTATACCTAAAATCTCTATAAAACTTTATATATGTGAAGTTTAAACCTTTTTTTTGAGTTTTCTACACGTTTAACCATCTCCGACTGAAGAAAGGATGCCATAGCCCTGTTTTCATGCCCAAAGAACCATAAATCCATAATAAATTGATGTTGTGACCGCATAGAGACTCCAATCTACATCCAAAAGACTTCAACAACTTCCAAAAGCTCCTCGACGCTTCAGAATCCCTATTTCAAGACCAAATACTTGCAAAATACATGTATTCATCAAAGAAAGTAACCCTCTTGTCATTTGAAAAAACAAGTTTTCTGAGAATTTGAGCCTTGTAAAGCTGTCTGCCCACAAAAATACATTTATTTTCCTTCAAAGAATGTATTCGATGTAGAAACCCTGATAAAAACACAGTTTCGAATACTGTAAGTTGTTTTTAAATCAAAATTGAAGAAATTAAGCCTTCGTAAACCTTAAACAACTTCTAATTGATCCAAAAACCCTTTTTCAAATACTCAGAACCCTACTGTACATGGATTAAACTATTTTAGGTTTAATTTACCTAAGAAATGAGTTGAAAACCCTTATTGAATCTTTTCTGAGTCTGTAAGAAGATTTGAAGATTAATTTTGGAACTTAATTGAAGATTTGAAGCAGAGAAAACCAGTGTTTACCTTGACCTTTATCATACCATAAATACCTTATGTAAACATTTTAAGCTTACAGAAGAGTACAAAAGACCTAAAAATAGAGTTTTTACCATTCAGAAGGCTAAAATTGTCAAAATTAAACCTAGAAATGGCCTCTAAAAGTACCATTGTTGTCAACCCACTACAACCTCCTATTGTAGATGTTGAGCATACACCCCTAGCTGATGTTGATTACAAAATAACTGATCCAGTCATTGAATTCAATCTTCTATATCTCCACTACTGGAGTCTAGAAAAATCCTTAGATCAGGGAGATGAAGTTCATATTTGGGAGTCCAATTTACCCAAATACTCATCAGTGTCCAGAAGTCATTAAGATGTGTCAAGCCTATTATTCCCCTGACCAAAGAGCTATGGTTGATGCTAACAAAGAAGCAGTGTTCACTATTACTGCAGAGTCTATAAACCTAATGCTTCAACTGAAACCAAATCCCAATGCAGTCCCATTATCCATAGAAGCTCTTACAAAGCTTTATATTGAGTTAGACTTTCCTAAGAGATTTCAGATCTTCCAAACATTCATGCCTGCATATGTTGAAATCCCAAAGATTAACCCTCCCTATTCATCTTCCAAGTTTCCTGAAGGATCAAGGCATGTCATTTCAATGTTATCCTTTATCCTAGGTTATTTGACTGATGAGCACACTGATGAGTCAATTCTTGGTTTTCTATCTACTTTTGTGCCTGGTCAACCTCCTTCCGTCATTTATAACTATGATGAATACATAGCTGATAGTATCCATGATCAGCTGGTAAAATTTCCCACTGAAGGAGTTTTCAGATATACATCCTTCTTCTTTCACATTTTCCTTTACTACCAAGCAGAAAAATTCTCAATAAACCTTCAAAAATTGGATATAGAAGGTAATCCATTGTCAGTCATTTTCTGGACCTCTCTAATCAGAAAAGAATCAACATAATTCACTTATGTGGATTTTACAGATTGTTTTGTTCACCCATTGATAAACATGATGACAAACAATGTACAACCAAGGATAATTAATGAGATAAAGAAATTGTTACAACTGTCAGAGCAAAGCAGAACTAGAGATTGGTACCTTTACCAAAATCATATAGAGATTAGAGTCTATGGGTTAAACCTTTTCCCCTATAAATTGCCAAAATACTTGCCAATGAGAGTTTTTGCCTTAGAGTACATAAGACAAATTCTCAATTCAGATTCTATCAACTTCTTGGCTGCCAAAAAGAAGACTCAATTCAAGTTGAAAAAAACGGTAGGACCTTTCATTTGCAATCACAAGGAAGTTGGTACAGAGGCAAAAAAACAATTGCTGGAATATAAATTTGAAGAAAGTTTTGATGCTGGGGCATTAGACACTAGCCAGCAATGTAGGAAATTTGTCCACATGTTGTGGCTAGGAGGGTTCAAAATCATTCGAATTTGTAATAGCAAGGTGTCAATACCTTAGCTGTATGTTGCATTTATATCAGTTAGAGTCAATAGAAGTCGAATAGTTTTAGGTTCAGTCCATCTGTCTTGTTCAGTTATTCGAATGAATGTAATTAGGCCTTTTTTTAGAGTAGAAACGGTCCTCACAAAGGAACCAAAGAGACATATGATGGTGTATAAAATGTAACCCCCAGATACATTGGAGGGGGGGGATTTCCACAGTAAAGATTGTGCGTGTTAAGCATTTGTTCTCTGCTTGAATATATTTCAATGTTTGTTGATCATTAGTGTGGAATAGTAGATATACTGTCTCTATGTGTGCATTTGCTTGATTCCGAGGTGTTTGAGCCTCCATCTTTGTGTTAATTCGATGAAGAATTTGCTGTGTTGAACCTCAAAAAGTCTCTCTCTGTCCATGGTTGAGCGTGGTCCATATTGAGTCTCCTGAGTGTGTCTTATTGATATGCATCCTTGTGAGAAACCGAGGTGGTTACAGTAAACTTCGTACCGGGCATAGAATCGTGTGCTCGAAAGAGTGTGACCTGTAGTGTTGGATTTCCCACAGCACAGTGAGCTCAACTGGTAGTGAAAACCCCACTTACAAAGAAATAAGTTCATTTTGTCGTGAACTGAGAGTGTTGTCCCAAGATTCGAACCTAGAGTCAACCCGTCGGAACGAATAACAAGACTTGTGTTAACCCTGGTGGTACCCCGGTCAAACACTATTCATAATCCATAGCAGGTTTGCGAAACCAAACCCACCCATATCGCACTGCCTTGGTATGGAAGTGAAACCACTCAAACATCACGCGATCCCATGGAAAGCTGCCACGTCGACGGGGCAATACTGCCCTCATCGCTCCCTCATCGCACGATAACTATCGACGGTGAAATCAATGCGATATCGACGTACGTTGTTTGATCTGGAGGCTTTCTCATCGAACAGTGATCGCACTCAAATTAGCACAGAAGATAACTCAAGGTATGGGCGTTTGCATTTAATTGAAACGCGTCAATTGTATATGTGGGCCCGGGGCCTAAAGTATATTAAAGGTTTTCATTGCCAATATCGTCGGGTTATTAATATAAGCTGGAAGTGTTATAACCTTGATTATAAGGTTAGAAGGTAGAAGGCGGGTCAATCTATCCTCTCGTGGTATCGTTGGTTGAGGAAGTTGGTGTATCGGCCTTAATACATTAAATTTCCCGATGGTTGGGACTTAGTACTGTCGTGGATCTATATTGTGGGGGATTAAAGTCCTGGAGATATATTTAAAATTATTCCCAAGTCTTAACATTGGAAAGGATAAAATATGAAATGCGTACATATGATTTAGGCGCGCAGAAATAAAGAAACTCAAGGAGCTGTGTATATAAGTGGCTATAACTAAAGTTGGATTAAAGCATTCATTTTTCAATTTCTACGAAATTGACAAATAAATTTGACAAGAATTAAAGGGGATTTCTTATATTAAATAGAGTCTGTATTTATGAAAATGCTGACAGAGCTACATTAAAGGCCAGCTCTCCTTGGGGGTCCGTGTTCCATTTTGTTGCTGTCAAGTTTCTTGTGGAATTATGATCCCTATGGAATACTTAGTAAGATGAGGGTAAAATGAAAATTAACCCCTTATATATTCATGATAAAAGGCCTGAGATTGAACAGTTTGCTAATCAAACAGAATGGCTGGATAATACCTTGATGGAAACAACCAAACACGGTGATACTAGTCACACCTTGAAAACTGTAAATCAAGAAGAAAAAACTACAAAAAGAATCAGAGAAGAGGGCACCTATACAACTGAAACAACAACAAAGACCAGATTCAAGATAAGATATAATAAGAAACCCAAGCTCAATCCAGTGCACAAGGAAAAAGAAACAATTGAAGTTCTGGATGAAAAAGATCCAGAGAAGAACATAGATGCTGCTACAATTATTGAGAATGAGCAGGAAAATGATAATTCAAACACTTAGGTAATTGAAAAACAACAAAACATGGAGGCATCCTCATCACAGCAAGAAGAGAATACAGACAGTGACATCAAAGAGAACTATAAAGAAATCAAGGCCAAGAATGAAGAGTTAAAAAATGAGATGTATTCACAGTATCTAAAGCATACTCCAAGAAATCAAAAGAGGCTGCTTTCAGCCTTTGACTACACCAATAAAAAGTTGCTAATGATAATTCTACAGCCAACAGTGCCTAAAACTACAACAGCAGCAGATTATAAAAAAGTTGACTTTGAAGTACCAGTAGAAAGCATTCATCCTTTAGATCAAATTGAGTTTAATAAGCAAAGCTTTGAAATGCTTTATTCTACTATGACTACAAAGGCAATGAATGCACAGAAACTTCAGAACCCCATAACCAATTTGAGAGACCAGATTAGGACTGAAAAAGCCTCTTCCTATGCTAAAGACACTAGAATTTGAAGTAGGGTATGACCCCGATAATGTAAAAGTTGTAGAAGAAATGATAAAGAAGAAAAATGCTGACATAGCAGCACTTAGAAAGCAACTGAAACTTCCTCCAATAGAACATCCACAAACTAAAGAGATTCTACAAGAGGCAAAACAAAAATATGGGATGATGAGTCTCATACTACAAATGACAACACAGATTAAGGAAATGGAGATAGAAATGGAAAAGCTTGTCCAAGAGAAATAAGTTTCTAAAACTCAAAGTGTCCCTCCTACAATCATCCCCGTGGTAACTACAACAGTTCCTTCAACTTTAGCAGAGGAGTTAGCACCAAAATTCCCATTGGCCACAACTATGCCAATGACTTCTTCCACTACTTCTGCTACAGAATCATCTACTTCAGCAGTGCAACAAATAGATGAAGCTAGCAAGCTCATTAAAGCCATGGAAGAGATGTCTATATAGAGTAATGAGATTAATAGGTTTAAAGAACAATTCAAGAACTTGGAAGATGCCAAGAAATTATCTCAAATCAATGCTAAAACAGAGGAACAAAAGCCCAAAAGATTAAGTGAGAAACTTAAGAAGGTTGAAGCAGAGTTAACTTTGAAAGAACCAATGGCTTACATAAAAAATTAGTTGTGGTCCAAGACCATTGAGTCAATCAATGATACTTGGCCTTCCATTCAGGTATTTTATGAACAAAAGGACTTGCTTAAAGTAGCAAAAGAAGAAATTGTGAAGACAAAGGAAGAGCTTGGTGCCAAACCTGAAGAGGCCCAAGAAATAATCAAGTTTCTCAACACCAAAAACAAACAAGAATTGGATGAGATAGGGATAATTGATAGAATTGAAACAATTCTTGAAGTGAGAAAGGTAATTTCAAAGAAAAACTTGATGAAGTAGCTAGAAGAGAAGTGTCAAAACATGGATTTGGCCATAAGTAGATTTATGGTAAAGTTTGAGATATTGAGGCAAAAAGGCCTTTCAAACATTCTTGTTATAAATGATAAACTAATGAAGCAAGAGGATTGCAACAAGAAGATTAGAGTTTTTGCCAAAGAAGAAGTAAACAAGGCAGATTGGCAAGGATTACCTACAGGCAAAGTGTTGCACAAAAGAATTGAAGATTTGTTTTATTTGCAGCATGAAATAAAACATCTATTTGTGGTCAAACCAACCTTTGTTAGATACACAGAGGCTGATGAGAATTACATAAAAATTACCAAGATCAAGTTACCTGATGAATAATTTTGGCAAAATCTTACTGATTTACTGTAAAAAACAATTTACAGTGAAAGAGGAAGAAAAACAGAATGTTGTTTTTACACAGTAAAAATAGAATTTTACAGCAGTGAAACAATCCTACAGTAGATGAAAGAGTATCAATGGTTAATGTGTATCAGTAAAAGAGTATCATATGAGGAGATAAAACTTCAAAACAGATTCAAAGATATTTTTGCCAGCATTGAAGACAACACAACAACCAGCTGCACCCAAATCCAAACATCATTTCTATTTAATTTAAATAAATAGGACAACTTGCCAGTTGTTAAGCAACTGTCACTATCTTTTTGTAATAGATATTTTATTTTCCTTAGAAAATTCCTATGATTTTTCTAGGATATTTTGTAACACTTTTTGTATAAATAATTCACTCTTTGAAGTATTATTGTGGAATAATTTGTTGAAGGTTTCTATAGTCAATATTTCTGTACCTGAAGGGCTTTTGTACCAAGTTTCAAGTCAGTAGGCTGGATCAAATCAATAAAGCATCATATTTCAGGATTCATGTGTTGGGCCACTTAAGTGAAGTACTTTATTCTATTATTTGTTAAATCTTCTTATGTTTTCCATTCACACATAAATGTGTTCCAGATTTTAATGTGAAATCAGGAAGTGATATATCAGAATTTGTTAAAAGCACTCTGTTATTTACTGGTTTTCATTTTAATGTTTTCTATTGATTTCCATAGTAGGGAACCCTTAATTTCTCCCTCTTTCAAATGACCTCTATCTTCTTCACTCCTTATCCGGATCACAAAATCCTTAATTGCTCTTTATCCTGATTAAACCACTTCACAAATCAACCTCAAATATCATGAGTGACTCTGCTATCTTGCCTTGAAAATATTTGACTTTAGACCTTGATCCTGACCTATTTTCTTGACACATTGACTCCATTTGCCCAATGGAAAAACAAATTTATCACTATCCATCTCATTAAGTGATTTTTCCCACCAAACCAAACCAAATATCAAAACCAAATTGTCCTATATAACTAGCCTAAGATCATAGATTAAAACAAAGTTAAATCTTATAGAGAGAGCCCTGTCTGAGCCTTAGGAAGGCTAGATCCTAAATCTTGAAAGTAGGTTTGTGGTTATCTCTAATATTCTTAAAACTATAAACTAAAAATTCTCACAACTTTGAGAATTATTAGAGTGATTACAAGAGGGAGTTGGATTTGCATGCAGATGAGGAACTCTTGGTTCCAAAGAATAAAACTCAAGATGTGGAGCATCCACATGCAGAGGATCATGGAGTGGAAAAAACCACTCAAGCAGAGAAATTTCAAGCCAGATGGGCAGAGGGAGTACATGCAGCTATACCTCCAGGTGTGAGGTGGGGCGATGTGAAAAATTAATCCCAAGAAGGAATTTGGGCAAGGTCTTAGAGATGGTGCGTCTCATGGATCGAACCTGGTTACGAGGAGCCCACAAAGAAGCAATAGCAAGATCAATTAGATTGATGCAGTCATATGTTAGGAGGACATAAATCAGAGTGACAGGTGTCAGATATTGGAGCACAGATTAGAGTTGGCAACAATGCAGAGAGCATGGGTGCATATGCCAACAACGCAGAGAGTCCAATAGATGTGCAATAGCTAGTAGTATTAAGAAGAATATAATGACAAATTCATTATATTGATTCAGTTGTTTAGAGGCTATTCAGTTTTAGAAGTGTTGCATGCAAAAGTTGCATGTGCGAGAAACACTAGAGAAGTTTTGCATGCAAGAGTTACATGTGCGAACAACACTAGAGAAGTGTTGCATGCAAGAGTTGCATGTGCGAACAACACTAGAGAAGTGTTGCATGAAAGAGTTTCATTTCACATGCAAGAGTTGCATGTCGCATGCAAGAGGTGCATATGCGCATGGAAGGACATTCCAAGGTACCAGATCAAGACAAATTGATTCCTTTCAAGTGTTGAAGTTTGCAACAAGAAACTGTGAAATTGGCATCAAGAAACAACATGACATCACCTAAACTAGTGTGGGACCACAGGTCACGTAATGATCGGTCATAGTGATACATTAGTGTGAAATTAAATTTATTTAATAAATTGGATATGTGTCAAATTTAATTATCCCTTAATTAAATTGGATAATAAAATGTAATCTTATCTCATGACCACTTGTAATAGTTAACTGAGTGTGACAAACTCAGTTAGCTCATGTATTTAGAGTTGAGGGTGGTTGGTGAGGCATGTAGAATAATTATATTAGTTATGGAGTTCAAATTGCAATTGGTGCATTAGTTTAATGCACGAGTGATTAGTTAACTCAGTTAGGTGAGTTAGAGTCAGTTGAACTAGTTGTAATTGTTTGTTGCACTAGTGAGATATCAAGTGAATTAAATCATATTTAATTCACAATTAGTGATCTTCCATGCAACTGATGATTTAATATTAATAGTTGCATGCATGTCAGTTCCAGTGGAGACCCAATTTAGACAAAGGTTAAAGGGAAGTTAACTATCAATTGTGATATTAGTAGGCTGCCCAGATGTAGTTAAAACACCATAGGATGCCCATGATCCTTGCGCAGTTTAGGAAGGCCAAAATTCCTAAAGAATAGGGATTTCATTCATCAAGAATAGCGCAGTCAAGGAAGGCTGAAATTCCTAAAGAATAGGGATTTCATTCCATAGGGATTGCGTGAGTAAGGTAGGCTGAAGACAGGCTGAGAATTGGCTAAGTACTAGCCCAATTTTGTCTGGATCAATGTGAGACAGTTGTGAGAGTGCAAGAGATTCTTGTGAGAAGAGGTAACTGTATTGTTTCATGATTCCTTGGTTCATTATACAACAGAGATAGAGGGGTTTTGAGCAAGTATCTTTCCCCAGGAAATTATCTGTGTTGTGGTTTGATTTGATTCTTTCTTTGCTTCATGTGATTAATGATTGTGTTTACTTTCCGCAATTTATTTGTAGAAGGATTCAATATCTAGCTTTAGTACATTGTTAGATCGGATTGAATCCATTGATATACATATGCTTGTGTAATTTCTACACTATTTTGATTCCATGTATTTTAAAGAAATCATTGAATTCTGTTAAAGTAAATTCTCCTCCTCTATATGTTCTAAGACACTTGATTTTTTATTCTTTTTCATTTTCTACAAGAGCTTTGAAATTCTTAAAACATTCAAGAGATTCAGATTTATTTTTTATAAAGAATACCCACATCATTCTAGTATAATCATCTACAAATAGAGAAAAATACCTTTCACCTTGTAGAGTTGAAGTTCTGCTTGGTCCACATAAATCTGCATGTGTGATCTTCAATGGTTTTGATGTTGAGAATTACTTAGTCTTGAAGCAAGTCCTAGTTTTCATTCCATGTTGACATGGGCTACAAACAATTTGTTCCGGTTTTAGAATTTTTGGAATGTCTCTTACTGCACTTGTTTTGCTGATTTAACCAAGTCGTCAAAATTTAGATGTCCCAATCGCTTGTGCCATAACCAACTTTCATCTATTTGACCCATGTAGTTTTTTTCTTGAATTTTACTCAAAATGTATATGTTATCTGGTGTTCTTACTCATTTTCCCACAAGTTCTGCTAAAGAGGATTTTCTTATCTCACAATGTTTAGTACTGAAAATAACATTATGTCCTTGGTCACAAATTTGGCTAATGCTTAGAATATTGTGTTTGAGCCCTTCTACTAGTAGTGCATTTTGTGCTTTTCCCTTTTCATTAACAAGAGCCATTGTCCCTTTTCCAACAATCTTAGTAGATCCACTTCCAAAGGATACATTTCCATCCTTTTTATTTAATGAGATAAACTTATTTTGGTCACCTTTCATGTGTCTTAAACATCCACTATCTACAAACCATTGATTTTCATCACTTTGTGCTCATAAAGCTAGACCACATTTATCTGTAGTGGGTTCTCCCTTTTTGACATAAGTGGACAATTTTGTGCATCATGACCTATAGGGAAAATTTTAGGGGCGAATTTTAGCCCAAGGGAGAAATTTAAGGGGTTTTAGATTTTATAGGAGTAGATTTTTTATATAAAACCTCTTTTGTATAGTTTTTTAAAGTTAGCCCCAAATTTATTTTAAAAATAATTAATTATTATGCTTTAGCCCAAAAAAAAAGGGCGCATAAAACATGAAATGCTAGATTCGCCTCCCGATTTACTAGTCTGGACGATTTTAGGTTGTATTCGCCCCCGATTTACTAGGTTGGAGGGTTTTGGAATGGCATTCACCCCCAATTTACGCTGATGATGAGGGCAGTGGAGGGTTTTGGGTTTCATTCACCCTAGATTTACGCTAATGATGAGGGCAATGGAGGGTTTTGGGTGGATTTTTTTAGGACCAGAGCTGAAGCCATATGATATCCAGTAAGAACTAACCAGATCCCTAGAGAAATCCCAGCCAAAAAATATCCATCATGGATTCTTGTCCTGGGAGCAGGTATCTTTCCTTTTGGGACCCTCTTCATTGATCTCTTCTTCATCATGTCTAGCATCTGGCTGGGAAGGTTCTATTATGTTTTTGGTTTCCTTTTGTTGTGCTTGTCCTACTTGTTATTGTGTGTGCTGAGGTATTCGTGGTTCTTACATACATGCACCTTTGTGTGGAGGATTGGTAGTGGTGTTGGAAGTCATTCTTTGCATCTAGTTCAGTTACTCTCTATGTTTTCCTATATGCAATAAACTATCTGATTTTTGATCTTTGCATCTTGAGTGGCCTAGTTTTTGTAGTGCTTTATCTTGGGTACTCCTTGATAATGGTGCTTGCAATAATTCTTGCCACTGGTACCATTGGCTTTTTTACATCATTCTAGTTTTTTCACTACCTCTTCTCTTCTGTCAAGATTGACTGAGGCCGATCTGGTGATAGTTCTTGAGAGGAGATGCATGAAAGGAGATCTTGTTTGGGAGCATGTTTTCTCTTATGGAATCACTCTATGATGAAATTATCAATTATAAAAGGAGAATTACGAAAGAGGATATTGTGCTCATAGCCTAAAGCAGGGCTTTCCTTGAAAGCCTTTTATTGGGATTCAATTTATCTTCTTTTTTCATGAGAATTTCAAACAAATATAGGTATGTTTTGAATATATCTTTGCATATTACGTCGAAGGTAGCACTGTTCTATCCTCTTATGTATCCAATTTTTTATTTGAATAATACTTCTTTAGTATTGTATAACTGACAGATCTAGCTTTAAGGGGTTCTATGGAGAGGTATTTCGAGGATATTTCCTCATTACAAGCAAAATGTTGATCAAGAATTGTCATTATATTTAGTTTTGAGTATATCGGATTATTAGAGGAGCAGATGCATAACACATTCTGCTGTTTTTATTTATTTATTTTTAGAAATTATTCACTGTACAGGGACAATGGCATGGATTTTTGATGTCACTGGCAAATTGGATAATCCATACGCCCCAGATTTACTGGCTTGGAAAGTTGGAGGGTGATTGGAATGGCATTCGCTGGATGAATACTTTGCAATGCTTTGCAGGTGGAACATGATAATTTTCAAGAGAATTCTTGTTGCAGGGAGATGTATCAAGATTTGAAAAAGGAAAGGCTAACTGAGGACAATGCAACATTTCACCAGTTGACTACAAGGTCGATTTCAGTTGGGAGTGGGTGCCTTACCATGAACCTATTAATCCAAATGGATTAATTGGCTATGGAGATTATGAAACCATTTGTTATGATGCCATTGAAGCAAGCCAAGTTGAGTACATAGCTACTACTTCTAATCTGGTGTCTTCTTATGATGAAGATGAACCAACTAAGTTGCATGAATTACATGATAAAATAGATTTTGTGGATTCAAGATACAAGGGAGCTTATGTGACATCCTCGAAAACTAGTGCGTTATTGGCAGACTTCCAAGATTCTAGAGAAGCAACACTCTCGAGAGAGATGGAGGAAAATAATGACAGATGGCAAGAGAGCCTTGCAAAATATAGGGATGAAACTGGTACTATTTGAGTGCAAGCCACTTTGGGAGATCCTTCTATGAAGAGAGCCTTGAAAAATATAGGGATGACACTGATAATATTCGAGTGCAAGCCAATTTGGGAAATCCTTCTACGAAGACATCAACTTATTATGATTCTTTCCAGATTGCTCAGGGTGAAACTGAGGCTGTTTTGGGAAGTATGGAACGTAGCAGTGGTGGATAATTACAAAGAGAACCCCATGATGGGCTTCATTTCTCCCTTTGGTATTTGGGCTTGCAATATCTCCTGTCAATTGAAAAATTTTGCAAGTCCCTGCATGCTGCAGTGAAAGATGATCCTCGTCTATGGAAAACTATACATGTGGAGTATCCTCTAAGAGAAAGGCTCACTGATGATGCCCTCCTAAAACTTGCTGAAAATTATCAAGGTCAGTTATGAAAATTGACTTTATTGGAGTGCCTGAAAATTACAGATGATGGAATGAAGCAAGTTTGGACATCAGTCCAAAGGTTACAAAGGTTGGTATCTGTGTTTGTTGGTTTCTGATTTTGAGAAATTAGAGAAAGATGAATTTGTTGTTGCACTTGGCATTTTGAAGATAACAATATATTTACTTTCTGAATATATAATTTCTGCATTTTGGCATGATCATCAATGTCAAACAGAGAGATTCAGTTAATGTAATTGCATGGGTTTCATGAAATGGAATTGTGCTTCCCGTAAAATGTTTCAAACCGGGTTACTGAATGGATGTGTTTGCATGTGAATTTAACCCCTAGTCGCCTTTAAATACAATAATAAAAGGATAGAAACTTAAAATATTATAAGCTTATTTTTTGAAGGAAATGTAAGTAGATTTTTCCCCAAAACGTTGAAACCTTCAAGGGAGGCACTGGTGCAACTCTTCCATTTGGTATTCCATGTTCTTATGTGTTTGAAATTTTTCTCATTTCTTGATTTGTCTTCTATTATTGCACATGCTGGTGGCTTCTCCTCAACTTGCCTGGAATATCTTAGTTTTCATTAGATATTCTTTTTGTTTGACAATCGATCTTGCTTTTTGTTTTACCGAAGAGAAGCTGCAACTAAGAGTTGTTTAACATCATTACAACATAAAATTTATGTGGATTTGACTGGAGTGGGTCAGTATATATAGCATCAATGAAGGCATGGTGATGTTCAGACACCATCTTTCATGTTTTCAACCTCATAATTTTTATATGACATGGATCATGGTGAGCAGCTGCATGCATTATTTTCACCAGTGAAGGACATATTTCCTTCACTGCCCCTCATTATGGTAACCTGATTTTAGTTGACAAGCCTCAATGATGATTTTAAATTTTTACCATCTAAGGAATCATAAGGTTTTTGCTTCATTTAAAATTTGACAAGCCACATTAACAATGATTTTAGCATCTCAAAAATCAGAAGCTAGGCCATTTAAAAGTTGACAAGCCTCAATAGAGAGCATTCTCAAAATGTTATTGGCTTGCATGCCTTACACAAGCCACATCTTGCAATGGGATTTGAAGTAGTTAGACAATTTTTGGATGCCTGTGATGGGTTTCCCTTATCTATGATAGCTATTGGTGCAACATTTCATGGAAAAAATGTTTTGGATTATTTGAAAGCCCAATTCTACAAATATCTAAAGCACTTCCTTCAGACATACAAAGAAGGCTTAAAATTAGCTATGACACGCTTGAAGAAGAGGAGAAAGATATATTTTTCTCTCTGTGGATTTCCTCTATCCCTTGCTACTCTATAAATTTACTGATAACTATCTTGCTATCTAGCCATGAGATGGGGTGTAACAACCCACTGCGGAGAAGTCTCTTACATCTCAATCCTCGTGTTCAACATTTCAGTATAGGTCATGTGAAAATTTCTTTTCTTTGTCATTTTGGTAGTATGCTTCAACTCTGGCATTGGATAGATATCCCTTGTTCATGATTTCATGTTGTTTTATATTTTGGATAGATTGTACAGTGCAGATAGACACCTCGAATGTAGCTCAGAAAATCTACTATGAAGACATTCTATGTTAAAAATGTAGATACAAATAGCAAAGGATATCCCCCTTTGTGTGAGGGAGTGTTTGTAGTTAGGGATATGATAAAGTATCTTTAAATCTCCCCTCATGGGATGAATATGATAGATAGGGGGAACTTCATGGAAATTTGGGATCCTTTCCCACCGTTGAAACTTGTAACCTTGTACCTCAGATTCTCAGTTGTAGTTATTTTCATGAGTATATATAATATATCTTAATTAACCTTTTATTTAAAAAAAATGTATCACCAAAAGAAATAAGAGAATTCAATATTGTCAGTCACTTTTTCTTCATAGGAGAAGATGATAGGGCTTAAGAATAAAGGATGGATCTGGTTGGGGAGGATTGCTGAGTCTCCATAACTTGGAAAACAAGTGTCTTGTAGAGGTCAACAGTAAAATTTGTATGATGCACAATCACCTCTGTGAAATTGGCATAACATTTGGAGGAGGAGGAGCCTTGGTAGTCTATGTGGTGCATCATTGACAACCTAAGGAGTTCAGTAACTATTCAGTTGATATGAGCGGGTTGCAGCTGCTAAGGTTTGAAGGTGATTATTTGGGAAGTGTATATATATTATATCCTTATGAGATGGTTAGATCTTCAATGGCTCTACTAGGATAGTTGTCCATACTCCCTGCGTTCTTAGATTCCTATAAAGAACTATTTTAGAAGTGGTAGAGGCTGGAGAAGCCACTAGGAAACATTGAGAATGAAAGTAAAGTTTTCTAGTTCTGAAGAAATATTGTCCTCATATTTTTACCTTGTTAGAAGGCATAGGTCTTGAAATAATCATATTTAATATTTAAGAGTGCATCGCAGGAGTGTCCACAGTTAACAGAGTAACTTGATCTATCTCGGCTCCTTATGGTTACCAAAGACAGGGCAGCTGAAGCATCTAGAAAGTTAGAAACAATTGCTTTGAAAGGATGCACAATCAGATTGAAGGAACATATGGGGAAAGCTTACATCCTAACATTTCCAGAAGAATTATTTCGTATCTACTCCTTGAAGCACTAGAATACAAGAGTGCATGATGTCATTGCAATATTCCTTTGGGAACTTAATAAACCTCCAACATATTGATGATTCAAGAAAAGGTGCTAGTTTTACTTCTTTTTTCATTCCATATTTCATAAATCACAGGGCAAAGCACTTTGATGTTACAAGAAGAATGAAACCCTGAGCATCCCCATTGACCTTGAGCACAGGTTTGGCCTTGCTTAATGTACATGTTCGGAGGAAAGAATCTTGTGTAAATCTTGATCAGATTCTTAAGCCTATATGTCAATTATTTCAGGAGTGTGACTCCTTTGGTAGTAAGTAAAGCTATAAAGATGGCTGGTTTGCAATCTCTCCTTATGCCTTTGTATTACCTCACTATTTCCAGACTCCATTATGATGTAGTTAGAGATGTTTCATTTTCCTTTGCTACGTAACATAGTCCTATTGACCTAATTTTGTGGTCATCTATTGGAAAATAATAATTATTTTTGATCTTATTAATCTGGCAAAGGATACCCCCTCTTTGAATGGAGCTATTCCTTCTTCTCTGGGCTTGTTAAGGATAATTGTGATAGGTGAATCAAATATTGAAAATTTTTCATACCTTTATTATGTTGTATACTTCCTTATTTGACCCTCATAAATAACACCCAATAGCTTAAAATTGGGTTCACTTAATTTCTACATTAAAATCGATGCATTGTATTTTCATAATATTTGACCCTTTCGAATTATTAACTATTGTTTTCCAAGCATTTAATGGTCTGCTAATGGTGGTTGTGTGCATTAGCTGTAGCATAGTTAATTAACAGAAGACAAGGGTAAAGGTTTCTGGTGTGTCTTGCATGCAACACAAGGTATGCAGATAAATGTTCCTTTCATGGGACTAGTTGATTAGGATACCTGTGGAGCCTAGATTAAATATCCAAGCTTGTTTCTTGAATTTTTTTGGTATTGGTGTGTGTAACTGAAATTCCAAGTCTCCTCCCTTCATCTTTAGAGTTTCTTGCTATTGGGATTCCTTATGCAGTGGTAATTGCCTGCTTGACATGGAGGTATACTGGTCATGCGATCATTTGAATTGGGTTTTTCTCCTTGGCTCTAACTAGTACATAAGATCTACCTTCAATAAATATTCCAACAGAGACTATAATTTATCCTATTTGAAGAAAAATATCATCAATTTGTCAAGTTTAGAACTGGGTTTTGTCTTTGTAGGTCAATAACCCCTGCAACCATGTTCTTGTCATTGTCCACTTGGTCACATTGGTGCTTGTTGTTACACCTCATGTTCACATGATTGGTAAATGCATATTGCAGGGTAACTTGTAGGATGCTGAAGGATCACATACACACTTATTTTTGGTTGAAAGTAGTCCTTCATGTGATGATCTTCCTGGATGTTCAACATAGTGATTCTCCTTGATAATAATGTGGTTGCCTTGGTTGGAATGATGATTATAGCCTTCACAAGGTTATATTATCAATGGAGGTTGCTTCAGTGGTGCATAATGTTCTTCATGAACCAACATCAAGGTGGTCAAATAATCACATCTTGGTAACTTTCACCTTGTGCTGCATGGTTAGATCATAAGTATCTTCTGATGTGGTAATACATTTACCTAGTTTCATTCATGTTCATGCCATTTTTCCATAGTTTTACCTAGGCAATTTGTTTTACCTAGTTAGGGAAGAACTGGGAAAAATTGAAAGAAATTTTGAAGGGCCTAGCTTTGTGATAGCCTTTTCTTCTCTTTATATATATTCAATTCTAATTTTGGCAAATTTGTGGGCTAACTTGATACCTAGAAGCTGCCGAAATACATATCATTATGGAATAAATTCACCAGAATTATTTCTGCAACAATTAGACAAATCATTAAGACAAATGAGGAATTACTTTTTGGGTCTAGGTGAAGAATAAGAGTTGCACATACTTGAGTTGAATTCCCTCAGTTATATGTTCAAGTTGTTTGTGTTAGGACTAAATTCACATTCATAGATATTTACTAGGTTGAAGATTGAAGTCCATAGTTTCTATTGCTGAGGTCCCCTATGAAGGAATTGGATTGGAGCATTCTGAATTTTTAGAGCGAGTTTTTCCCCTTGAAACTTGTTCAGGAATTACCTAAACATTTTTTCATTGAATCCATACCTCTTAGTGAATAAGTTAAAGAAATTAGAGTAGTTTTTCTTGTTCCAGAAAATAGTATGAGTGTCCTCTTAATTTTGTAATAGGAGTGCTTATTGGAATTACCTTGCACATCACTTTGCACAATGTAACTACCGAGCACATAATTTGGTTGTTGATGGTTTTGGGAGACTTGGTACAATATAACCAAATAGATGTTAATGAATTTGAAGGAAATGGTGGAGTAAAATCTGGTTCAGTTAATTTTCCATTTAATGTTGTGAAAAAAGTTTCATCATGTTTCTTATAAGTTTATGTTATGATGGAATGCCACTTTGAATTTTGGAGAGTTCTATTAAATAGATTTCAGACTGATCCAAAACGGGAACTTGTTTCACTATCACATGATGGGCTCCATTTTTCCCTTTGGCATTTGGGTCCGCAAGATCTTCTATCCATTGAAAAAGTTTGCAAGTCTCTGCATGTTGTAGTGAAAGATGATCCTCATGTGGAGTATCCTCCAAGTGAAAGGCTCACTGATGATGCCCTCTTAAACTTGCTAAAAGGTCTCAAGGTCAGTTACAGAAAATGACTTTAGTGGAGTGCCTGAAAATTACAGATGATGGACAAAAGCAAGTATTTGACATTAGTCCAATGCTTACAAAGGTTGGTATTTGTCTTTGTTGGTTTCTGATTTTGAGAAATTACAGAAAGATGAATTTTTTTTTGCAGTTGACATTTTGAAGACAACAATATATTTGCTTTCTGAATATAGATTTTCTGCATTCTGGCATAATAAGCAATGTCAAACAATTAGATTCAGTTAATGTAATTGCATGGGTTTTGTGAAATGGAATTGTGCTTCCTGTAAAATGTTTTCAAACCGTGTTACTAAATGGATGTGTTTGCATGATAATTTAACCCCTAGTCTCCTTTAAATACAATTATAAATGGATAGAAACTTAAAATATTAGAAGCTTATTTTTGAAGGAAATGTAGGTAGAATTTACCCCAAAATGTTGAAACCTTCAAGGGAGGCACTGGTGCAACTCTTCCATTTGGTATTCCATGCTCTTATGTGTTTGAAATTTCTCTCGTTTCTTGATTTGTATTCTATTATTGCACACACTGGTGGGTGCTCCTTAACTTGCCTGGCATATCTTAATTTTCATAAGATATATGGAAACATGGGAAAGTAATGCATTTCTGTGAAATTGATGTTGCATTGAAGGTACTGCTTGTAGGTTGTTATCTTGTTTAGTTTGTCCATTCTTTTCAAAACCATATTGTGCATTGATTGTGGAATTTTATTTTTGTTATCAAGTGTATTAGGTTTTCATCATGCAATTATATTGTTATCTTACACTTTCTCAAGTTAAGCTCGTTAAATCAAAAGTTTTGTGTGAAATATGATTTTCTCTTGGTACCTCCTACTCTGCCCTTAACTATATGTGGTGCACTTGTTTCTGGGCTTTGGAGTTATGCTTTCCAGGTTGCACAAGGTTGACTGCCAATGGCATTGTAAAAAATGTCAAAGCAAACAGAGAATGCAACATGCACGGATTGAAGCAGTTGAGAATTAGTGGTCTTTTTGGGATAACAAGGGAGCACCTTGAGAAGTTGAATTACCTTTTGGATGGAGGTTTACAACATAAGTCTCATTCAGTAAAACCATGGTTTTATCCTAATAGTCGCTATTATTCACTTTCATATGATGATGATAGTAAAATTGATATTGAAGCTTGCCCTAGATGTGGGAATGCAAGGCTTGTTTATGATTGCACCAATGAAAGTTTCCAAAAGCAAAAAGACTAGACAGTTAGTGTCAAGATTGTATATTTTGTATTGCATGTTGTGACGAGTGTGGAAGGTGTATTGATGGTAGTGGACATGAAGAAACATTTTTTCTTGATATGCTCTGTGCTGACTGCATGTGGGCTTCTCAACTACCAAGAATTAGAAGAGCTTGCCTATGGTAAATACACATTATCAGAATTGTAGCTTTACTTTAGGCTTCAATGATTTTGGGCTATTACTTTACTGTAATTTGGGTCCAAAATTGATTGTTTTAACTTTTGAAATTATCTTAGGGAGCTGTTGAAGACAAAGAAAACAAATCGTTATCTTTGTGTGTTTTTGAGGTGTACATATTAGTTTTCCTTATTTTGAGAATCAAAGGTATATCGAGGACAACAAATATGCAGAAATGCTATTTCAATTTTCGTGAGAAGAAGCCAACAACAATTTTTCCTTTAGGATATTTTAGAGAATGTTGGAGAATGTCAGGGCTGAAGTGCATGTTGCAAACTAAAGTAAGGTCTTGTGAATAGTACCCCTAGATAAGTATATGAGTTGGTGATATCTATCTCCTCTCCTTTGAGAAAAAAATGGTGATCAAGGAGGATTTTATTCAACACGTTGAAGATGATGACTTTGGTTTTTACCTAGGTTGACTGTCAATTGATGAAGATCACAGAAAAGGGCCAGGGCATTGAGCTATCTTTGCAATTTGTCTGGGGATGAGACTAAAAGAGCCACATCATCTACAAACATCAAAATATAATATACTCCAACTGTCTCCTACACTATTTGGATGTGCACATCCAAAAAATAATGTATATTCACGATGCCTATCTGAACACCAAACACGTCTGTCTTATGACCAACAAAAAGCTGCAAAACAAGGATTCTCTTTGCAGACACATGGATCAATGGGAAGGAGGGTGTCTTATGTGATTGTAAAAAGGGATTGGACAGAGACATTATTGCAAGGGTCTCATGGGTGGAGGTCAGGGCTCTCCTCGAGATCTCATGAATCTGCATACTAAGGTGGCACTTCTCTCTGCTTGTAACTTATTGCTTTTGCATGTGAGCACTATAAAGGAGGGAGGTGATCATCATGTTGTGTGGGTTGATGGGAGTTATTCTAAGGCTCCTCCATTTTGAAATTAAATAGTTGATTACTATTGTCTATTTGATATCAGACAAGCTTAAATAATTTCAATTCCAAGCTTCTTATCCTGCGCTTTAAATTGAAAGATTTACAACTAACTTCCTTGTCGGATCATTACAAGACGAAATACTTTGGGGAGCAGCTTGGATGTACAAGGAAACACACAATCCAACATATCTAAACTACATTAAAGTAAATGGACCATCCTTAGGAACTCGCTAATCGGATAATGTATTTGGGTGGTACAACAAACATGCAGGAGCTCAAGTACTTTTAGAAAAGGTATATATAGTTTGAGTGGGTCTAATAGTCAGTAGTAGCAGGGCTTACCTAACATTTAGTAGCAAGATATTCTTATATTGATTGCAGATTCCCAGAATATCTTAAAATCTTATGGTTATAAGAGGGTCAATTATTTGACCTTTCTAGTGACAGTCAGATTCCTAAATATTCCTGGAATATGAAATCCTCATAAGTTCAACAATCAGTACAATAGCATGTGTTTAGTTTTAAGAGGTAACATGTTTAAATCCAAAAGCATTGAATACCCCTTCCTAAATTCACATATGTATTCCTTAATAGATTTTAACATTTAAATAACTCTTTATTATTGTAATTAACTACAGAGAGACTTTTTTGGGTAGTTTGATTGTCTACTGGGTGTTCTATGTAAATGACTGATTGTATTCACGTTGTTTGTGTGTAGGAGTTCTTGATACGAAATGTGCACTCCCTTTAGGAGTACAAAGGGCATGCAAGCAATTTTATTTGCTATCCTCTGCCTGGAACACCCTGTTCACATGCTCAATATACTCCAGGTGATCTCTTAGATTTTACCAGAATTGAAATATAGTACACTTGCTCTCTCTTCTTCTAAATTTAACACTATATGTTTTTGTGTAAGCAGGAGGCCTTCTTTACTCATTGCAGGATACTAATTTGCAATACGTTACATTTTCTTCCTTCTTGCTCTTGACATATGAAAAATACTTGAGCTCCTCCAAACAAGTAGTAACTTGTGGTCGGATAGTGACAATCACTCCTCACAGGCTAAGAGCACTTGCAAAATTCCAGGTATAGATTCATAATAGCCCAATGCTTAATTTCCTATTATTTCAAAGAGTTACTAATGTATGCAGGATCTAAATCAATTTTGTGTTGATGAAGGTTGATTACATACTGGGAGATAATCCTATGACTATGTAATACATGGTTGGATATGGTTCCCTCGATCCAAAACATGTTCATCACAGAGTCTCTTCTCTACCCTCTAAGGCCAATCATCCTTAACCCATTCCCTGCAAAGCAGGCTTCCAATCTCTATACAACAGTGCACTCAATCCCAACATCTTGGTGGGAGCTATGGTGGGAGGCCCATACAACATGGATAGGTTTACTGATGTGAGAAACAACTATGATGAATCTGAACCTTCCACCTACATTAATGCACCCTTAGTGGGTTCCCTTGCTTATTTGGCCCATTTTACTAACTCTTAAATATCCTATCTTCTTCTTCTAAAAAAGAGAAGGAATTAATGATGCTTGGAGATAAGGGTTATAAGCAACCCAATATCCATTGCGACTGTTCACATGATTTCTGCAGGATCTCCAAAATAAAATCAATGGAATGGAATTAAATTTGTAGCCCTTGCTATTGTTCACATGATTTCTGCAGGATCTCCAAAATAAAATCAATGGAATGGAATTAAATTTGTAGCCCTTGCTATTGTTCACATGATTTCTGCAAGATCACCAAAACAAAATCAATGGAATGGAATTAAAGCTTTTCAATCAAGACTTTGGTTGTTAGTAATTTTTTCACATTCATTATATGATGCAACCAGTAATCTTTCTCGTTGGAAATTTTTTCAAGTTCATTATAATGTAGATTGTGACATAATCACTTGTAACGTGATATTGCATGGACATTGCATTAAGTAGTTGTAGTAGATTTGGACATATTCACAAGGTATACGTGACATTGCGCTAACATTTAATTAATTTAAGGAGATTCATGCTTCAGAAAATTTTTATGCCCTTCATGTTTAAGATGGTTACAAGAGACTTGTGACATATTCCTCAACAATGTCTCATTTAAGTAGAAATTCATTAAATGGTTGAAGGACATTCATGGTTGATAGCTTTGACTGGAGGGTGTGACATATTTCTCATATGGTGAAACATGTGACTGAGTTTTAGTGGAATAATTATTATTTTCCTTCAAATCTAATGTTAAAATTTTGAAAAAGGTAGTTTATCTTTTAACACATTATTAGGTACATGTCACTCTTCTATTAGAAAAAGCCATTTTCTTTCTCCACATTGCTCACAGATTATGCACATTAATATACTTTTCTCATGTTTCATAAGTTTCATTTTGATTTATTCCTTCTCTTGAATTAATTTACTTAGATAGTTTTGGTTTCTTTCCTTCTTTTTTTAAACTAGCTCCTCCATGTACCATTGTTGAATAAGTTATGCAGAGAAGAGGGTGGAGATAATATTGATTTTGATTGCAGACAATCAAGCTTTCCTATGCAACTACACCCCCCCCTCCCCAAGCGATGGTACAAATTCCTGTCTCTTATCGTTTTTGCTACTCCTGACCATATCACTCCACACAATACATAAATTTAATATAGGAAAAGTTCTGGTGCAATACTGATGCATGATTGTACTATTTTTGGCATATTTTATTCCATTATTTTGGTGCTACAATCAACGATTGTGTATCATGTATGGTAATGTGTTTGGCTTGAATGCTTGTGATTACAATTTGGGATCTTCACATTTTAAAGTAAAAACAGATCAAACGTTTTGTTTGTTTTTAGGAATTTATGTTTATTTTTGATCCAGTGGAGATGATTGGTGACTTGGGTTCCTTTTAATCAGGCTTCACCATGTGGCCTTACCTAGTGATATACAACTTGTCTCTTGATGTTTTCTTCCCTTATAAATATGTCACATTATTCATACCATAGAGAAAAGTACTGGTGTAATACTGATGGGTGCTTGTACTATTTTTGGCATTTTTGAGTGCTTCATTTGGTGCTACAAACAAGTTTGGATGTGTGTTACTTAGTTTGGCACGACTCATGAGTGTTTGAGATATTTTTCTTGGATTGAATACTTTTGATTACAGTTCGATGCTTCTATATATGGATTATTTTCAATTATTGAATTTACTTCTACATTAATTTAGAAATTGATGGAACCCTGTTGTTCGTTGCTTCATTTGTGTTTAACTATCTCTTGCAATATTTGGTAGATATTGATATCAATATATGGTAGATATTGATATCAATATCTGTTTATCTGTTGCAGGTCAATGAGATTGATTCCAGTGTAGCTCTGAACATGTTTGGGTAGACTTTGGAGATGACAACGTTACCATTAGTAGTTGGGAACATAAAGTACTGGTTAGCAGAGATGGACAAATGAAGCTATCAACTAAAGTATTTTTTGCTTCAATTGACCAAAAAAGTGAACATGCTACAAGGGAGAGTGCTCGTATTTCTTTGGTAGAAATTATTGTTGAATGGTTACAAAACAACCACAATTCCATGCCAATAAAATCACAGTTTGACACATTGATACGTGAAGGATATCTGGAGTGGAGGAAGCTGTGGGAACTAGAGGAATATAGAGAGAGGTTCTCTGATGGGAACTTTGATTTGGAAACAATATTGCAGTCAAACATGTTTTATAACTGGCATTGAACCTCCACATATTTTTAAATTGTGGCAATTGTTTTAACATTAGATAGGGATGCAAAGGCTCTGAATTGGTTTTGATTGTAAATACTATTTCTTTTAACATTATTGATTATGCATACAAGTGTCAAGGCTCTTGTGTGATGTTCCAGTGATATTTGAGTATTGTTTGTAAAGACTTTGTTTTTCCTGTGAAAGTTGGCATCCCCTAAAAGTTAGATAAGAAGGTGGGTTGGAATTGTTGACTGGCTATGCGACTCGACAATATCATAATAATATGAAACATAATTAGATGTTAGTAGAATAGTATTCTAAAATGTGATATTTACATATTAATACTAATGTGTTATTAAATAATAGACTTTATTAGACAATGATGTGGAAGTTAAATAAAATCTTTGTCAATGACAAACTGTTGAAATAATTATTTAGTCTCATATTCTACTTCAGTTTTTGTGATCCTTCAAGTGGCAAGGCACCTTCTATTAAGAAAATTTGCCTCTGTGACATATCATGCTTGTAATTTAATCATAAATTTGTAGATTGGTTTTAAGGCTTACTTTTGATGATGGGTATTTCCAATAAATGGAAATGTTTAGTTGGGTTCAGTGTTTATCCTCTTTATATAGGATTGAATTCTGATAATAGTGTTTTATGCCCTATGTAGACATTTTTCAATAGCATGGAAATGCTTAATGGATAAGGCTTGGCGTCGTTCTTGTGAATGTGCATTGTAACTCTTTGTAAAAATATAGAATGTTTTGACTGTAATTTTCACTTCATTGATCTATTTGCAGGGGCAAAGTTGTACCTGCAGCTCTTGAGGTGTAGGAGGATGAATGTGGAAGTGATGATGATGGTGGTCATCAAAGACCAGCACCGAAGAAGCGAAATAAGTGTCTCCTCTGAATTTTTCTGCCCTTTTGGGTGCGTTTTGTTGGAAACCATCTCTGTTTCTATCTATGCACTGTAATTCATACGGTAAACTAATATTTAATTTAAGCAATCTGGTATATAAAATATATACCATATTACAATCTAAATATCATGGATAAATATTCAAAATTTCAAACTGATGAATTTCTTTAAGGAAAAAGGTTTTATAGATTCTTTTATTTGAGGCATACTTGTGTGTTAATTCAACATTCGGATTTATTTGCAAAATTATTATTTGTAAAATCTATGTATTTATAAATATCTCTTCAGGTAAAATTTAGATACATTAAATTTATAACATCTTATAGCTTTTAAGTTGCACTAATCTATCATAAAAAAATGGTAAAAGACAATATCTTATGTCAAACTCAATGCCATTTACTGTGTATAACAGGATTGCCACATTCGTGCTTTACCCAGATCCATTTTGTTTTATATGCATTCTATATCATCGTTCAAGGCATGAATGCTTATAATATATTGAGCCCTAGTTTCTAACTATCCTCTCTTCAATTGCTTTATAAGGACTGAATACAATCTAATTGCATAAATTACAACTGGGTAGAGTAATAACTCGATATTAAAAGACACCATAAGCATTAATTTCTTCAAAGTATTATAAGTGCATTTTAATATTACTTGATTTTCCATGCTTATGTGGAACATGGTCGAGAGAGGGAACTATAACAACAATGAATTTGCATGAAAGCTTTATAATTTTTTCAAACGTAAAAGTTGTGATGCGTTACTAAGTTTCTTCACTATTTTATAGATCATTACACGTCAAACCGACTTTACTCCTTGACTGGCATTGCATTCAACATTGTGCACAAGTATGATTTACATGTATCAATCAAAAGTATGATTTTATCTATATTTGATAATTCAAGTTGAATGCATCATACAATACATAGGAGTGCTATGGCTGTGAAGTTCAATATGAAATAATCTATTGATTGCTACTATTACTATTATATAAGGGGTGCTCTTCCAATGGCCATTTATTAGCTATGTGTAGAAGGCTTTGTGGAATTTGTATTTACTATAAGATTATGTATAGCTGAGTTACATAAAACTAAGTAGAACTTGGTAGGAAGTTTGGAGTATGTGTAATTCATAATGATCTTGTCTTATCTTCATTGATGAATTTTCAATATGTGAGTTTTAACCTAAGCCATTGTATTATCAATGTTTCAAGGCTCAAAACTCGACCTATATGTCAACTACTTCTTATGATCGTTCCTAGGAACATGAATCCTAATTTTTGTAGGTTTAAAATTTATCACAAGTTTGCTCTATTGTGGTCGAATTTGTGGAGGTTATCTCAAAATTTATTTAAGGTACCATGGATCTAAATTTCTTATGAACTTTCAACATTATAGCAAAATTTGGTGCAAATAGTTGATCAATTCTCACTTGGTTAGGGTTATAGATGTTAATGAAAATTTTGTGTGCATGCATGAGAGTTGGGTGCAAATGCACAATGTTGTGTAGCATTAGTGTGATAAATATGGGATAGTGCAAAACATAGTTTTGAAGATTATTCTAAGTTGACTCGTACCTAATCAACTCAGTCACGTTGATTGTTGGTTGAACGGTTAATTGTTGGTTCAATGGACGAAATATCTTGCAGGCCCAAATACCAAAGGGAAAATGGAGCCCATCATGGGGTTCTCTTTGTAATTCTCCACCACTGCTACCTTCCATGCTTCCTCAAACTCCTCTCCAACCTCAATATCAGTGCTAGTAGTAGCATGAGCAACAATACTACTCTAAGCAAAACTAGAATGCATTTTCAAAACTCCACGAGAACTACTTCCCTCAAAGGTCACCATGTGCCATGCTTGGTCTCGGTGGTTCGCTTCCTTCAACTCCTGGTTCAACTACCATATCTTCATTGGAACCAACACCCCGAACTCCACTATACAACGATTCACCATTTTGTACTAGTGATTCCCCCTTCGTATTGGTGATTTGCCATGATTTTACAATATAATATAATCTTGTGAGAGATTCGCCAAAAAAATAGTATATACATATTATATTATTAATAAAATTGCCTTCCATTTTTCCTATGTATCATGGGGATTCACCCATTTATTATACATATAAATTTAGGGGGGTTCTTAAAATTTTCCCTGATGACCTATCATTACATTTTGAACATACTAGATCATACTTAGCCAAAGGATCAAATTAATTATAGGTCTTCATTTGGGCTTGTTCTTTTGAACCAATAAACTTATTTTGATAATTGGTATTATACCTCCTTGAGCTATTATCCTTATAAGCCTTGCAATGATTAGATTGATGACCATAATTTTTATAGTAGAAACAATAACCAAGAAATATAGTTTGATACCTATTTGGATAGCCTTGAATTGATGTAATATTATTTCTTGGAGAGAGATTTCTTTCATTCCTTGGATTGTTGTAGGTGGATCTTTGTTCTAGGTGGAACAACTTCTCTTCTTTTGGATGATTGCAAAGGATGTCAACATAACTTATTTTAATTTCTTCACTGGCATTATTTTTTGAACTTGATAAATCATCTTTGAAACCAATTCCAGTCTTATCATGTTGAGGTCTTTTAGTATTAAGGATGATTTCAAGAGTTTGAGAACATTGCAAGCTATTATTAACCTGATTCAACTCTTTCTTTAGAGAGACAATTTCAAATTCAAGTTTCTCGCATATTTATTCTCTTTCTTTTAGTTTCTTGTTGAAAAAATATTCCTTCCTTTTTGCTTCTTCCTTTTCTGTTTTGAGTGAAATTACCTTTTTATGTAATTTCTCATTTTCTTCAACAACACTAATTAGTAATTCATCCACATTTCCTTCTTTTTCTCTTTCAGATTCATCATAATTTGTAAATTCCATGAATAATCTTCATGGTTTCCAACATAGTCATCTTCTTCATTAGACTCATCATTATCCCTTTTGAGTAGAAAGGTATTTTTAGTTGATTTTTTATTTGTAATCTAGAATTCTTTTTCATTCGAGTCATCTTGTTTGGAGAAGAAAATATTTTTATTTGACCCTTTCTTCTTGAATATCCTCTTTTTGTATTCGTCTTCATCATCAATATCATGCTTATAAGGACACTTTGCAACATAATGTCCTATTTTACCACACTTGAAAAAAATGAGAGGATACTTACCTTTGATTTTGGACGCTTTCCATAGTTTCTTCACAAATTGTGCTAGTTTTGTTTCAATATCTGAATCATCGCTTCTATAATTACAAAATTTTCCCTTTTTTGATGTTTTTGAAGCCTTTAATGTAGCTTCCTTAAGGTTGTCGATTACTTTTCTCATTTGATATGCAATGAGAATCCCATGAAGTTCGTCCATTGTTAGGGTATTCAAATTATTTATTTATTCTATGGCAATGACTTTGGAATCAACACGTTCTGGAAGAGATATCAAAACCTTTTGGACAATCGTACTTTCTTCAATGTTTTCACCTAGACCCTTGAGTGAGTTGACAAATTCATCCACTAAGAGAAAAAAGGCTACAATATCTTCTTCGTCATTCATTTTATGGCTCTCAAATTGTCTTCTATGAGTTTGAAGTTTTTCCTTCTTGACCTTGGTGTTTCCATCATAGATAGCAATAAGCTTTTCCCACATTTCCTTGACATATTCATGGTTCATAACTTTGTAAATTCTAAATCATAAATTCCACTTGTTATGGAATTTAATGCTTTGGAATTTTCTATATAAATTTTTCATCTGTCTTGATCTGATGGTGGAGAAGGTGGAACTTTATACCCATCTAGAACTGATTTCCATACTTCTGGTCCAAGATACATTATATAAAATTTCATCCTAATGTTCCAAAAAGAAAAATTTGTTCCATAAAATTGAGGGATTTTTCTTGAATCGTTATTGGTCATTGTGACTAAGAATCCTTCTTCTAGTTGTTAGGCCGATTATGAAGAATTTGGCTCTGATACCAATTGTTGAAATACTGAGAGGGGTGGGGGGGTTGAATCAGTATTTCATTCAAGTGTTATAGTTAATGCAAGTTAAGATTTTTTCACAATTACAACCAGAAAGTAAATAATAGGAATTTTATTAAAAACAAATGACGAAACCAATCCTCTTTTTACAATAAATCGAGTACAATAATTTTGAGTGCTCCAACCCTAAATGAATACACCAATCTTGTTAGGTCCCTATATTACTAGTATAGTCCCTTATTGTTGTTATTGTAACCCCATTATTGTTATTATTGTACCCCTGTAACCCCCAAATTGTTATTATTGTGCCCTTAAATTATTATTGTTAGGTCGGCTAGGATTACATTGTGGCCCCATGGACTCCTATATATAGAAAGGAGGTTTTGTAATTTGTATCATCCAAGAATTGTTTGTTCATGTAATGTATTGGAGGTTGCCCCCTCGAAGTGGCTTATTTCTAAGGCGTTGATATCTCTTTTTCTTCTATTTTTGGAGCTGTTTTCACAACATTTGGTATTATAGCTTTGGATTCTAGGGTTTCGCTGCTCCAAATAGGTCGTCGTGGCATTTTCACTATAAAATTTTTTCTACGAAGGTTCAGAAGCTCAAATTTTTAGAGTGCGAAGCCAAAATCCTGAGGAACATCTTCGCAAAATTTCAGAGCTTGGTTCGTAACATTTTCGGAGATAGCATCTGTGGAAGCTAGGTCTTTCTGCAGGCTCCTGAATTTCACTTAAAAAGGTCATCATAGAATTTTCAATATAACTTTTTTTCTACGAAGGTTAAGAAGTTGAAATTTTTAGAGCGCAAAGCTGAAATCCTTAGGAACATTTTTGAAAAATTTCAGAGCTTGGTTCACAATATTTTTGGAGATATAATCTATGGAAGTTAGGTCTTTTTTAGGCTTCTGAATCTCATCTCAAAGAGGTGATTGTGGGAAAATATTCATAACTCTCTCTGTGAGCATCAGATTGGAATTCTGTAAAAAGAGACTAGAAGTACTCAGACTGTAGTTTCCTATCTATAAATTTTAGAGCCAAAGGAGCAAACAGTGACACGTGGCAAGTCGTACAAGTTCGCTCTACTGAACCAGTCCATAATTAGGTCATTGTGGGAGATTGGACATAACTTTGTCTTGAAGAATCCAAATCAAGTCAGACCTGTTGCATTTGAAAGAAGCTTCAGAGGAATACTACAGGGACAAATTTTAAATATTGAGGATCTGCAAGTATATAGATAAGCCAATTTCAATATCGAGCTCCTCAAAAGCAAGTAAAATGTCTATAATTTGTTTTTCGAATTGCATAAGTATTGTTTGAAGAATCAAGTTGAATTGATTCCAAGGGCATATTATAGAATAGATATCAGTATTGGATTCTCAAATGGCCCCTAAAAAGAATTCAACACCCGTTAATCCTTTAGAAGGCTCTACTATAACTCGTGAAGATGAAGAATGGTAACATGACATATCAAAATTACAAGAGCAAGTGCAACAAATTTTGCTCTCGCAAAGAGAAACAAAAAATGACATGGAAGTTTTGAAGAAAGGCATGGAAACTACGATGGATGGTTTGAAGAAAGGCGTGGAATCTAAGATGGATGGTTTGAATAATGGCATGGAAGCTAAGATGGATGGCATGGAAACTGGCATGGAATCTAAGATGGATGACATGGAGGCTAAGATGGAAAACATGAATAATGATCTAAAAGCAGACATGGAAGGTTTGACAAAGTTGATACAAAAAATGCTTCCTAATGGTGAAAATATAGTAGAGGAAACTCATGATGAGAACAAAATAAATGTTAATCGTGATTTCATAAACTCTAATGTTGGAGGGAAGATCCACCATATTCCAAAAATGGATATGAGGAAGTTTGATGGAAAGGATCCTGTAAACATGGATACTATGAGATGGAGCAATATTTTGATCTCAATAATGTACAAAACACAAAAGTTCATGACCGCTTACATTAGAGATAAAATACATTTATGCTGGTATGTTAGCTTTATAAAATAAAAAAATTATGTGGTCATTTTACAGATAACGTGTAGGGATAAAGAACATACTTTCTTTAGCCAATTGATAAATCTCAAAGAAAAGTGTTCAGTGGGGGAGCACATTGAGGACTTCCAAAAATTGAACATAAGGGTAATTGATATTTAAGAGGAACACAAGATTGATCTCTTCATAGGTAATTTTAAGGATAACATCCAACATGAAGTTCGCGTTTTGGAACTTGATTCATTGGAGAAGGCATTCAGGTTGGCAAGAAAAATTGAATGTAAAATTATGGCGACAAGGAAGCCTACCACTCACTTCTATAAAGAAGGAAGTGTTGCTACGCCTAGATTTCCACAACCTACAAGGTTGACACCACAGCAATTGGAAGAAAAAAGAGCAAAAGGGCTTTGCTATAGTTGTGATAGCAAATACACTAAAGGTCATAAGTGTGCTGAGAAGAAATTATTTTACATAGATTGTGGAGAGGAAGAAGAAAATGAACAAGAAGAGGATATACACCAGGAACCAGCCCTAGAAGAGGAAGAAATGAATCCGACCATATCGTGTAATGCACTGGCAGGAATTACCACTCCTCAAACTCTCAAGATAGAAGGACATATGAAGAAGAAAAAGGTAATAGTGTTGATTGATTCAGGTAGTACCCATAATTTTATTCATTGTAAGGTAGCCAAGGAATTGAATTGTTTCCTATACCCAGCACCAGAATGTCAAGTGATGGTTGCAAATGGAGGAACTATAAATGGCTCTGGAAAATGTCATAATATCAAGCTAACCATGGAGGAATATGTATTGAATATTCCAATGCTTTCCATTCCTATGGGACGTGTTGATGTTGTACTAGGAGTACAATGGTTACAATCTTTGGGGACGGTAGCTTTTAATTTTCAAGAACTTTTCTTGAATTTTTTTTCAGAAGGAAAGGAAGTTGAATTACGGGGTATTGCGGGGAAGCCGGGAAAGATAATAAGCTCTAATGTCATGACAAAGCTTCTAAAAAAAGAACAACGAGGCGTCATTGCACAATTATGCTCACTAAAAGTTCCAACATCAAAATCATCTATTTCTGCAGATCTCCAACAAGTCTTGGACAATCATTCCAAGGTGTTTGAAACTCCCAAAGGACTCCCACCTATTCGTGATCATGATCATGCTATTCATTTGATTCCAGGAAGTGTTCCTCCAAACATCGAGCCTTATAGATATCCTTACTTCCAAAAGAGCGAAATTGAACGTATGATTGCAGAAATGTTAGAGGCGGGTATAATTCAACCTAGTCAAAGTTCTTTCTCTGCTCCTGTAGTATTGGTACACACGAAGGATGGATCATGGCGAATGTGTCCGGATTATAGGGAGCTCAATAAGCTCACCATTAAAGATAAATTTCCCATTCCTGTGATTGATGAATTATTGGATGAATTACATGGAGCAATTTATTTTACCAAGTTGGATCTTCATTCGGGATATCATCAAATTAGAATGAAGACTGAAGATATTCCAAAAACAACATTTCGAACTCATGAGGGTCATTATGAATTTTTGGTCATGCCTTTTGGCCTTAGCAATGCACCTTCTACATTTCAAGGGTTGATGAATTCCATTTTCAAACCCTTCCTTAGAAAATTTGTGCTAGTATTTTTTGATGATATACTAATCTACAGCAGATCTTGGAAGGATCATGTTCAACATGTTGACAGGGTGCTCAAACTATTGCAGGAGAAACAATTATATGCAAAAACATCCAAATGTTTCTTTTGAGTACAAGAGGTGGAATATCTGGGTCATATTGTATCTCACGAGGGTGTTAAGGTAGACCCTAACAAAATTAAAGCCATTAAAGAATGGAAATTCCCCACAACCATAAAGCAGTTGCGAGGATTTCTCGGGTTAACAGGTTATTATCGCAAGTTTGTTAAGAATTATGGGAGAATAGCAGCACCTCTAACAACATTATTGAATAAAGATGCATTTTCATGGACTTGTGAAGCAACTAAGGCCTTTGAACATCTTAAAGAGGCAATGTGCCTAGTACTGGTCTTAGCTATGCCAGACTTCACAAAAACCTTTATTGTGGAATGTGATGCCTCAAGAAATGGAATTGGTGCTATTTTAATGCAAAAAGGAAGACCCATTTCTTTTGAAATTCATCCAATCAAAGGAAAGTATTTACAGAAAGCTGTTTATGAGAAGGAAATGTTAGCAATACTGCATGCACTAAATAAACGACGAACTTACCTAATGGGATGACACTTCAAAGTAAAAACTGATCATGATAGTCTTAAACACTTTTTGGAACAAAGACTATCTTTAGAACTTAGAGCAACAAAAATGTGTCACAAAGGTGTTGGGTTATGAATTTGAAATAATCTACAAAAAAGGGAAGCTAAATGTTGTTGCAGATGCACTCTCAAGAAAGAATGAAGAGGTGGAAGCATTGGTTTGTGCCATTTCTATTATCCAACCAGATTGGATAACCGAAGCAAGAGATGAATGGAAGAAGGACAAAGATGTATGGACACTCATTCAAAAGTTGCAGCAAGATCCTAGTACATCCGATACATTTAGTTGGAAAAATGATTCCTTATGGTACAAAGATCGCTTATATCTTTGTAAGAATTCCCAACTAAAACAAAAGATTCTTCTGGAATTGCACACTTCTCCTTTAGGAGGACACTCAGGATTTTTAAAAACTTACCACAGGGTGAAGAAAGAATTTTTTTGTGATGGCCTTAAATCTGATATTCGAAAGTTTGTGGCGGAATGTTTGGTTTGCCAGCAGAATAAAGTGGAAACAATTAAGACCCCAGGACTTCTACAACCTTTATCCATTCCAAGTCAACGTTGGGAGGAGATTTCAATGGATTTTATCACAGGTTTACCTAAGTGCGAAGGAAAGAGTGTCATCATGGTGGTAGTTGATAGACTTACCAAGTATGCACACTTTTGTGCATTATCTCATCCATTTAAAGAAAGTACAGTTGCTACTACATTTATGGACACAATTCAAAAGCTACATGGGAACCCAAGGGTTATTGTGAGCGACAGAGATCCCATTTTTACTGGAAATTTTTGGACGGAGTTATTTTCTTGTTTGGGTACTCGATTAGCTCATAGCTCATCTTATCATCCTCAATCTGATGGTCAAACTGAGATAGTAAATAAATGTTTGGAAGGATATCTTCGTTGTTTTGTATCTGATAAACAAACACAATGGGTCAAGTGGTTACCTCTTGCTGAATGGTGGTATAACACTTCCTTCCATACTGCAGCAAAAAATGACCCCATTTATGGCACTTTATGGATATCATCCACCATCCATCACATCATATTTAAGGGAAAATTCGAAGGTTCAAGCAGTGGAAGATCACATCGAGCATCAGCAAGAAGTTCTCTAACTCTTAAAGGATAACCTGAATTTGGCACAAAATCGAATGAAACAACAAGCAGATCAACATCGTAGCGAGAGAAGTTTTGATGTAGGAGACTGGGTATTTTTACGGCTACAACCATACAAAAAAATGTCCCTCAAGCAAGCTAAGAAGGATAATAAATTATCGCTAAAGTACTATGGTCCTTACAAGGTGTTGCAAAATATTGCTACTATGGCATACAAATTGGAGCTTCCTGCTTCTTCACGAGTGCATCTAGTTTTCCATGTTTCATGCTTAAAGAAGGTTATAGGTGAAAATCTTCTAGTTCAAACAATATTGCCAGAACTTGATGAGGAAGGAAAATAAACATTGGAACACAAAGTGGTCAAAACGGAAACAAGGAAACTCGTATATTCTGGTAGTCAATTTCGGTATCTCACTCCAAGTGAAACTTACCCACTAAAGATTCTACATGGGAGGTGAGAATTTTATACGAAGCACCCAGAGCTACTCGGCATTGAGGACAACAATTTTGAAGGAGAGGGGCATGTTAGGTCTATATTACTAGTACCTAGTAGGGCATGTTAGGTCCCTATATTACTAGTATAGTTCCTTATTGTTGTTAGTGTAACCCCCTTATTGTTATTATTGTACCCTTGTAACCCCCATATTTTTATTATTGTTCCCTTAAATTATTATTGTTAGGTCGGCTAGGATTACATTGTGGCCCCATGGACTCCTATATATAGAAAGGAGGTTTTGTAATTTGTATCATCCAAGAATTTTTCATTCATGTAATGTATTGGAGGTTTCCCCCTCGAAGTGGCTTATTTCTAATGCATTGATATTTCTTTTTCTTCTATTTTTGGAGCTGGTTTCACAACAAATCTCCATTCCACCAGGTTCCAACTTGTACTTTTATAAGCACCAACTTGGAATTCATGAGGCTTTAACCTTCAGTAGATCGAGGCTCTTCCTATGTGAAAACAACAACTCCAATCCTCTCAACAAGTTCCAAGCTCCAACTTGGTCAACCAACAGGACTCCAATCCCTCAAATCTCCAACTTAGTCAACAAATAGAATTTATAAAATACTTACTTCCTCATCAACCAACACTTCCTTATTGTATTTTACATATATTGGGTCTGTCTTTGTGATTATTTCATCAAATTTGAAATATGGGACAAATATTATAGTCTTTATCATTTTGGAACGACGCTGATAGACACAAAACAAAGGGGCTTGAACTTGGGCTTGGGACGATGGAAATTGGTAACAAAATCCAGGCTTAGCAATTCTACCACCTTGGCTTCAGATTCTGAAGAAATCAACATTTCCATGCAAATTAAGTAGAAAATATCGACACAAAATTTCTGATGAGACTGCCTAACTAATTAATACCAAAAATTTCCCCACTCAGATTCAACCTTACTAACACTGACATCGACTGAGTTGTACCTGGCTTGGATGGCACAAAAATGAAAAAAGCGGGTGGATTTGATGGGTAATTATGGTGTTGTGATGGGCGTGCTTATGAGTATTACGGGAAATATTTAACGCAAATTCGAACTGACACTGCGAATTATTTCCTAATTATTATGAATAGGACAATCAATATGTATGGCTCTGTGACCACAAGTAGTTGCACTGGGGTGGAATTACCTCCGAAATTGGAAAAGACCTGACGAGAGATTTATTATGGACTAACTAGAATGGAAATGACTGACAAACCAAAGTAACTGATGCAACTAATATATGAAAAAACTAACTGACTCTACCTAATCCTACCTATGGTCTCTTTTTAGAGATGCAATCCATTTTGAGTGGAATTGTTTGATCTATGGAAGGGGTTCAGGTGTGCACCATTCGTCATCCTGGTAGTAAAACACCATCTAGTTGTGCGAGTTTGAAAACTCCTAACTCCTTGACTTCTGAAACAATAAAAGGTCCCAACCAACGCATCTGCAGCTTCCATAAAAAATTCAAAAAATTTCTATCATACAACAGGACATTCCCCCCCACTGCAAATGATTTCCGCCTTTATATTCTTGTCATGCCATGAATTATGCCTTTGATTTTCAACTATTTGATGGAAGTTTTCCATGAACCTAGCTTCAGCTAGCTCCCAAAGTTCCAACAATCGCTTCAGAATTGAATATTCCTCAGCCATATGTGTTTCTTGTGAAATTAAAAGGCTAGAGATAATGAACTTGGTGGGTACTACAACTTCTCGTCCATATACTAACTGGAAAAGGTGTACATTTGTGTAAATTTTTAATAGTGGTGCAGTAGGCCCATAGAGTAGTGGGATCCCGCTCATCCCAATTGTCTATGTTGGCTGAGCATATCTTAATCAATCCCCTTTCTAAGATCTTGTTGAAAGCCTCCATAATACCATTGGATTGAGGGTGATACGAGCTGCTCCTGCGGTGTTGTATCATGAAGTTTTGGAGTAATGAGGAAACTATTTCATTAATGAAATGGGTCCCCTGTTCACTAGTGAGGCTCCAGGGGCACCCAAATCAGGTGATGATGTTCTCGAAAATGAATATGGTGGCGACATCTGTAGTACAATCCTTAAATTTTGCGGCCTCAGCCCATCTAGTAGGGTACTCTGTGGTGGTGATGATATATCTGGCTTGGGAGTGGCGTGCTAGCGGGTTGATAGGTCCTACGAAATAAATTTCCCTTTTCTCAAAATCTTGCAACGCTCGTACTGGTTGCAAAGGCAACTCATCCTGATGTGATGGATTTCCAACCCTTTGACAGACGTCACACCTTCTGGCATATTCCTTTGCATTTCAGAAAACTATAGGCCACCAAATCCCTGCCTACAATACTGTCCTTTCAGTGGCCTTTCCTCCAACATGACCCCCCATGACTTCTGAGTGACACTCCCACAATACATCTTGTCTATTGTGATCTAGTACACATCTGCGCAATATTTTATCAAGGCACAACTTGTATACTTTCCCCACAATCAGCTGATAATCTGCAACATTAACAACCATGTGTCTCCATTTTGTCATGGTGTATTCCTTTGGGCATTTTATTGCAACCTGAAATGTTGTTATGTCCTCCAAGTAGTCAAGCACAACTTCAATTCGAAACAGATCGCGTCCGACAACTGATCATCAACAAATCCTCCACTTTCACCTGACTCTACTCTAGAGAGGTGATCAAGCCCCAATTTTAGTCAGCCTAGCTTGAAAATTACCTCAAATGTGAATTCCTGGAATAAAATAAATCATCTGCAAATCCTATTTCAAGTATGGGCTTGTTCACTAGATACTCCAGAGCCGAATGATTAGTGAAAAACTTGAATGGACTTCCTAGAAGGTAGTGTCAAATTTTTTTAAGCGAGTATAACATTGCAAGCGCCTCACGCTCGGTCATGGTATAATTTTTCTCTGCCGTTGATAACTTTACGTTAGTGAAATATATATGGTGATTGAGGTTTCCTTCCCCGGTCTAAGCCAAAATCGCTCCCAAGGCAATGGCTAAGGCATCAATGTGTACATGGAACTGCTTTCCAATTTGGGTAAACCAGGATCAGTGCACTTTCCAAATTCTCCTTTAGTATATTAACAGTAGTGCCACACTCTTTAGACCATGTGAATCATTCAACTTTATTTAAAAACTTATCCATTGGTGCAGTAATCAAAGCATAGTTGTAGATAAACCTCCTATAATTCCTCGTGTGACCTAAGGTGGACCTAAGTTGTTTAACATTTGTTAGTAGGTCTATATTCACAATTGCCGTAACCTTCATAGGGTCTACACACACTCCTTCCTTACATATGTATGAATGAAGAGCGTTCCAAAGGGAACAACGAATATGCAATTCTTCATGTATAATGAAATCTGCAACTGTCTACATCAGTCAAACATGACGTTGAGTACATTGGAGTGTTTCTTTAGTAGAACATAAATGGTCTAATCATACATGTATACTTCTAGGAACCTATGGATATAATCTCTAAAAGTAGCAATCACGATCCTTGAAAACACCGCTGGCACGTTTTTGAGTCCAAACGACATAACATGGTACACACAAGATCTCCATTCCATGGTAAATGTGGTTTTCTTCTTATCTTCCTCTGCAATCTAGACCTCATGGTAACCATAGAATCCATTTTCAAACAAATAAGCTTCATAACCTAACACATTGTATAAAACTTCATCATTGAAAGGGGTGGGAAAGGATCATGGACACACACATTTTTCAAGCTGCGGTAGTCCACACAAAATCTAATCTCAGTAGCATCCTTCTTATTCTGTATCACAATTGGACTAACCCATTCTTCCTCATCAACCAGAAATATAAGCCCTGCGACCAAAATATTATCTATCTCTTTCTTCATCTTCTCCTTAACCCTCGGGTTCAGTGGGTATGGTCGGTGCTTCACTTGTTTTGCATGTAGCTTAAGCATGATCTTCATCTCCCCTAACTCCCCCTTAATCCCCTTCAATTCTGCAACAGAAAAAGGGAATACGTACTCATATTATTTTAAGAGATAAAAGATCTATTTGGTACTATGTTCATCCCAGTAGTCACCAATTGAGGCTAGCTTCAGATTTTCTTTGGTCTCGATGTTATGTTTCCAAAACTTCAAGGGAAGTAGATGTGAATCGTCAGTTTCAGGCCCATCCTTAACACCTTGTTCCCCCTCAGCTTCGTTGAATGCCAAATTTCACAATTCCTCTAGATCATTTTTGTCCAGTTCTGTGTCTACCTTTCCACAAGCTACGACCTCATGAGATCCTAACTCATATATATTCTCTAGAGTGTATGATTTATGCCTCCCTCTATTAACCATCCGATTATAAGTATAATTCTCTTAACGACCTACAAAGCATTGGTCACCCTTTCATCGGTATGTGAGAAGGAAAAGATGTTAATAAATTGATCTTCCAGGTGATCCCAATCACCAACCCATCTCCTTGTTTATTATTTTACATACTATGCTTTAGGGAAGGTCCCCAGGGTGTGTAAAATTCCATGCACCCACAAATTATTCAAAACCCCTTCCCTATTCCATCTAGCTCACATTATTGCAATTGTTGGTGAGGTTCAGAGCTCCCCATGTATTTCACAACATATTTTCGGTATTCCCCTAACTGTCCAAATCTAAATTTCATCGCTGTCTTGATTTCCTCCAATTCCTTGAGATGGTTGTGGTGAGCTCCCCACCACCTTGCTGATGTCACTTGTAGGAAACATTTAGTAGGGGAACTTTGTGTTCTTTAGGGAAAATTTCATCAATTATATTAACAAAAGTATCAACTGAATCCATGAAATTGAAAGTAGGGAACTCTCATACCTCAGTGCCGATCCAATTTATCTGTGGATTGTGGTGCAATGCTTGGTGTTGATTTCATATCCACCCTACTGCTAGTCATCCGACATAGCCTCTGAGCCAACTTACGAACTCTGAATACTTCACCAGCTAATAGACCCTTCTACTATCAGATTGATTTAGTCATCCCTTCTTCCTGCTGTTAGTTGATATAACTCGTCTAACAATTCCGCCTCTTCCCTATCATATACCGGTTCTATGAAGCTTGGTCCTTGAAATGGATTTAGGGGCTGGATCACTCTAACCCATCCTACTTCGAATGTCATCAGTTCCTTCCTTAAACCTATCACTGTGTAGTTCTCAAAAGCCACATCTATCCCAAGTAGTGTCAGATAGGGGTCCTTGTCCTCCATTATGTCTATCACTTCAAAATCTGCATAAGTTTTTACTCTCGCTATATCAACTTCTACGTCCTCCAACCTTCCAACTGGGAGGATGCAATATTGATTTTCCATATACAACTAGATTGGTGAAAATGCTAGCTTAGGACTTCTCAGGGCTTCCCAAGTCTTCCTTGAAAAAATGTTGACATTTGAGCCTAAGTGAACATTGTATCCTTAATTTGGAAACCCGCAATCTGAGCATCGATCCAAAACTCCCTTCCCATTCTCTTCTTATTCCTTCACACCCTCCTAGAATGTCTTTGAGGTAGGTTGGTAGAGATTATATCTCCCTCAACCACTCCATCCTTAATAAAAAATTTCATACTTTCCCATAACTGTACAAGCACCTGATCATAATTCACAATTTGTAGGGAATAGTTTGAACCATTATTCTATGGGTCATGCATTAGATTGTAGTGGGTCCAGAAAACTATCTTTTAGGGACCTTGGCTATTCTCCTTGCAGGCCCCTGCCTAGTGTTAACTTGTTGAAAGTTTATAAAACTTCCTTGTAGTACCACTTCTATTGTTCAGGGTCATATGAGCGCTTTGGTGAAGCTGTTCTTATGATCCTAGGCTGTTTCGTGGCTTCAACCTCAGATCCAGTATTTTTCCCTCCAAGAGTGACTATGTTAATGTTTGAGAAGGGAGACATCTCTGGAAACCTTGAATATACATTGATTAAATTTTCTCCCCTCTGGCTGTTGCATTCTTCCCATCTCGCAATCAACTATGGGAAATCCTCTATTGCATGTGTGTTAACCCTGAATTGAGAGCACCGAGGTCATCTGGGTAGCGGGAAATCTCGTGCAATGTGCCCTTCCTGATCACATTTATAACAACAAACCGAGCCTTTACCTCATGTCCTACACCCCCTAGTTCCCCCTCCTCCTCCTCCTTGAGGAGTTTCATTGATTTAGTAGGTCGATCAATCCAATCGATCATCTAGGGCATCCACTTCTCTACACTAATCAGCATGATGAGTTGGTGAAGTGAAAAATTAATAGAAAGTATTGTTTGTAACATTGGAATACTTCTGTAGAATTGGAAATATATGGGGAAGATTCCCATATTCCCTGCATATCTCATAATACTCAACTGGTGTTGGATTTTGCTAGCTTGGGAACGCATGAAATTGAGTGTGCCCTGTGTATAAACCTTGCGTTCCTATTTGCGCAAATCCTATAGCGGGTGTAGGTATGGATGACCCTGCCGGTGTAGGTGTAATATTTGGGCCCCGCAACCTTGGGCACGCCGTAGCAAGATGACCCTCTACAAGACAATTAGTACACTATAACATTTAACTGCACAAGCTGTATTGACTGCAGATCCTTCAACTTTTCTGTCAGATTTGAAATTTGGTGTTGTAGATCCAATATAGATAGGTCATGGGCCGTTTCTCCACCCCAATACTGATGTGGGTATCTCACCATAGCTTCAATCCACGTATCTTGCTCTAAAGCATCTTGCAGTGTATCATTTTTCTGCTGAGTCAATGGCGTACGAGTAAGAGGAAATAATTCTTTGATAAAATAGTCTCGTTGATGAATTGGATCTATTAGGTAGCTTAGTTTTCCAATTTCATCCTTGAATCTTATCATTAACTCCCAGGAGGTCTCTCCTTTTCACTTCTTGATTTCCCATAGCTAATAAAACCCCTGTTGGTTTGTCTGAGGAAGCTTTAATTCCTGCACCAATTCCTGTTTGACATCATCTACCGTTGGGTTCTAGTGCAGCTCTGACCAATTAACGAACCATCTCAAATCTCTTTCCCTAAGAGTGGTTTGAAATTCAATTAACTTTACAACCTCAGGTGTCTAGCGGGTCCTCCAGATGGCTTTGTACAGGTACCAACGTTGTTTTACATCGTGGTTCCCTTTACCAGAGAACTCAGGATATTTGGTGAATGATCCTACCATATATGACTGACCGTGAGAGAGAAGTATAAATCCCTATGACCCAGGATGTAATGATCCTTTTAGGTTTGTACTGCTATTACTAATTCCACTGCCACTAGTACCAAATTTATAGGTAACATCCACACTATGAACTCTTGATAGGGGGAGATGAATCATTTCTCACTTTGGACACATCATTCTATGAAAATAATATTCTTATGGCAAAGTGCATGCTGTCATCGAGGCCATCCTTGGATCATGTATATCCCACTCCATTTGAAAACTACATTTCCACTAGCGGGGATGGGCCCCTGTCACCCTCTTGACTCTTAGTCGCTATGAATGTCTTTGATCCTTCCAATGGACCAAATACTTCCCCTTATTGCTCCTTTGGAACTCTCAAGTGCACCCCTGCTTGGTGTGGATTCCTCTGTCGCCAATTAATTTCCTGTAGATCACTCTCCCACCATTTCTCAACTATCCGCACTCTTCGTTGCACCCTCAGATCCCTAGCCTTTTGGAAATCATCTGCGTCCATTTCTTCAATATTCTCATGGTTCCCTGCTTGGTAGCATCCCTCCTGTTAGGTCCTTCCCCTAGTAGTAGGTGTTTAGGCTACCGTGTTTGTGTTCTAGAACACCAACAAGTTCTCTTCCACCATCAGAACATTAACCCACAAAGGGATTTTCTTTAGTAGTTTCCCTCGCAATCCTGATATGAACATGACCTCGGCCTTAGAAAAGTACTGATGAATATCCACAAAAAACTCAATAATGTATCCTTCTAGCATGGTTTTCACCCAAAACTCCACAACTCGTGTGAGATCTGTGTCAAGTCGAAGCATTTTGAAAATATTTGTTTGAGTCTAGGTATGACAAGATTGGTTTTTTCCACCAGTATTTCCCTTTACTTGCACTCTCTGCAACCAATTATGGAGATCCTCTGGAAATTCGCACCAGAAAATCTCGTATTGATCACTAGCCAATTCTGTGTATAAGATATTTTCCTTAAAATTTTCCACACCTTGTTGACAGAATTGAGCTTGTTGAGAAACAAACCAGTCTACTTGTTCATGCCAATCTTGCAGATCCTTCTTAAGGATCCTTGATACCATATTCCAAACCCCCTTTTAAAATTTCATAATCGACAACAGAACCATTTGTACGCAAAAATAATAATAGGGTTGAGACCCTGTGTTTGGGTACAAGGGCCAACAAAGATATGTTGTTGTCTAGTACAACATCGACATTTTCACCTTACCCAGAATGGGTAATGAGTCTCAACCGAGGCGTGTCGTGACCTTAGTTAGATGGGGATTGGAATTCAGTATCAGGAAGAATCACATCAGAGATGTGAGAATCAAAGAACATTGAATTATATAATCCAGAAGCCTAATCACAATAGGTCATGAATACTCATAAAGGAAATACTATTCAAATACAAAAATATTAATTTTTTTTAAGGAACCAGGTAATCATTCAGTTAATGCACAATTATCCCAATAAGTCTTCTTTCTCATTAACCCATGCAATAATCTCATTACATCCCGTTTGAGAGCCTCTTTTCAATAGTACATAATTATAAGATAGATCAATACATAATCACATAACACAATGAACATAATGCGGCTCAACCAACTCTACAATACTCTCCCTTTATTGTGCCTTTCCAATCATCCTTATTTATCTTTCTGAACCTTCCTAGAATGCCAGTTATTTCTCGAGGGCTACGCCTTCTTCCTTTCTTGGCTGTCATTATTCTTTTCTGCTCGACTGTGACTGCTTCCTTCCGTTATTCCTATGCAAATTTCAATCCTCAGTGAGTTCCTTCCTCCTTTCCGGATGTCTACCCCACATCTTCCCAACAACTATCTCCGTAACCTATCATAGACCTTCTAACTTGTCATCCAAATTCCTTAGTTCTTAAAAAAGAAGGACCAAAAACATGAATATAAACTTTTTCCCCTTTATTTCTCCTAAAACTACCCCTTCAATCCAAGACCCTACAATCCTCAGAGTTTTTTGGACATTCTGTTTGGGAAGCTAAGGCTTTAGAATTAGAATTTTTATTGCAAGCCCTCATGGTCTGTCCCTCTAGCCACTAATTTAAACAAAATTTCATCAATATTGAGATGTTACGGGCTATAAATAAATAAGGAAATTGATGAAACCAACTAGAGGTCTAGGTGGAATAGGTGGGTGGCCACCAATACCAACCTGGATAATTCTTCCTTCTCTTTTTCCTTCAATGCCTCCTGTAACTGTTGTTTTGTATCCCTTAACTCCTTTTTCAAAGTGAGGTTTTGCCTGAAAATGTTCTTGAGCTGTCTGTGTAGGGGCAGAGCTCTCTTCAACATATACTTAGCTTCAAACAATGTTGGCTCACAAATATTCAAATGGTAATATATCTTTTGTTTGGCTCTTTCATCTTGTTCTATAAGCCTATTAATCTCATCTTGAGCTTTCTTCAATTCCTTCCTCAGCCCATTGAAAATGTGCTTCCCTTCATCTAATTCGATCTTCTTATTTTATTGCATTGACTCTCCTTTGATCAAAATTTCTTTCTGTAGCTCCAATTTCTTAGTTGAAGATCTCGTCATAAGGACCCTTGATTGTGAAGTCTCAACCTCCCGTATGTCCTATTTTTTTTTCCTTTCCTTTACCTTTAGACCTTCTTTCAAGTGGAATTGTATTCATTATAGGTTCTGCTTCATCAACTTTATATGCCTTCTCCATAATATTCTTCTTCAATTCTCTATTGTCATGTTGAAGCTGGGCAATGGCCAAATAAGCCTTTTTCAATTAAGGAGATAAATGAATTTTTTTGCCCTTTTTCCTATTAGATTGGTCCATTGAAGTATGTGGCATTTGGACTGAGATTCCTACTACTAGTTGAGCATCATTTTCCATTGATGAAGGTTTATCTTTCCTGCTCCAGGGGCTATCTAAAAATTCATCTGTTAACCTAGATGAATCCAAAAATGCTTGCCATGATTGATTTTTCTTCTTCAAATCTTCCACTACTAACATTTTTATCAAGGAAAAATGAAAGATACTGGGCTCCACTTGGCTTTGCTTACCCTAAACCTTATTTTCCATCTTACCAATGCTCCTAAAAAAGTAAAAAGTTAGACTAATTTACCTGTAAAATGCATGAACAACCTGAAGTGATACTGATAAACTCTCCCAAATTTGCTTTCACAAGTGAAATACCTTTGGATGGCCTTGAGTAATTTGTTGTAGGGTTTAATAAGATATTCCCTTGATGCAATAGCTCCATATTATTTATTTCTATACTTCGACTTTAAGACATATTTATAGTTAACTATGTCTAAAGGCATTCCCTAAAACCATTGTTCTCCATGCAGATGGATCTCTGTAGCAACTGAAATGGTAACCTCTGACACTAGGAATCTAAAATCTCCAAACTTGGATTCTACCCCAGTGAAGTTCAAGAAAATTATGTGCTCATCTGAAAACTGTAACCCTGTATCTTTTCAAAAAACCCGATACAACCATTTTTCTCAAATGCAACCCTAATAGCTTGTGTTAGAGTCCTATGTTCAATAGTAATCAAGAGTTGTCAATCTTCCAAGTCATCAAGCTCAAAAGTTAAATTTTGGTCTATTATAGAAAAAAGGGTCTTGAGTTAGTATCTAGGTGCCATTGTAGTTTCAAATTGTTTCAGAAATTATCATATCATGGTTAGTCAAACCCTATCAAACATTCTTGCATCTTCTTTCTTCAGAGGTCAAGTGAAAACCTACTGCTAGGGCTTTTGCTGCATTTTCCCTTTCCATGGTTCATAGCTTCATTTAGGAGTCAAAGGCATTGTTTCATGCTTAAAAATCCTCCATTACTCTTCATTAAACATTCCCCACCATTCCCCTTACTAAAATCCTCTCATTTCACCATTTTCCTCAAAAACCTAGCTTGTTGTTGCGTTTCTAGCCTAAGTCTATGTTTTGCCTCTGTCACCCCTTATTTCTCACTCATTTTGAGAAAATACACCACCATTATCTTCCCAAAATTATCCATACCCCCCATAATTTTCTTATAATTTTTGCTACCCCCCTTCCCGCTCATTTCCCTCCTTCAAAACTCGCTGCACTTTTGAATATGTTTTTTGTTATCATTTTCAAAAGATTTTTCTAACCAAATGAAGATGCATTTTAGAAAAACAAAGGAGGTATTTGTTAAGGAAAAACCCAATAAAAATAACCTCCTTCAGTGTATACGCATGTATAATATATTGTGAGATATTCAACTTTATTGGAGGCCTATTTCATAAAATCAAATTCTCCATTTTTTCTTACCTGTTTTAGCCATTCTTTTGTGGCACGAATTCCGAGAAGATGGGAACAAATTTCAAAAAAATAAGAGAGGTTTTTCTCAAAAGCAAATTTATAAACAAAAAAATATCCTAGTTTTGTAAAAAATATTGTTTTTTAATATATATCAGTTCATATTTGACCCCTATTTTTTAAAAAAGTGCAGAAATTTCAATGTACAGAAACACAAAAACTAGTTGCTGCGCTTTTTCTCAGAGGGTCAGAATCGAGAATTTCAAGCATGGTTAGATAGCTTAAGGCATAAGGATACCAGAAAAATACTTGAGGATTATTTAGGAATGATTAATTTGCAGGAAATGATAAAGCAAGGCCTTTTTTACACATTGCTGCCCACTTTTCATGTCTGTTACTGCATTTCTAAACACTTAGTTTTGAAGTTAGAATTGAGCAGGCTAAAATCATGTTTTTGGATAGTTTAATGGCTCTAGAGTATAGTGGACATCTCCAAATTCATTCAAAAGTCTTCATCAAAGTTTAAAACCTCTTCCAAGTCATTAAAATATCAACCTAAACATTTGTTGCACTTCTGCTGAGGAGTTGCTGCGTTTCTGGGTTATTTGCTACGTTTATGTGTGATCAATGTTTTTACCACATGTAGAGAGTTAAAAGTGAAATAAGGTAAATGTAAATGGTAGATTAGATGTTTTGAAGGTATTGTAAATGTAAATATCCTAAGGTTAATTTGAACATTGGATACTCTTTTAGAGATACGATCATTTAGCTAAAAAAGGGGAAAGTTAGTTTTAACTCCCTTAGGATTTGGCAAAGGATAGGGTAGGTTCATGAATCAGTTCTTATGAAGTAGGATTAGACCCCTTAGAGGTAAAATGTTGTTATTCATCTATATGTACTAAGAGATAAGTCAAAGATAAGGGTTGGATACTTGGAGCTCATACATTTTGAACTAGTGTACTTGATTTTGATAGAAATAATATAGGCAGTTGCAACTATTTTTATGGGATTATTGTGTTGTGGCCAGTGACATTATTTTCTTCAGTTTTTCTTAACGCATATGATTTTTAGATGTTTCTAGCAGCCATCTACACTTCTTATATGTTAATATCTTAAGTTTTAAACATAAATCATTTTTAGAAATGTTTTGTTTTGTCTAAGATTATGATCTTAGTGTTTCTCTTCCAAACAAGTGAATTCATGCATGTATGCTCATGTAGCTCCTTCTATATGATTTATTTATCACCATACTACAATGAAAAATCCATTTGTGTCTCTGATTACATCTATCTTTCCTCAATTAATATTTTCAACTGATCTTTTGAAATAATTGGCCTAGTTCCTAAAACCTATTGCTCTTTATCCAACAAAACCATAATAAAAAACCTACTGAGCTAATAACTAGCTTAAAACCCTAATACTCTCTAGTGATTTTCCTTGTCTATGAGGTTGTTTTAAGAGAGAGACCTCTCTGATTTGGTAGGGCTAGCTGCCAAGTCAAAATTTGGTCTATGGTTACCTCTTTGGTTTCCTTTCTCAGCCTTGGGAAACTAAGGAGCGCTAACATTTTGGCGCCGTTGCTGGGGAGCGAAAGGTCACATTTTCCCTGGGTGTGAATGACAAGGATTAAATCTGATTTTTTGATGGTGGAGAATTATTAGATACAGGTAGGTTGAAACAATTCATCTAGCGACTCCAAACCAATTTCAAATTAAATTCAAAGACTTGACTGGAGGATGAACCTTACCAACAGAAAAATGAAAGGACAATATAGGAAGATGAGGTATTCAAGTTGGAATTTCATCCAAGACATCATTTTCTTGATCATAAATTATTTCTTCTCTTTTCCTACGAATGTCAATAAGATTTCCCAATGTATACTGTATTTGAGAAAAGATCACAAACCTGCATTTGATTCCTTTCCTTTGAAAATTGTGAATTAAAATTATCCTCATGTTTTTGATCTTGGTCAAGATCCTTCTTATAAAACTTATGTTGATCATATTCAACTTGATGAGCCTCAAGAGATCAAGACTAATCTTACAAATTCTGTACATAATCTTATACCTTGTAAATTTCCAGATAGATACAAGCCACTCATCTTACCTCCTATACTCCATGATTTCCCTGAAAATTATTACAGATATCTTCCTAGTTTGATGGAGAATATGGTAACATCACTACTGAAAAACACATTTAGAGTTTTGAAAAATTTCTTGACCTTTTTGGGGTTGAAGAAGATGATGTTAGTATCAGTATTTTTGCTTTATCCTTGCAAGGCAAAGCCAAGAAAGGGTTCAAAATCTTGCCAGCTGCAAGAATTTTCAATTTCCATAGTTGGTAAAAGTCTTCCTTGATAAATGGGTGATCAAGAGGAATAATTTTCTGATTTTAGAATAATATAATCATTTGAAAAGAAAACCAGGAGAAACAATGTATCACTTTTCAACTAGGTTCAATCTATTATACCATTCAATGCTTGATGATATAAAACTGCCTCCCAATTTAGCTCTCTTATACTACCCGAATGACTTTGATCCGGAAATGGCGTTTCAATTGAGATAAAGGAACACTACAACACTCAAATAAATTCAAGAAAATGAAATAGCTGTGGAAGCTAATATGTTGGTCAAAAGGTCAAAGTTGAAGGCAAAAGAGAGGGAGAACATAGAGAAGGAGCACCTGACATCTTGAGAAGGGAAAATTGACATTTTGGCAAGCACAATGGAAGAAATTTTGCAAAAGATCACCACGAGAGATGAATTTTCTGTTCAAAAACACCATGTCCCACTTATTGCAGAAGAAGAAGAGGTTGTTGGCCCTAATCATTTTCCTGCTAATCCCAATTAACATAGAGCAGAAAATGATTGTTTTTTGTATTAATTTATGGATAAACATGAAAATGGATTTGTAGATCAACCCGTGGAGAAGAAATCTGCTGATATAATGTGTATTCTTGATGACATTACTTATATTGATGATTTAGCCAAGCATGATCAGTATGATGATGACTATGTTGTCGAAATCGAGGCTGAATCTTCAAGGCAATCAATGACATGTTTTTGGGAGGAGGAAGTCCAATTAAAACAGCTTAAATATGGCACTCAACCTATGCATATTATCCATGACAAAAATGAAGAAAATTCATAAAATTTCAAAGCAGGTGAAAGGTCTTTGCCTTTATGTTTCACTTCATTTCAATTTCTGAGAGAAAATTTTCCCAAAATTAAAAATCAATAGTCTTTCAATTTTTATATTGAGCATGTAGAAGACAATACAATTCCTAATCGGGACTCCTTTCCCTTTTGTTTCTCCTCATTTTCAAAAATAAGAGAAAACTATAAGCAAGCAGATAAGTGAGTTCTCAATAGTATAAAGGGGAAACCTTTTCATTAATCAATTGAGAATGTCACTTGTGATATGGAAGCTTCTTTCGCTCCAGAATTGCAGCCACTAAGTTAAATTGTGTTTCAAAGCACATATGAAAGTTTAGAACCTGAATCATATTATGACTTGATGTAGGATAATTATGTATCATTAAGTTCTATTATTTTCAGTTTTTGAAGAAATTGTTTTATAATATCTCTGCAACAAAGAATGACAAGCCTATAGAAATTAATGTAGTCTCATTGGAAAAAATGTATAATAAGTTGCAATAGTCTTCCTAGGTTTTCCATGATCCAATAGCTGATGTTTTGGAAAATATATGCAATCAAAGTCCTTCTCCATTAGCTAGATATGAGCCTAAAAACATAGATGATAAAAACTTGATCAGGTAGCTAGTTTAATTGTCTTGTTCAGTAATATCAAGACATCTACAAGTTTTAATTGCATGAGAGTAAGGATGAAGATGAAAGTTTATATTCATGGTATGAAGACTACCCAAAGCATAATTAAAATCTGTTGGATGAGCTAAACCTCAATGCACATTTGTTTGAAGATCCTTTTGCACCATATTTGGAGCCAACAAGGGGACCCAAAATTTTCAATCCTACCAAATTTGGATTTGTTTGCAAGTTTTTATTAGAGTTATCATCGTGCAAAATTTCTATTTTTCTCGTAAACAAGCATATGCAAAGAACTCAATCAGTGTATAAAATGTTTGTATGGTTGCATTATTTGTTTCACTTCACTTAATCAAGTGATTTATGGACTAGTTAGAGTAGGTAAGGTGTGATGAATAAGCTCAAAATTTTGAGCATTTTTTTCAGTGTCAGTTTCCAGTAAATTTTGCAGTTGATGGTATAGTTCCATTTTCAGTTTAATTTGAGTTAGTTTGAAGATTGTAGCTGCAATGACTCCATTACCCAATGAACAAGGCATCCTGGTCTATGGTGTTCTTGACACCTCCTAAAGGAGCTGCCATCCCCATTGGAGCCAATGTTAGAGTCTTTTATTCCTTTTCAGGCTTTAAACATGAAAAAGACAAAAAAATTATATATTCCAAAAAGAGCGGGAAGGAGACATTACTTCCATATTTGATGGCAACAAGATTAAGTTATGTCACCCTTGAACAAAGCACTCAAAACAAGTATTTCATCCATTGGGATGGGATTTAGTTTGACTTAGGAGAGCCATAACCTTGTCATTGAGTCAGTACTCCTCTGGTTGGTTATCTCTTCCAATCACATGGAGAGTTTTTTTATGCCTCCTGCATGACAATCTTATACAAGGTTATCATATGATGCAATATGGTCACTTTTGAGTCATGATTTTATTCAAGGGAAGTAAACCTGAGTCAACCTTTTTGCGGTGTCTCTTGACTCATTTTGAGTTAGCCATACCTAGTCTATCAGAGTTATGTTCAGTATCACGTCATCTATTTGGTCCTTTGGTCATGCTAGTTAAGAAGGTATCCATTGAATTCTTGTTGGCGAGTCTGATCTTATCGACTTCGAAAAATTTCTTTGAGAGTAGGCCTACAGCCACACCCTGGCCCTATTTACATCATTGATAGGCGACCTTGTACTCAACATCAATCAGTATCATGGGTCTTTGACTAAGTGGTTTTCCTTGTGTTCGACGTTAACTTACATTATCACACATTTGGATTTGTGTAGTACCTTAGTTTCCATTTGACCCTATTGGTGGATTCCTTGCCTTTGTGTCATCTTTCATTATTGGTTGGTTCTAAGGGTTTCTGTCACCCACTAGCCACATATTGTGTACGTCGAAAACATGCTTCATAATGGTTACTTCATCTCTTTTCATCTGATTGCTTCCAAATTATTGGCTTGCAGGTTACACTCGTGATAGATTGATGTGGGTGCCTTAATGCCTTCCTTCTAGTGGATCTTGTCCCATTGAATCCATCTCATTTCTTTGGGAAAAATATCATAGAGTCTTTTTTCAGTACCTTAGGGTTTGTAGTCATCAATGGCAGACTCCTTCACTATCTATAGTGAGAATACATTAATTTCTCTTGATTGGTAGATTCTTTCAAGTGTTTGACTTCACCTTATTTATATGCACTTGTAATAGTTTATTGGGGTGCCTTGAATCTCATCATCATTATCGGTGAGTTGTCTCATGCTTGTTAAAGGTATACATCAATGACCAGTAATCAAATGATTTCTCACATGTCGACTTCAGCTCATTCATTCCCATAGTGTAGAAGTATACCATCTATGGTCGGTGAAAACCTTGGGTTCATGTGTTAGTATTTTGGTTCACTTGATAACTCCTTCAGTTTCCTTCCAGTGACACCATCCACATTATATGTTGGCACCCGAGTTGCGTGCAGTAACACTATTCCACCTTTATGACTTGGTACTTTGGGGATCAATTATGCGTCTTTAGTGATCAAAATTTTCCTTGAGTATCATTGATTATATTTTCTACTATATGTGATATTGAGACATGGCCTTGATGTGTTCCTATGCAACTATGATCAGATGATCCACTATGTACTTATCAATTCCCTTTGTAATTTTATACATATTGGATATGCTCTACACTTGATCAACATACATGCTTTACTATCTTTGAGCATGGGTATGCGTTCCTCAGACATGAACTTTATTTCTGATCTCTTCCAATGGTTTTTTGACAAATTGGAATCTGGTGATCTCCTTCCAAGTTCTCACATGATTCTTTGATACACAACACATTTCAGACATCATGTACCTCTTCTAACCTCATATTTTAGGGGGAATACGTTATAGCATCATTTAGCACTCTTGTAGTTCGATGCTCTATTCTACGACCTTGGGCAGCCCTTCCGTTCAAAATTGATCACTCTATTAAAAAAAATGTTTTGAATTCCATATGCGACTTTATCCTTAAAAAATCACGTACACACATGTACATCCATATAGAACCCGCGTATATAATTTAAAAGATGAAAAAATATATAAAATACTATTTTTTGGGTGGGGTTTATGGGTTTCATTGAAAGCCCACCTACAGGAGCCCGTGGCATAACTGAATCAACTGATTTTGGGTGATATAAATACACCTCATGGGAAGGCCTTAACATAGAAGACGAGATAAGATATTGATATTATAGTTAATTGGTTCGCGATCAAGTCTGAGTTTCCCTGTGCCTCCTGCACTCCCAGTCATAGGAAACCCTTGTTCCCTCATAGATATGTTCATCTTCCATTATATGACATCCATGTGTATATGCTTGAGAGATGATTGTTGAGGCTTGGGTTGGATGAATCTAGAGGAATGCTTCACCTGGTTATGTAGTCGAATTAGGTTGTATTCTTCCATATAATTCTTTTGCTGATATCAAAAAAGAAGCTCTGTCTCGTTCCTGAATGTTATGGTCTTATGTTATAATTCATTTTATGATCTTATTATGTATGATTCATGTTTTATATATTTATGTTTAGTGATCTAACATTCATATCATACACATGCTTTGAACTACTTGCTATATGTATGCTTATCTGAACTTTGTTGCAGGTCTTATAGCCTTGGAGGAAGCAAAGGGTTTGGACCCTACGGGAATGACACCAAACATAGGACCTATGGGTACTCTCTCCTAACCCGACTTTAGTAGTTTAAGTATTAGGACTTTTAGGTCCCTATATTACTAGTATAGTCCCTTATTGTTATTAGTGTAACCCTCTTATTGTTATTATTGTACCCTTGTAACCCCATTTTGTTATTATTGTGCCCTTAAATTATTATTTTTAGGTCGGCTAGGATTACATTGTGGCCCACTAGGATTACATTATGGCCACATAGACTCCTATATATAGAAAGGAGGTTTTGTAAATTGAATCATCCAAGAATTGTTCATTTATGTAATGTATTGGAGGTTTCCCCCTCGAAGTGGCTTATTTCTAAGGCGTTGATATCTCTTTTCTTCTATTTTTGGAGTTGGTTACACAACATTTGGTATCAGAGCTTTGGATTCTAGGGTTTCGCTCCTCCAAACAGGCCATCGTGGAATTTTCGCTATAAATTTTTTTCTACAAAGTTTCAGAAGTTGAAATTTTTAGGGTTCGAAGCTGAAATCCTGAGGACGATCGTCTAAAAATTTCAGAGTTTGGTTCGCAATATTTTCGGAGATATGATCTTTGGAAGTTAGGTCTTTTTTCAGGCTCCTAAATAGGTCATCGTGGAATTTGCGCTATAAATTTTTTTATATGAAGGTTCAGAATTTGAAATTTTTAGAGTGAGAAGCTAAAATGCCAAGGAAACTCGTCGCAAAATTTCAGAGCTTGGTTTGAAATATTTGTGGAGATATGATCTGTGGAAGGTAGTGCTTTTTCAGGCTCCCGAATTTCATCTGAAAGAGGTGATCGTGGGAAAAGTTCAATAAATATCTCTCTGAGCATCGGATTGGAATGCCGTAAAAAGTGATCACAAGTACACAGACTTTTGTTTCTTGGCTATCAATTTCATAGGCAAAGGATGAAACAGTGACACATGGAAAGTCGTACAAATTCGCTCTACTGAACTAGTCCATAATTAGGTCATTGTGGGAGATTGGACATAAATTTGTCTTGGAGAATCCAAATCAGGTCAGACTTGTGGCATTCAAAAGAGAATTCAAAGGGCTACTTCTGTGCTGAATTTCAGATATTGAAGAGCCGCAATCTCAGAGATAATCCAATTTCAATATCAAGCTCCTCAAAAGCAAGAAAAAGGTGTGTATTTTTTTTCCGAATTGGATAAGTCTTGTTTGAATTGATTCCAAGGGCATATTGTAGAATAGATATCAGTATTGGGTTCTAAAATATGCCCCGTAAAAATAATTCAACACCCATTAAGCCTTTAGAAGGCTCTACTATGACTCATGAAGATGAAGAATTGCAACATGATCTATCAAAATTACAAGAGCAAGTGCAACAAATTTCACTCTCGCAAAGTGCAACAAAAATGAAATGGAAGTTTTGAAGAAAGGCGTGGAGGCAAAGATGGACGGTTTGAAGAAATGAGTGGAAGCTAAGATGGATGGCATGGAAGCTGGCGTGGAAGCTAAGATGGATGGCATGGAAGCTAAGATGGATGACATGAAAGACAACATGGAAAACATGAAGAATGATCTAAAAGCAGACATAGAAGGTTTGAAAAAGTTGATACAAGAAATGTTTCCTAATGGTGAAAAGATAGTAGAAGAACCTCATGATGAGAAAAAAATAAATGTTAATCGTGATTTCATAAACTCTAATTTTGGCGGGAAGAACCACCATATTCCAAAAATGGATATGAGGAAGTTTGATGGAAAGGATCCTGTAACATGGATACTACAGATGGAGCAATATTTTGATCTCCATAACGTGCAAAACACACAAAAGTTACGCATTGCAACTTTACATCTAGAAAAAAATACATTTGTATGGTATCGATGGCTTTGCTCCCGTAAAAAAATTGTCACTTGGTCAATTTTTACGGAGGAAATGATAGCACATTATGAGGATACAAAGAGCAACACCTTCTTTAGCCAATTGATAAATCTCAAACAAAAGGGTTTAGTGGGGCGGCACATTGAGGACTTCCAAAAATTGAATATAAGGGTAACTGATATTCCAGAGGAACACAGGATTGATCTCTTCATAGGCACTTTAAAGGATAACATCCAACATGAAGTTCGAGTTTTGGAACCTGATTCATTGGAGAAGGCATTCAGGTTGGCAAGAAAAGTTGAATGTAAAATTATGGCGACAAGGAAGCCTACCACTCAATTTTATAAAGAAGGAAGTGTTGCTACGCCTAGATTTCCACAACCTACAAGGTTGACACCACAACAATTGGAAGAAAAAAGAGCAAAAGGGCTTTGCTACGGTTGTGATAGAAAATACACTAAAGGTCATAAGTGTGCTGAGAAGAAATTATTTTACATAGATTGTGAAGAGGAAGAAGAAAATGAACAAGAAGAGGATATACACCGGGAACCAACCCTAGAAGAGGAAGAAATGAATTCGACCATATCGTGTAATGCACTAGCGGGAATTACCACTCCTCAAACTCTCAAGATACAAGGACAAATCAAGAAGAAAAAGGTAATAGTGTTGATTGATTCAGGTAGCACCCATAATTTTATTCATTGTAAGGTAGCCAAGGAATTAAATTGTTTCTTATACCCAGCACCAGAATGGCAAGTGATGGTTGCAAATGGAGGAACTATAAATTGCTCTGGGAAATGCCATAATATCAGGCTAACCATGGGGGAATATGTATTGACTAGTCCAATGCTTTCCATTCCTATGGGAGGTGCTGATGTTGTACTAGGAGTACAATGGTTACAATCTTTGGGGACGGTAGCTTTTAATTTTCAAGAACTTTTCTTGAAATTTTTTTCAGAAGGAAAGGAAGTTGAATTACGGGGTATTGCGGGGAAGCCGGGAAAGATAATAAGCTTTAATGTCATGAAAAATATTCTAAAGAAAGAACAATGAGGCGTCAAGTTATGCTCACTAGAAGTTCCAACATCAAAATCATCTATTTCTGCAGATCTCCAACAAGTCTTGGACAATCATTCCAAGGTGTTTGAAACTCCCAATGGACTCCCACCTATTCGTGATCATGATCATGCTATTCATTTGATTCCAGGAAGTGTTCCTCCAAACATCAGGCCTTATAGATATCCTTACGTCCAAAAGAGTGAAATTGAACGTATGATTGCAGAAATGTTAGAGGCGGGTATAATTCAACCTAGTCAAAGTTCTTTTTATGCTCCTGTAGTATTGGTACAAAAGAAGGATGGATCATGGCGAATGTGTCCAGATTATAGGGAGCTCAATAAGCTCACCATTAAAGATAAATTTCCCATTCCTGTGATTGATGAATTATTGGATGAATTACATGGAGCAATTTATTTTACCAAGTTGGATCTTTGTTCGGGATATCATCAAATTAGAATGAAGACTGAAGATATTCCAAAAACAACATTTCGAACTCATGAGGGTCATTATGAATTTTTGGTCATGCCTTTTGGCCTTACCAATGCACCTTCTACATTTCAGGGGTTGATGAATTCCATTTTCAAACCCTTCCTTAGAAAATTTGTGCTAGTATTTTTTGATGATATACTAATCTATAGCAGGTCTTGGAAGGATCATGTTCAACATGTTGACAGGTTGCTCAAACTATTGCAGGAGAAACAATTATATGCAAAAACATCCAAATGTTTCTTTGGAGTACAAGAGGTGGAATATCTGGGTCATATTGTATCTCACGAGTGTGTTAAAGTGGACCCTAACAAAATTAAAGCCATTAAGGAATGGAAAGTCCCCACAACCATAAAGAAGTTACAAGGATTTCTCGGGTTAACAGGGTATTATCGCAAGTTTATTAAGAATTATGGGAGAATAGTAGCACCTCTAACAAAATTATTGAAGAAAGATGCATTTTCATGGACTCCTGAAGCAACTAAGGCATTTGAACATCTTAAAGAGGCAACGTGCCTAGCACCGGTCTTAGCTACGCCAGACTTCACAAAAACCTTTATTGTGGAATGTGATGCCTTAGGAAATGGAATTGGTGCTGTTTTAATGCAGGAAGGAAGATCCATTGCTTTTGAAAGTCGTCCAATCAAAGGAAAGTATATACAAAAACCTATTTATGAGAAGGAAATGATAGCAATACTGCATGCACTAAAGAAATGGAGAACTTACCTAATGGGAAGACACTTCAAGGTAAAAACTGATCATGATAGTCTTAAACACTTTTTGGAACAAAGAATATCTTCAGAAGAGCAGCAAAAATGGGTCACAAAGATGTTGGGTAATGACTTTGAAATAATCTACAAAAAAGGAAAGCTTAATGTTGTTGCAGATGCACTCTCAAGAAAGAATGAAGAGGTGGAAGCATTGCTTTGTGCCATTTCTATTATCCAACCAGATTGGATAACCGAAGCAAGAGAGGAATGGAAGAAGGACAAAGATGTATGGACACTCATTCAAAAGTTGCAGCAAGATCCTAGTACATTTGATACATTTAGTTGGAAAAAATGATTCCTTGTGGTACAAAGATCGCTTATGTCTTTGTAAGAATTCCCAACTAAAACAAAATATTCTTCTGGAATTGCACACTTCTCCCTTAGGAGGACACTTAGGATTTTTAAAAACTTACCACAGGGTAAGAAAGAATTTTTTTTGGATGGCCTTAAATATGATATTCAAAAGTTTGTGGCGGAATTTTTGGTTTGCCAGCAGAATAAAGTTGAGACAATTAAGACCCCGGGACTTCTACAACCTTTATCCATTCCAAGTCAACGTTGGGAGGAGATTTCAATGGATTTTATCACAGGTTTACCTAAGTCCCAAGGAAAGAGTGTCATCATGGTGGTAGTTGATAGAATTACCAAGTATGCACACTTTTGTGCATTATCTCATCCATTTAAAGCAAGTATAGTTGCTACTAAATTTATGGACACAATTCAAAAGCTACATGGAAACCCAAGGGTTATTGTGAGCGACAGAGATCCCATTTTTACTGGAAATTTTTGGACGGAGTTATTTTCTTGTTTGGGTACTCAATTAGCTCATAGCTCATCTTATCATCCTCAATCTGATGGTCAAACTGAGATAGTAAATAAATTTTTGGAAGGAAATCTTCGTTGTTTTGTATCTGATAAACAAACACAATGGGTCAAGTGGTTACCTCTCGCTGAATGGTGGTATAACACTTCCTTCCATACTGTAGCAAAAATGACCCCATTTATGTCACTTTATGGATATCATTCACCATCCATCACATCATATTTGAGGGAAAATTCAAAGGTTCAATCAGTGGAAGATCACATCGAGCATCAGCAAGAAGTTCTCCAACTCTTAAAGGATAACCTGAATTTGGCACAAAATCGAATGAAACAACAGGCAGATCAACATCGCAATGAGAGAAGTTTTGATGTAGGAGATTGGGTATTTTTACGGCTACAACCATACAAACAAATGTCCCTCAAGCAAGCTAAGAAGGATAATAAATTATCGCCAAAGTACTATGGTCCATACAAGGTGTTGCAAAATATTGGTACTATGGCATACAAATTGGAGCTTCCTGCTTCTTCACGAGTGCATCCAGTTTTCCATGTTTCATGCTTAAAGAAGGTTATAGGTGAAAATCTTCCAGTTCAAACAATATTGCCAGAACTTGATGAGGAAGGAAAAATTATATTGGAACCTGAAGCGGTCACGGAAACATGAACTCGACAGCTACGTAATCGATCAATTTCAGAGTATCTCATCAAGTGGAAGAACTTACCCACTAAAGATTCTACATGGGAGGATGAGAAGTTTATACAGAAGCACCCAGAGCTACTCAAGCGTTGAGGACAACACTTTTTTGAAGGAGAGGGGCATGTTAGGTCCATATATTACTATTATAGTCCCTTATTGTTATTATTGTAACCCCCTTATTGTTATTATTGTACCCTTGTAACCCCCATTTTGTTATTTTTGTGCCCTTAAATTATTATTGTTAGGGAGGCTAGGATTACATTGTGGCCCACTAGGATTACATTATGGCCACATAGACTCCTATATATAGAAAGGAGGTTTTGTAAATTGAATCATCCAAGAATTGTTCATTTATGTAATGTATTGGAGGTTTCCCCCTCGAAGTGGCTTATTTCTAAGGCATTGATATCTCTTTTCTTCTATTTTTGGAGCTGGTTACACAACAAGGACTGTGTGATTGATGGCTTCTTCTTGATTGATTCCCTTATATATATTGAGGTTATCAACCCTGAACCTAGGGAGTTTTCTCTTGCAACACTCCCGGTGGTTATATTTCGAGTAGAGATGACACGATTATACATGGAATATTCTTGGATACTTCAGATAGGAAAGGTGACAAACACACGTACTACTCTAGTTCTAGTTCTAATAGGAATTATGATCGTCATTGTTATTATCCTTATAAGAGGACTGACAGGGGATATTTTTTGAATGAGTTTAAGAAAGCAAAGCCACCTACCTTTGAAATAGATATGAAGAAATCATAGGTGGGGAGGTGTGATAAGGTGCTAAAAAATATGCTTAAAAATGAAATTTTTCGAAATGGTGTGGAACCTGAATGAATATGTAGACCTCGTTGTTCTGAATCCATCACAACTTGTTTCATAGAAAACCGACATCGTATGCTCCCGGAAACGAGTTCTGTTCGTTTTCCCAAATAGGAAAATTTTCAAAAATGACAACTGACTGGGAAAGTTTTTGGGCCAGTGGTATGCTACCACGTGGCCTCTTATGATTGGTCAAAAGTTAATTTTTTTGGGCTTACCACTGTGTGACACGTGGATGGCCCTAATTGTGCTTTGTGGGCGAATTTTTATTAGTTGGCTGGTGGCCAACTAGATGCTACCACACAGCCCAACCACAGGCTGCCATGTGGTAGCATGGGGACCACCAATTTTTTTTAAAAATCCAAATTAACCTCTGGTAGATTTGACCACCAGACCTCCTTGCAAACAACACAACACTCTAACCATCGGACCACTATATCTCTTGTTAAACCACAGTACAAAAGACTTATTTAAAGATTTTTATTGCGGAGGTTTGGGGTAAGTGGTTAGGGCTTAGCCCTGACCCTCCCATAAACGTATTCCTATAACTGATGGTCGGAACCAAAGGCAAAAAGGCGGAGAGGGCCCTGCCCGAATTTTTAATTAAAAAAAAATTAATTCGACCATAATAATATGGTTTAAAATTCAGATTTATGGAATTATTGGGCATTTTAACTGTCCGAAAATTTTGCATGGAATTTCGCAAAAATGGCACTCAGTTGGCTAAAATCAGGGAAATTTTGTAGAACAGTTCCAGATTTTGGGAAATTTATGGCACAATTAGTAGGAAAGCTAGGGAGGCTCATAACTTCTTCAAATTTTGACCAATTTTGGAGTAGAAAGAGGCTAGATAGGAATTTTTGATAGCTCTGAAGCTAATGGAGTAGGTGTTGAAGCCATTTTAGCACTGTAAATGTATGTAATCACTATTTTAAGCATAATGATATAGGGCCAAGCCATTGGAAGCTGGACCAAGGAGACGTAACCCAGGAGGGATGAACTCCTTCATCACTTGCTGTGTTGTGGTTATTTTTATGGTGTATTTGTCCGTTGTTTATGCTATTTTAGAGTTTTAATTCATGCTTTATGTGTATACAAATTAACATAAAATCCCACAAAAACTAAAATTTTAACACTTTCAATTTACACATCCTCAAGCACTTTTACATTAAGATCTCATACATATCATCTAGAGACATTTGAAGCAACCCCTTCAAATTGCACTAGAAATCAACCTGCTAAGAGCTTCTTCCACCATAAGGAATATAAGCAAGGAGAGGGGAAAACCTTGTCTAAGGCCCCTCTCAACATGAAAAAAATGGGAAGCTTCCCCATTTATGAGAATTGCAAAGGAGGATTTAGATATGTATTTCATTACCTAGGTTACAAAAAAGTGATAGAAGCCTAAGTAGATTAGAATAAATATTATATATGAAAAGTTGAATCTTTCAAAAGGTTTAGAGAGTTCAACCTTTAGATCCAACACCTTTTGCTTATGGGAATGAATGGAGTGTAAGGTTTATTAAGCCAAGCTAATGGCTTCATGAATTTGGTTGTTCTAAAGAAACCAAAACCATTTGAGATAAATGTTATTGGAGAGAGTGTTCTTGAGTTTGAGTGCAATTATCTTAGCAATGATTTTGTAAATGGAGTTACAAAGAGAAATATAATGATACTGATCAAAGGAATATGCATGATCCACTTTTGGAATAAGGGATATGAAAGTGGAATTGGAAGGGGATAGAATTTGGCCAAAAGTTATAGAGTATAAAATAAAAAAGAGAAGATCATCCCCTATGAAGTCCATACAATGTGTATATAACTCGATGGGAAGGCCATTTCGTCCCAGGATTTTTTCCGTTAAAAAAAAAATCCCTCTCCATTTCAAGGCTCGTGACTTCATCCATAAGAGCATCATTTTAATCATCATCTATAAAATGAGGGAATAGCCTTGCTATAGTCAATATCTATTCAATGGTGACCCTTTCCTCCTCCTTGAAAATGTTTCCAAAATAAGAATGGATTTCTTGGGAAATGTCCAAAAACAAAGTGGCCAAGGTCTTAGTAGGGCCCTTAAGCCCTTAGATTGTGTTAATAGTTTTCCTGTGATTATCCACTCAATGGAAGTACTTTTTGTTTTCAACTCTGGCTTGAAACCAGAGAGATTGGCTCTTTAATCTCCATTCCTTTTCTTTGTCTAGAATTATATTCCTCCTAGAATTTTCTAAATTTTCAATCTTGTATTTGACATCTTCAGGAGGATTACTCAATTAAATTTGTTCCTAGAGGGATTGGAGATGATTTTCAATGTCACTAAGAGCTTTGGATTTCTCCTCTTTTTTCTTTGTGGTCCAATTAATTATAATTTCCTTAGCTCTTTTAAGGTTATTTTAGAGTTGTATAGGGGTGATTCCAAAGATTCAAGGGAAAATTTGGACCAATTATCTTTGAGGAGAGATATTAAAGAAGGATCATCAAGCTAATCAGTGGGTTTAGTTTAAAAGGACTAGGGGGTTTTGTAGGAAAATATTCTAATTCCAGAAGGATTGAATAATGATCCAAATCTCCTTACACTAAATTCCACTGTATAATCTTAAGAGGCGAGTGGAGGAGATCATTAGAAATTAGAAAAAAATCAAGGTGATTGGAAATTTTGGCTGACCAAATTCTATTATTGGACTAGGAAGGCAAGATATTTGGAGGTAGGATATCATAGAGACATAGATCATCTAAGAGGAGACAAAAAAAATCCGAGAGAGGGTCAGGCTTGGCTAAGGATCCCTAACCAAAAGGACCTTCACCGATCTAAATATGGGAAGACGTGCAAGATTTCACTGGAAGAGTTGTTTATTTGAATAAGGGCCATAAACATTCAAAAAAGAAAAATACATAGCCAGTTACAACCTTCATTTCCCTATAATTACAACCTAAAAGAATACATCTCAAGCAATTGTCCAAATCAATAACAAGAAAATCCCACTCTGGTAGATTGATTTTAATATATTTGAAGCCTTGTCACCCTCAAGCATAGTTTCTTGTAGAAAAAGGACAATGGGAGAGTGAAGGTCAATAAGTATTATGAGAGCCAATTTTTTCTAGGGGTTGGATAAGCCTCTGTAGTTTAGAGAGAGAATCTTAATGTTAAACCCAAGAGAGGGCCTAATTCAATAAGTGCCCTTAAAATAAAAGATTATTTCCTAGCTTAAATATTAATATTGGCTTGTGGCTGTGTTGTTGATAGAAAATGTTTTTGATCCTTGGAGGAAGGGGGACAGGGTGGAGCTTCATATACACCTAAAACATTTCCTTATGTAAAAATAAACATTTCTCCCATTGAAGAGGAAGAGGAAGGAGATAAGCTAGAGGAGTGGAGACAATAAGGTTTTCCAGGAGATATAGAAGGGGGGAATCAGGAGAAGGGGAGGGGGAATTGAGGGAAAGATAAAAAATAAGAGGGTCCAAGGGGAGGGTTGGAAAACTAGGGGACAAAGATAAAAAGGGGAAAATATATAGGGTAGGATATTCTAGATAGAGGAATAAGATTCTGAGTGAAGGATGATACAATAAAACTGCTTGAAGGAGGATCGACCAAGGGAGAAGAATGTAAAAGTGTGTGTAAAATATGAAATGTATGTGAGAGGGAGGGGGGTCCATAGCTGAAGATGAGAGACCCTTAGAATATGATACCAAACCTTCAATGTATTAATCAGCTCCACTTGTTGGAGAAGAAGGGCCTGAGAATAGTAGAGAGACTGAAGGAAGAACTTTATCGAGAGCTAAAAGAGCCACTGAAACCAGGCCTTGTGCATCTAGCAAAGGAACCTTTAGAAAGGGATTTTGTTTAACCAATGGAGCATGTTGAGGGGATTTATAGGCGAAAATGATTATAGAGTGATTTATTTGACCAATTATCCCCTTGGTCTTCCCAAATTCACTGTCTCTGCTGAGATGGTTGTAAGTATGAAATCATGTGCATTTGAAGGGGATTCCTTCATATATAATGTTCAGTTTGTTAACTATGTCATCTACAATAATAATTATGTCTTTTGGTAGTCCCAGGGAAATATTTAGGCCCACCAAGATGTGAGAAATAACCATTAAGCCCGACCATTGATAAGAAAAATCCACCTCATAGTAAAACTCTAGTGTGTTTCCCATTTCTTTGATTACACTTTTAGACCAAAAAATTGGAGACAAAGTGGGAATCCTAACCCAAATGGGAACGTGGTCAAGTTTCTTAGCCCTGACATCAAAAGTTAGAAACCCATTTTTTAGGAAAAGGGCCCAGGAGTCCCAAGACCATTTCTTAGACATGATTTTTCTTGGGTCTTCCACTCGAGAAGTAAACCACCCCATTCAACCTTTGGCGAAGATCATATAATGGGGATAATAGCCTAGGATAGGTTTGAAGTGTTGCTTTGTCCCATTTCGCAAGATAACCATCAACATACATTTGTTATTAAAACAGACTACAGCCACCAAGCCCTCAATTTTCAAAATTTCATGAAGTTGGATGTCCTTCCCAAGAAACACGCACGAATCTTCATTCCCTCTTTTAATGTGTTTACAATTATGTTTTTGAGAGTGACCTGCATGTGGCCCCAAATACATAGATTATTGATGGAGAAGGAAATCAACGCTATGCCTTTCTGGCATGATAAGGCAGTTAAGAAACCCACGGTTAGGTGAAGCTTGATGGTCAGGTGATGAAATCTAGGGACAAAAAATACCCGATTCTGAAAGTGTTCGGGTAAAGGAAATTCACAATGGAGAACACAAAGAGATAGGGGAAATGAGAAAGGGTGGGCATTGATTGGAGGGGGAGCTCAAGAAACAACAAGGTAAACATAAAAAAAAGTCAATCCAAGATGTGAAAGAGGTGGAAGGGGGGTCTCAAATATTTTATGTGACCTTCAAATGGGACAATGAGGAGGGTACCATCTAGGGTACCACCTATATTACTTCTGAGGAAACCATAACTGTATTTTCTGATAGTTTGGTGCAAGCTCGAATAATGGAACCAAATCTGGCAAATATTGATGCCTTCCTAGGGATCAGGTGAGTAATCCACCAAATAATCATACATTCTGATGGAGTCTTAAGAGCATGAGGTAGGCGCACTATGTTAGAAATAGGTCTATACAAACATGCAGTAAAACCCTCGCCGAACCATCTCTGTCGCCCAAGATTGAACCTTAGAAGAGAACCTCTTATTGACCCTCTTAGTTCTAGTGTTATATATATATATATATATATATATATATATATATATATATATATATATATATATATATATATATATATTCTAGGAGAACTTAAAAAAGATAAAAGAAACTATCTCTCGATGGGAAAAAGAGAAAAAAATCCAGGATGAGAGGATTCTATCCAAAATTGAGGAAAAATGATGAGATCTCTTGGAAAACACTAATCATTCCTATTTATATGATGAGAAATTAGCTACTTAAAAAGCGCTAGAGGAAAATATAGGGTCTTTCTTCTTTTTAAAAGAGAAGGAATGGTGCTTAAAGAGTAGAGCTCTATGGCTTCAGGCAAGGTATGAGAATATGAAATATTTTCATAAAATTGAAAACCACCAAAAAACCATAAATAATATTTGGGAAATAAATAAAGTAGTTGGCTCTAAAGCCTCTTCCTTTAAGGAAATTGTAGAGGAATAAGTTTCATACCTCAAGGAAATCTTCAAAAATTCAGAGAGAACAAGCATTGACAAGATCCTCCAAATATCTACTTTCTTCCCATGTTTTATAAATGATGATGAAAATGAAGAACTAATGAAAGAAATCAAGAAATTGGATCTGGAAGCAGTTTTACATAGTTTTAAAAAATATAAAAGCCTCGAACTGGATGGCCTCTCCATTGGTTTTTATCATTATTTTTTTTCATTTCATCGGTGGTAACTTGATGTCGTTCCTGCTTCAAAGACCAAGAATTCCTACAAATGTCAATTCACTACACCTAAAACGAAGCACAAAAAAACCATAACCAGATTTAAGCTATAGGTTGGTTCATGGGGAAGGACAATCCGCATTAAAGAAGTTTATTTTGAGGACTCTCTAGCCTGAGTAAAGTGGATTAGTAGGTCTTGATGAAAACACAGTGTTTCACAAATAAAATGCAGCAATTTCGGAAAAAAACAATTCTAAGAGAGGAAGTACAATGTTAACTATGAAAACGTAGTGCCATAAAGGAAAAAAAAATGCAACATCAAGCTTAGAAATACGATTTAGCTGAATTTTTTTCTGGATTTTTCTTTTGGTGGGATTCTTCCGTTGTCGAATTTTTGATCCGGTATTAACCTTTATGATTTGATTACCAATCATGTAGATCATGCCTCATTAATTTCGTGGCTGTTCGAAGGATTAGCTGCTACGTCTTGTGATTGAGCCAGATTTTTGATTATGTGTGTATGGTTTAGAGAAGGTAAGGGATATACAATCGAAGGTTCATAGTGTCACAATTTATAACTTTTATCAGTACTCCAACAACTACTCTATCATCAAAATCAACAAAAAAGCCACACCTTCCTAAAAAAAGAGAGTTTTATTTATGAAAGTGGGTCTTATTCCATCGAGCCCTTGATGGCTTAATTTCTTTCCCCTTTATTCTCCTATGTCTCTCTATTCCTCTTTTCTTGAGATTACAATCAGAAAACCATATCATTAACTAATAGTCTCCTTCCACAAATGAAGGAATTTACTATTATAAAAAAAAAACAAATCCTATCCTAACTTAATGATCTAATCTACTTAGCTTGATCTCCTCGCAGGGAAAACCAATTTTCCATTTTTATTCCTATTTAGTTTAGAAATCAAATCAAACTAACTTGTCATAATTAAAGCTCAATAAAATATTAATAATCATTTTTTTTCCACCTCTTTTTAACCACAACATGTGAACAGACAATCACATTGCTAGCTAAATCTGGATGCTCCTGCATCAGACTTCCAAGGAAGAAAAAGACTTTTCCATCATGTCTTCTGGATCTACTTGATATCTGTGTAACTCTGTTGCTATCATCTAACTGGCATCTTCATTTGGCTGCCCCTTCCATTTAACTAAATACTGATAATATGTTTGGCTCCTTGTCTTCTTTGCTACTCTTTTATCTAGAATGGCTTCTATTTCCTTCTTTGCTGTCTTTGGCATCTGCTCCTCCCAGTTTGGAGTCTCAACCTTCTCTTCTATTAATTCATCTTGTGTTTCTGTCTCTGCTTCCTTGTATGGTACAAAGATGCAATGTTGAAAACTGGAGATATTCCCATTCCCTCTGGTAATTCAATCTTATAAGCATTAGAGGAAAATTTCCTCAGGATTATAATCACCCTATCTTCTTCATTTTGAGCTTGTTATATGTCTTGATAGGAAATCTTTCATTTCTCAGGCAAACCATGACTAGATCACCCACTTCAAACTCTTTTTCTTTCCTCTTCATATCATCTCTTTGTTTTTATTTTCTATTTCTTTCTCATAATCTCTCTTTGACATCTTCCTGTAGTTTCTACATCTGCTCTGCAAAATCTTCAGCCTTTGCGCTCCTTATCTTCTGTTTGTCCAAATTTCTGAGCTCATACACACCTATCGGATGCATCCCAAAGAAAATCTGAAATGGGCTCATCCCAGTACTCTGCTTAGGAGTATCATTATAAGCAAACTCAACTTGAGCAAGTGCTAAATCCCACTTCTTAGGATTTTTATAAACTAAGCTCCTCAATATATTTCCCAAGCTTCTATTTACGACTTCGGTCTGTCCATCCATTTGAGGATGATATACTGAGTTGAAACTAAGGTTTTCACCTAGTTTCTTTCATAGAGTTCTCCAGAAATTCCCAACAAACTTTGTATCCCTGTCAGACACAATACTTACAGGTAGCCCATGCAACCTTATAATTTTTGAAAAAAAAATATTAGCAATATGAGTTGCATCACTAGTCTTCTTGCATGCAATAAAATGAGCTATTTTCGAAAATATATCTACAACAACATAGATAGAATCATTTTTCCTTTGATTTTTTGGCAAACCCAAAACAAAATCCATACTAACTGCATCCCAAGGCCGATTTGGTATTGGAAATGGCTGGTACAATCCGGTATTTTGGCTTCTCCCTTTAGCGTGCTGACAAATCCTGCATTTCTCAACAATTCTCTTAACATAAGTTTGCATATTTAGCCAATAGTAAAAATTATTTACCTCAGAAAATGTCTTGTCTTATCCAAAGTGTCCAGATAAGCCTTTGCTGTGTTTTTCTTTAATTATGTTTTCCCTCACAGAACATTTGGGAATATACAACGTGTTATTTTTAAACAACAAACCTCCTTGGATAAAATAATCCAACCATTGGCTTCTACTATGAATTGCTGGATTCTGCACAACTGCATAAATGTCTCTAAATTCTGCATCTTCCTTATACATGTTAACCGTCTCTTCAAAACCCACAACACCAATTTTTAATTCCAGCACAATTAAATTCACTCTGCTCAAAGAATCAACGAATTTGTTCAACTTACCGCTTGTATGCTTAATCAAGAAAGTAAAACTCTGCAAAAACTCCACTCACTTGGTATGATTCTGGCTCAACTTCAGCTAGTTATTGATACTCTGTAATGCATGATTATCAGAATATAAAATAAATTCTTTTGGTAACAGATAATGCCTCCATTTTTTCAATGCCTGCACAATAGCATAAAACTCCTTGTCATAGGATGAGTATTTCTTCTTAGCTTCATTCAATTTCTTGCTGAAATATTCTATTGGTCTCTGTTCTTGACTTAAAACTGCTCCAATTACAACTCCACTAGCATCAGTTTCAACTTGAATTTTTTTTTCAAAGTGTTAGAGTCAGCCTTTGCAGCTTTCCTCCAGTGATCAAACATGCTCTTTCAAAGTGATTTCAAAGTGTCAAGGTCAAATTTTGTCATTTCAATGAGTCTTCAAGCAAAATTTGATCACTAGGCATTAGGTCTAGGGTTGGTCTTCACTCTTTTCAAATTTTGTCCAAATGATAGTCCATGTCGCCATTCAGCTGAGTGTACCATCATTCAGAGGGTTGTCATCATCATGTCAGGTTCCAAAGAGTCATTTTACATCTCGTTCATGCTTCAGTTGTGCCTAGGAAAGGTCCATTTCCCTCTCCTAGGGTTTTGGAGGTAATTTCTCTTGGATGGTCAAATCATCGGAAAGACTTGTATCCTGATGTTCAGACATCTTCCCCTATACTTAAATCACCTTATCAAACACTTCCCATCACTGAGATCCCCGAAATTCCTCATTTTTGCACAAACCCTAGTTTCTAGCCAAAACTTGGCAATTTCCTAGGCTAGGCCTGTGTTTTGCCCTTTTGGACCCCTTCCCCTCACTCAATCTCTGTGATTCCACTTCCCCCTGCTTCCTAACAGCCCTCCCTACTTCCCAAAATTTCCCCAAGAATTTAGAAGCCCCTTACCCCCTTCGTTTCGCTTCATTTCGACAAAATTCCTTGTTTCACACATCGGGGTAAGTTTCACTCAAAAGATGTTTCAGAGAAATAAAAGATGAATTTTGGAAAACTGAGAGAGGTTTTTGTCCAAAACATCCCAAGGAAGAAAAACCTCCTTCACTTTTTACACAGGTATCATGGTTTTAGAGAAATGTCAAAAATTCCGTTGCCTCAGGAGAATTGAATGCACCTCTGAAGTGACCTTGGGAAAATCAAGTTTTCTCCTAGCATGTCTGGCCAAATGACTTTCTTGATGAGTCAAATGATAACTAGACAGAAAGACCTTTCCAATGAGCTATAATGAGCTTAATGTGGAGTTGAGGAAGACCTTCAAAAGTTGACTGCAACAGCACTCTGCCTTGAGGCAGCCTCATTCTGATCATTTTGAATAGTGTTGGGAGATTTGATTTTTTACAGGGTAAATGAAATCCAAATTGCCTAATTCCACTTGTTTTGGAAAGTAGACTCCAATATCTTTCCAACGAGCTATCACACGCCCGATTTGGACACCGGGAAGGCCTCCAAACACTTCCTGCAAAATGCACTATGTGGCAAGGGGCTCGAGCGACCCACCTGGGGCCCGAGCGACCCACCTGGGCAGAGCGACCCACGCAGAGGCTGCGCGACCCACGCATCAACAGAGGTTCGAAATTTTGTTTTGAGTGCCCAGTCTTGTTTGGGATCGCCTCCATCGGCCTTCAAACAGGTTTTTTGCCATTGCTTGATGTTTTTTTAAATGCACCGGTGGCATCGTTGATGGTTTAAACGTTTCAAATGGAGGATTTAAAACCCCACAGTCATGGCAATATCATTTTCAGGGTTGTAAAATGATATGGGTGGTTACATGAGTTTGTTGCTTATCTCATATCAGTAATATGTCCAGCTTTGCATATAATATCAAAACCATATTGCTTTCACACCTATTATACCACTGTGGTCTTCATTACCACTTTACCACTGTCATGACCTTTGTTCCATGATGTTCATTGACATATTATATCCCATTGCCCATTGATAAAAACATTCTCATAACTCTGTTTCACTGCCCATTGACACCTTTATTGTTATTACTCATAGACAAAAACATTCATATGATGCCATGCTCCCTTTGACAAGACTTGTTCAATATTCTGAAGGTTGCCTGCTCCCTTTGGTCAAAATTTCACTTGCATTCAAAACAGAGATTGTGCCTTTTCCAATCCATTTAAAACTGAGATATTATCATGGTTTGTTTCCTTATGGTGTTTTGACGGTGGGAATACTTTTTGGGTGTTGAAACACACATCATAACCTTGTTTGCACTGCTTTCATATCAGTATACATAGTGCCAATAGCTTGTTCAAAGCCATGTCAGGGACAGAGTCAGAGTATGAGCAGGAGTCGGACAGTGACTCAATCGTTGAGGTTGATGTACTGAGATGAAGCATAGCAGTGCGTCAGTAGTAGTAGCATATCAAAGAAGCCACAGAGCTTTGTTTCAACATCACGACGAGTACTATCTCCACCCGGGGTGGAAGGGGTCTCGTTGACTTCATCAGCAACGCGAGTACTATCTCCACATGGCGTGGAAGGGGTCTCGCCTTCTTCATCAGCGCAGGTACATTCACAGGATCATGATAGAGACCAACACATACAACCGAGACAGTGTTTTCATCACAGGAGCTGCATGCACCAGGAGAGCACTAAAATGGCGGAAAAGGCCTGATCCACTTCGGATTTTGGCCGAGGCTTCATTTACTGGGCAGGACACATGATGGAGGACCTCCGCTCCGAATTTGGGCAAATTCGGAGAAAATTTTGTCGTTTTCAAATTTTTGGTCTAAAAAACAGGTTTTGCAGCTACGTGGGTCGCGCGCTCATGCGCTCGCTTTTTTTTGAGACACTTGCTGGAGGAGATTTTTACATTTTTGGATTTTTCATGGTTAATTATGCATCCTCTGAAGTCAACTTAGCATTTCAACAAAACCTGGATGGTCAAACAGCTCAAAAACACCATGAAAATCACCTTGCTGCCACCTTTTGCACCAGCAGGAAGTACCTCTGGGAGAATGAGGTTTTGGAGGGTCAAATCAACTCCAAATTCCGAAATTACACCTGGGTTGGAAAGTATACATCCAGGGCTTTCCAACGAGCTATCATGAGATCAATTTGGATGTCGGGAGCTACCTCAAAATCAGCCTGGAACATGAGCGACCCACGCAGTTCAGGAGCGACCCACCTAGAGATTTTTCTGAGTTTTCAGCTGCCAGCTCAGTATTTCGCCTATGATGGACCAGTTTTGCTTATGGATAGAATTCTTGGGTTTTTATGATGTAAATTCATGTTTGATATGTAACTTTGGCTTGTTTTTATCTCTTCTAGAAGATTCACTCTTAAATGAGTAAAAAATCATGTAATGGATCAGTTTCCACTCTTTTAGAGGCAAGTTGTTAGCTGCCTAGATTGTAGTTCCATGATTAGAATTGGTTGAAACTGATCCCTGAAGAGGGAATTCGACCCCTAGAGGTGGGGAAGGGGGTTAGAGTGATCTATATATTGTAATTTCTGAGGCATTCTACAGGTTGGACTCTTGGGATACTTTTGATACTATTGTACATACTTTTCATATTTTGGCTAAGGAAAGATCAGGGGTTTTGTGGCACTTGTTGGGATCCTTGTGGTGTTCTGTTCTTGATGATGTTTCTCCTTTGTTTACTGTAAGTTTCTTCATGTTTAATGTATGCCATCCTTTCATTATGCTTCTGAACTAAATTGAATGAGTGATTAAGGTTGAATCCATTGTCTACAGTGCTTAGCCTTTGAATTCAGTTAGTTCTATATGTTTTCAGCTGTTTGGAGAGGATCCAAGTTCTTCTTTGCCCTCTTCAGCTCCTCGTCGGTCTAATCTATCCATAAATCCAATTTAAAGCATCAAGATCATCACTTACCTCGCCCCAGCTTGAACTCTGCAAAGGTCTGACCTTATCCCCGGACCCAAAATTTTGTTTTCCCATTTCTCCAGCGAAAATCAAAAAATCAAAAATCAAACATACCTATCTCTTTACTAGCCTAAAATCAGTTCTTATTGTAAGTCATCTCGCATCCTATTGCTCATTTTCTCGAGATTGACGGAGAGAGCCCTCTCCTGTCCTCGTAGGGCTAGCTACGAGGCGGAGCGTGGTTTGATGTAGCCTTGAGTTTTACTTCATTTCAGCCTGAGGTAGATTTGAGTGCTAACATAGTGGCGACCATACTGGGGAGAAACTCAAAACGTTCGCTTGTTATAGACGGAGTCTGAAGACACGCCAGGTAGCCTTCGAAACGCTGTTGCTATGCATCAGCGAAGTAGATAAACGCTGCTTCAGTCGATCTCCGGTATAACTGGTAATCATAGTATTTAACTTGTAAATTGCCCCAGTACGTGTATCAAGTTCAGATCTGATCGTTGATGGTGAACAACGGTCAGACATCGCAAGGCTGAAATCATTCACCTGGTGACTTCATTCACTGAACAAATCCAGAAATCGATGCTTCATGGTGACTTCACTACAGGGAGATCAGTAGCTGTGAGATTTTCAAGATGGACCGAATCACGAGAAGATACGCTCCCATGAGCCGAGACCACATTCCAGGTTTTCCGAATAAGATGCCCAAGGTAGATTGGTCAAGGAATCTGCCTATGTTTAACGATGATGGTAAGAAAGATGCTGCTTTGCATCTGGTTAGATTTCATATGCATATTCGCAAGTTGAAAGTGGATTTTCCTGAAGATTGCTTGATGAAGATATTCCTGGCCACTCTGGAAGGTGAAGCCCAATCTTGGTATGAAAATTTGCCACTGGCCTGTATTTACTGTTTGAAGGATTTTCATGCCTTGTTCATTGAAAGATATCGAACATCTTATCCATCGTTAAATTTAGTTCATGACTGTTGCAAACATGCTTTTTCTTTTATTGAAAGCCTTGAGAAATATTATGAAGATGATAATTTCATGGATGATGAAATCATGGAGGCCCTGTACGAGAATCCATTTCAGCAGAATGAAGAGAAACTAAAGGATACCTATCAAGATGCTCAGGAGACTTTGCAGCAGGTTGAAGAGGGCCATATGGCTGAAAATGATGAAAGGGAGAATGTCATTTCAGATCTGCCCACAGAAGACAGCAGCATGCAAGTAAGTCCAGTTCTAATTGCAGATCGTGATAATGTCCAGACAACTACTTCAGATTCAGATTCAGATCATGATGACCAAGCATATCTTGTGTTGAAGCCCATCAAGGAGAACTCTACTGTTGAAATCATCTGGGATGCAGAAGACACAGTAATGGATCCAAATGTTCTCAGTCATACTGTCAGCGCATCATTAGAACACAGCCTTCATGAAGAAGCAATCCAGTCAGTTCATGAAAGTCAAAATGAGACCTTTGTGCAAGTAAGTGGTAAATCTCCTTTCAATAACTCAGTAAGAAATGATAGTTTGAATGCCCTGTCATATGAAGACAATCACTGTTTGAGCCGAAGAAAACAAAGGGCATTATCTCCTCTGTCTGAAGATGAGATAGATCAGCTATTGAAAGGTCATGTTCCAGCTCAAGTTAACGCAGATCTGCAATGCACACATAGTCAAGAAAGTGTTGATGAAACTTCTTCCTCTTTTGAAAAAGATGACTGTTTTGTAATCAGTTGTGTAGATCAGCAAACAGATAATTTTTTCTTTCACAAAGATGATAAGGCTGTCATGTTTGATAATCTTGAAGATTGTTTTTTGTTTAAGAATGACCTAGATCATGAAATTGAAGAGTATATGCTAGAATTTCTCATGGTCAAGGAACCTACAGCTAACACTCAGATGGCAGATTTGTGCATTTCTATCCCTCAGAAATCAATTTCTATCCCTTTCAGATCAGAATCAGAAGAGAAGGACACCATGTTCTTTCAGTAGGAGGTAAATCTTCATGTTTTTCAGGATCCAATGGCAGATTTGTTACAGTCAGCTGTGAAAGTGATTATTGCAGTGTTCAGTGATGAAGAAGATCATGGTCAGCTATGTTTTTGGATGCCCAGTTATCAGTTTTTATTGTTGACCAGGAGTTTTGATCGGGAGAACCAGTTAGCAAGGCATCTGCTTGACTGGTTACATTGGAAAGCCAATTATACATGATTGTACATATTTCATTGGTATGCAGGCGGTTGTCATCATCATTCCAAATCTTGATGGACTACTGCCTTTTTTCAAAGCTTGGTAAATTTTTGTTTTAATTCAGTCCTGAGTCATTTGTGTTTGGTCTGTTGAGTCAGTTTTTTCAAGTTATTTCAGTTTGCCATCGAGTTGGTTTGAGTCAGGTTTCAGTTAAGTTTCGGTCAGTTTTCAGTCAATTTTTCATTCAATAAATGTGTCAAAGGTTTTGGGTTATCCGTTCAAATAATGATTCCATCGCCCAATGGATGAAGGCACTGGTCTGCTCTCCCAAAGATCTGCCGTTCTTGGCACCTCCAAGGAGCTACCATCCCCATTGGAGCCAATGTTAGAGTCATCCTTTGCAGCCTTCCTCCAGTGATCAAACATGCTCTTTCAAAGTGATTTCAAAGTGTCAAGGTCAAATTTTGTCATTTCAATGAGTCTTCAAGCAAAATTTGATCACTAGGCATTAGGTCTAGGGTTGGTTTTCACTCTTTTCAAATTTGTCCAAATGTCAGTCCATGTCACCATTCAGCTGAGTGTACCATCATTCAGAGGGTTGTCATCATCATGTCAAGTTCCGTTGGGTCATTTTACACCTCGTTCATGCTTCAGTTGTGCCTAGGAAAGGTCCATTTCCCTCTCCTAGGGTTTTGGAGGTAATTTCTCTTGGACGGTCAAATCATCGGAAAAACTTGTATCCTGATGTTCACACACCTTCCCCTATCCTTAATATACCTTATTAAACACTTCCCATCACTGAGATTCCCCAAATTCCTCATTTTTGCACAAACCCTAGTTTCTTGCCACAACTTGGCAATTTTCTAGGCTAGGCCTGTGTTTTGTCCTTTTGGACCCCTTCCCCTCACTCAATCTCTGTGATTCCACTTTCCCCTGCTTCCTAACATCCCTCCCTACTTCCCAAAATTTCCCCAAGAATTTAGAAGCCCCTTACCCCCTTCGTTTCGCTTCATTTCGACAAAATTCCTTGTTTCACACATCGGGGTAAGTTTCACTCAAAAGATGTTTCAGAGCAATAAAAGATGACTTTTTGAAAACTGAGAGAGGTTTTTGTCCACAACATCCCAAGGAAGAAAAACCTCCTTCACTTTTTACACAGGTATCATGGTTTTAGAGAAATGTCAAAAATTCCGTTGCCTCAGGAGAATTGAATGCACCTCTGAAGTGACCTTGGGAAAATCAAGTTTTCTCCTAGCATGTCTGGCCAAATGACTTTATTGATGAGTCAAATGATAACTAGAAAGAAATACCTTTCCAATGAGATATCATGAGCTCAATTTGGAGTTGAGGAAGACCTTCAAAAGTTGACTGCAACAGCACTCTGCCTTGAGGCAGCCTCATTCTGATCATTTTGACTAGTGTTGGGATATTTGATTTTTGACAGGGTAAATGAAATCCAAATTGCCTAATTCCACTTGTGTTGGAAAGTAGACTCCAATAGCGTTCCAACGAGATATCACACGCCCGATTTGGACACCGGGAAGGCCTCCAAACACTTCCTGCAAAATGCACTATGTGGCAAGGGGCTCGAGCGACCCACCTGGGGCCCGAGCGACCCACCTGGGCAGAGCGACCCACGCAGAGGCTGCGCGACCCACGCATCAACAGAGGTTCGAAATTTTGTTTTGAGCGCCCAGTCTTGTTTGGGATCGCCTCCATTGGCCTTCAAACAGGTTTTTTTCCATTTCTTGATGTTTTTTTAAATGCACCGGTGGCATCGTTGATGGTTTAAACGTTTCAAATGGAGGATTTAAAACCCCACAGTCATGGCAATATCATTTTCAAGGTTGTAAAATGATATGGGTGGTTACATGAGTTTGTTGCTTATCTTATATCAGTGATATGTCCAGCTTTGCATATAATATCAAAACCATATTGTTCTCATGCCCATTATGCCATTGTGACCATTGCTATTATTATACCATGTTTAAAACCTTTGTTCCATGGTGACTGTGGTGGTATTATGTCTCACTGCCCAAAGTTAAAAACATTCTCATGACTCTGTTTCAAACTGCCCATTTGACACCTTTGTTGTTATTACTCATAGACAAAAACATTCATATGATGCCATGCTCCCTTTGACAAGACTTGTTCAATATTCTGAAGGTTGCCTGCTCCCTTTGGTCAAAATTTCACTTGCATTCAAAACAGAGACTGTGCCTTTTCCAATCCATTTAAAACTGAGATATTATCATGGTTTGTTTCCTTATGGTGTTTTGACGGTGGGAATACTTGTTGGGTGTTGAAACACACATCATAACCTTGTTTGCACTGCTTTCATATCAGTATACACATTGCCAATAGCTTGTTCAAAGCCATGTCAGGGACAGAGTCAGAGTATGAGCAGGAGTCGGACAGTGACTCAATCGTTGAGGTTGATGTACTGAGATGGAGCATAGCAGTGCGTCAGTAGTGGTAGCATATCAGAGAGGCCACAGAGCTTTGTTTGCAGCATCCCGACGAGTACTATCTTCACCCGGGGTGGAAGGGGTCTCGTTGACTTCATCAGCAACGTGAGTACTATCTCCACATGGCGTGGAAGGGGTCTTGCCTTCTTCATCAGCGCAGGTACATTCACAGGATCATGATAGAGACCAACACATACAACCGAGACAGTGTTTTCACCACAGGAGCTGCATGCACCAGGAGAGCACTAAAATGGCGGAAAAGGCCTGATCCACTTCGGATTTTGGCCGAGTCTTCATTGAATGGGTAGGACACATGACGGAGGACCTCCGCTCCGAATTTGGGCAAATTCGGAGAAAATTTTGTCATTTTCAAATTTTTGGTCTAAAAAACAGGTTTTGCAGCTACGTGGGTCGCGCGCTCATGCGCTCGCTTTTTTTTTGAGACACTTGCTGCAGGAGATTTTTACATTTTTGGATTTTTCATGGTTAATTATGCATCCTCTGAAGTCAACTTAGCATTTCAACAAAATCTGGATGGTCAAACAGCTCAAAAACACCATGAAAACCATCTTGCTGCCACCTTTTGCACCAGCAGGCAGTACCTCTGGGAGAATGAGGTTTTGGAGGGTCAAATCAACTCCAAATTCAGAAATTCTACTTGGGTTGGAAAGTAGACATCCAGGGCTTTCCAACGAGCTATCATGAGCTCAATTTGGATGCCGGGAGCTACCTCAAAATCAGCCTGGAACATGAGCGACCCACGCAGTTCAGGAGCGACCCACCTAGAAATTTTTCTGAATTTTCAGCTGCCAGCTCAGTATTTTGCCTATTATGGACCAGTTTTGCTTATGGATAGAATTCTTGGGTTTTTATGATGTAAATTCATGTTTGATATGTAACTTTGGCTTGTTTTTATCTCTTCTAGAAGATTCACTCTCAAATGAGTAAAAAATCATGTAATGGATCAGTTTCCACTCTTTTAGAGGCAAGTTGTTAGATGCCTAGATTGTAGTTCCATGAGTAGAATTTGTTGAAACTGATCCCTGAAGGAGGAATTCGACCCCTAGAGGTGTGGGAAGGGGTTAGAGTGATCTATATATTGTAATTTCTCAATCATTTTCAGAGGTTGGAGAGGTTGGACTCTTGTGATACTTTTGATATCATTGTACATATTTTTCATATTTTGGCTAAGGAAAGATCAGGGGTTTTGCGGCACTTGTTGGGATCCTTGTGGTGTTCTGTTCTTGATGGTGTTTCTTCTTTGTTTACTGTAAGTTTTTTCATGTTTAATGTATGCCATCCTTTCATTATGCTTCTGAACTAAGTTGAATGAGTGAAATAAGGTTGAATCCATTGTTTACAGTGCTTGGCCTTTGAATTCAGTTAGTTCTATATGTTTTCAGCTGTTTGGAGAGGATCCAAGTTCTTCTTTGCCCTCTTCAGCTCCTCGTCGGTCTAATCTATCCATAAATCCAATTTAAAGCATCAATATCATCACTTACCTCGCCCCAGCTTGAACTCTGCAAAGGTCTGACCTTATCCCCGGACCCAAAATTTTGTTTTCCCATTTCTCCAGCGAAAATCCAAAAATCAAAAATCAAACATACCTATCTCTTTACTAGCCTAAAATCAGTTCTTATTGTAAGTCATCTCGCATCCTATTGCTCATTTTCTCGAGATTGACGGAGAGAGCCCTCTCCTGTCCTCGTAGGGCTAGCTACGAGGCTGAGCGTGGTTTGATGTAGCCTTGAGTTTTACTTCATTTCAGCCTGAGGTAGATTTGAGTGCTAACACAAAGTTCGGCAAGGCCAAAACTGGTTTTTCTATGATTTTATTTTTCAATAGTTTGAATTTTTGGTCTACTGCTTCCGTCCACTTAAATGGATGATTATTCTCCTTGATTGTTTCAATAATTGGTGCACATATATGACTAAATTTTTTATGAATTTCCTGTAAAAACTTGCAAGACCGTGAAAGCTTCTTACCTCAAATTTGTTCTTTGGAGTCTTCCAATTCAAAATTGCTTGGAATTTTTCTGGGTCCATCTTTAAGCCCTCTTTAGAGAATATGAATCCCAAATAAACTAGCTCTTCCTTCATAAAAATTCATTTCTTCAAATTTATTAGCAACTTCTCTTTCTGTAAAGTTTTTAGAGCTAATTTAAAGTGCTCCAGATGCTCTTCTTTACTTCGACTAAAAACTAGAATATCATCAAGATAAACAATTACAAACTTGCCTGCATAATAATTCAAGACTTAATTCATTAATCTCATGAATGTGTTGGGTGCATTAGTGAGTCCAAAAGGCATCACTAACAACTTATACAACCCGCTGTTTGTTTTGAATGTAGTCTTCCATTCATCCCCCTCTCTTGTTCTTATTTGATGATAACCGCTTTTCAGATCTATTTTAGTGAAATATTTTTAACCACTCAAGCAATCCATTAACTCATCCATGCATGGCAAAGGAAAACGATACCTAATGGTGATTTTGTTTATGCCTATGGAATCAGTACACATCTTCCATTATCCTCTTTTCTTTGGGCTGAGTACTTTGGTACAACACACAGACTAAGGCTCTCTCTCATCAACCCCTTATCCATCATTTCCAGCACTTGTCTCCCAAATTTTGCATTTTCCTGAGGAGTTAACCTATATTTTGCATTATTTGGAAAACTCACACCAGGTATTAGATCAATATGATGACTAATATTCCTGATTGGTGGTAATGCATTCAACAACTCATCAACAATAATATCAGCAAAGTCATTTAATAGATTTTTGATTTCTTCAGGTAAATCATAGAAATTTGTAGAAGTCAGAGTTACCTTGGGTTTACCCACAACAAAAAAATGTAATTCTTCTTCCTTCTTGACTTCTTGCAATAATTCTTTCCCACTCATCAGCATAACACTATTTCCAAGTGCTTTTTTGTTCATTTCATTCTTCAATGGTAGAAATGTGTGTTTATTTCCATCCTTCTCTAGGGTATAATTATTTCTTCGACCATCATGAACAACTTTTCGATCAAAATTCCAGGGTATTCCCAACAATATGTGGCATACATCCATCAAAATTACATCACATAATATAACATCTTTGTAGGTACCAATTTTTATCTCTACCTTGCATTGTTTTGTCACAAGAAGTTGATGTCCTTTTTGTAGCCACGAAAGCTTATATGGAGTAGGATGTACCATTTTTACCAATTCCAATTTGTTCACCATCTGTGTGGAAACAAGGTTATTAGTACTTCCACTGTCAATTACCACTTTGCAGCATTTCCTCTTGGACTTACATATATTATTGAATATGTTCTTCCTCTGAACGGTCTCTTTTGCTTCTTTTTCTGCCTTAAGCAATACCCTTTTCAATAACAAGGATTCTCTTGCTTCGGGTGGTTCTTCTTTTCTCGCAATCTGAGGAATTTATTCCTTTGCTTCAATAATATTCACATTTCGCTGAGTTGCTGATTTATTATGAGGACAGTCCCATGACCCACGTCCCCATTCACCACATGTATAGCACCAAATTTCTCTTCCTTGGCCTCTACCTTTGGGTACAAACCTTCCTTTGCTAGAGTCTCCTCTCTGTGGTGGTCTACTACTCGAATCTCCTGCTTCAGTCTGCGAATGCTGAAATCTGGGTCTGAATGCTCCTCTTCCTCTTGCTGGAATTTTCCCTTTATTCCTCTGGCTTTGCTTCCTATGTATCTTCTCCTCTGCTTTTAAGTCTGCTTGGTAAGCATCTTCAATTGTTTTCAGATTTAATAAACTGATCTCATCCTACATATCATACCTCAAGCCATTTATGTACCTGGCTACTTTCTCAACATCATCTTCCACATGTCCAACTATGATATTCAACCTATAAAACTCTTCTGTATATTCTTTCACTTTCATCCATTTTTGCTTCAAATTATGTAATTTCTTAAAAAGATTTAACTCATAATCCTTTGGCATGAACTTAATCTTTAATTTACTTACCATTTTATCCCATTGTTTAATTTTGGGCTTTCCTTTTCTTTTTTTGGATATGTGTAACTCCTCCCACCAAATGGCTGCATGGCCTTTCAATCTGGTAGCCACAAATTTCACATTATTTTTGTCTTCGATTTCTTCAAAATCAAAGTACTTGTCTAATGAATTGATCCAGTCCATTAATTCTTCCACATTGAGATTTCCATCATAAAAAGGTACTTCTATCTTTGGTCTTCCGCTCGCCTTCATCAACATCTTGAGAACTTTTTCTATCTCATTCTCTTCATATTCTTCTTCTTCTAAAGGTTCTTCCACAACACTATCATATCCTTCACCAAACACTTTCCTTTGGGTAACCTCCATCGTTTCCATCCTTGCACGAAGGTGTTAAGCCTCTTCTAGTAGAATTGCATTTGCTATTGGTCTTCCTCTCCTTATGCCAACAAATCTTCTAGCTGGCATGTTTGCTGAAGTTCTAAGAGTAGAACTCAGTTCCCAACTTGCTCTAATACCAAAAGATGTCCTTCCTGCTTCAAATACCACAAATGCTACAAATATCGATTCACTACACCTAAAATGAAGCACAAACAAACCATAACCAGATTTAAGCTATATGTTGGTTCATGGGGAAGGACAGTCTGCATCAAAGAAGTCGATTTTGAGGAATCTCTGGCTTGAGTAAATTGGATTAGCAAGTCCCTGATGAAAAAACAGTGTTTCACAAACAAAATGCAACAATTTTGGCAAAAGACAATTCTAAGATAGGAAGTACAAAATTAATTGTCAAAACGTAGTGCTAGAAAGGAAAAAAAATGCAGCATGAAGCTCAGAAATACGATTTAACTGAGTTTCTTCTAGATTTTTCTTTTGGTGGGCTTCTTCCGTTGTCGAATTTCTTATCCGGTATTAACCTTTATGATTTGATTACCAATCCTGTAGATCACGCCTCATTAATTTCATGGCTGTTTAGAGGATTAGCTGCTACGTCTTGTAATTGAGCCATATTTTTTATCCTGTGTGTATGGTTTAGAGAAGGTAAGGGATATACAATCAAAAGTTCATAGTGTCACAATGTATGACTGTTATCAATAGTCCAACACCTACTCTATGATCGAACTCAACAGAAAAGCCACACCTTCCTAAGAAAAAAGAGTTTTATTTATGAAAGTGGGTCTTATTCCATCTAGCCCTCGATGGCTTAATTTCTTTCCCCTTTATTCTCCTCTGTCTCTCTGTTCCTCTTTTCTTGAGATAACAATAAGAAAACCATATCACTAACTAACAGTCTCCTTCCACAAATGAAGGAATTTACTATTTAAAATAATATAAAAATTCCTGTCCTAACTTAATGATCTAATCTACTTGGCTTGATCTCCTTGCAGGGAGAACCAATTTTCCTTTTTTATTCCTATTTAGTTTAGAAATCAAAATAAACTAACTTCTCACAATTAAAGCTCAATAAAATATTAATAATCAATTTTTTTCCACCTCTTGTTAACCACAACATGTGAACACACAATCACATTGCTGGCTAAAGTGGGATGCTCCTGCATCATAACTTATTGATAGTGGTGGAATACTCTAGAAAAAGTGGTAGAGTATTAGCCCTCTTCAACTCTACCTTCATCACCCTCATCCCAAAAATAGATAAGCTAGTTTCTTTTGTTCAGTTTCAACCTATTTATCTATGTAATTCTATCTATAATATCATCACCATATGTCTAAAGACAACTCTATTTGAACACATTCATTAGAACAATTTTATTTTTTGAAGGATTAACAAATCCACAAGGCGCCAGGGCTCACCCAAGAAGGCATACACCTTATCCAAATAGATAAACAAAAGGCAATAATTTACAAAGTGGATTTATCCAAGGCCTTTGATAAAGTGGATTGGTTCTATATTAAACTAATTCTCCTTTATCTTGGCTTTAATCCCTCATTTGTGCATTAGATTTACTATTGTATCAACACATCTTCTATGGCACTATTTATCAATGGATAAAATTCATCCTTCATTAATCATTATAGAGGTATAAGGAAGGGTTTCCCACTATCCCCTCTCCTTTTTCTTCTTATTTTTGAAGCTCTCATTAGAGCCATAAAATTCCAAAAAAAATCCTTCTTTTTAAAGGAATTGTGATATCCCTAGCCTATTATCTCATACAATTATTATTCATGGATGATACATCCTTTTCCTTACGCTTGATGTTGGAAGTCTACAATCCATAAAACACATCTTGTAATTATTCTCTACAATTACAGGTATGATGATAGATCATGTGAACTCTATTCTTGTAGGGAATTCCGTAGATCAAGAATATTACATTCTTCTTTCCAAAATCCTTTCATTAGTTCCCTCGCCTATTGGACCCTCTAAAATACTTGGGATTTTTGCTAAAACCAAACAATTATAAAAAGGAGGATTGAGCCTGGCTCATTGCCAAAATCGAGCTAAGAATTCAAAATTGGTACAATAGATGGTTATCTAGAGTTGGCAGACTGGTTTTATGTAAGGAAAATATTGAGGCTATTCCTATATCATTAGAGGAAATTTAGCCTAAAAGTGGTATCCTAAGGAAAAATAATAAAACAATAGTTAAAATAATAAAATAAGAGTTATGAATTTTAGAGGGAAAAGAAGAAAACTACTTTTTTTAATTATATTTTTGGCTTATATCCTTATAGGTTTACTCCAATTTCAAGTGTAGACACTCATTGGATGTAAACACATCCAACGAGTACCCATTATTCATAATTTTGTGAAGACCCACATGGTTAAAAATTGAAGATATATTAAAAAATCATGTTGAACACACTTTCAATTTTTATCAATGTGGGTTTTCTCAGAAGTATGCATAATGACTAATGGTTGGACATGGAATTTAATTCCACATCCAACAAGTGTCTACACTTGAAATTTGAGTAAACATATAAGGAGATAAACCAAAAATACAATTAAAAAAAGTTTTATTTATTTATTTTTTAAAATTTTTATTTTCCCTCCAAAATATTTATATGTATCTCTTTTTAAATTTAAAGGATTTTGATTGGTTTACATATTTTCTACATGAAAATTTCATGGGAAATTTTAGGCTAAAACTTCCTCTAATGATTGTGATCATTAACATGGATTCCTTTGGGCATCCTCAACAAATAAAGCATATCTCCTTACGATATCACTGGGATGGAAAACATGACCGTAGACCCTTTGCAATCACAACTTGGTTCTTTATATCCATACTAAAGCCCTTGGGAGGATGGGGATTGAAAAATATCATTTGGTTTTCAAAAGCATTAATTGTAAACGACACTTGGAGGTTGATACAAGGCATTAGGCTCTGGGCATAAACTATGGTGAAATAATAATTCTCCCATCTACTACTCTGGATTGGATAAAAGCTCGTAGAAGTCCTTCACAAAATGGATCTATAATTTGGAAATATATTCTAAAATTTGTGAATATCATCACTCAAGGTCTCAGATGGAAAGTTGGGGATGGTACACAACTTTTACTTGGGAAGGACCCTTGAATCGGGAGTGGGGGATCACATATCCCCTTAGAACAAATTATATATGCTTGAAATAATCAAGGTACCTTTTACTTGCATCAGGCCTCTGATAGGATGGTATTTCTAGGCCATGAATCTTGGAAGAGATCTGAGGATCTAAATAATGAGAGGGACTTGTCTCTAGAATGGAATAGGTATACCAATTCTCTTTAACACAACCTCATCTCTCTCTCTCTCGCCTTCTAAAGATACTCTAGTATGGTTAAATTCTTTTATAAGTTATTCTATTACAAATCATGGATACCTTGCCATCACTCAACAACCCAATGCTGATCCGCCTCCTTGGTGGGGCAAAAAATCATGAAAAAAAATATGTTTTTCCAAAATGAAAATATTTGTTGCCACTCTTAAAAAACAGTCCTAATATGGGACATTCTATAGAACAAACCATTTTTTGGGCCCAATAGATGCTCTCTCTATTTATAGGACACTGAAAATATGCGTCATCTCTTTATACAATGTCCCTTCACAACAAGCGTCTGGAAATAAATTAAAAAATCCTTTGGAGAAAGCTACACATGGCAAGGGAACTCAGTTGATGAATTCCTAAAAGTATGGATGGATAGACATCCCCCTAATAATCTGAAATATCTACCCTAATAGTTTGATGGGGGCATTTGGCTAAGAGAAACAACACAAATTTTGAATATCAAGACAATATTTTATCAAAATTGCAATAAATAGTATATCTTTGTAGACTTCTCTTCTAGTACATCAACCCACAAAGATATCCAAAAACAGTTCTGAAGTTGAAATTATTTAAGGAAAATCATGGGCCTTCTTTGACAAAGCATCAAAATAAAAATTTTCCATGAGAGGCTGAGGAGGCCTCATCTACATGTCATATTCTCATTTCTTCTCCTTCTCTTGCAACATTGGGAAGGTTTCAAACAACTATTTTGAGTTATTTGCATTAAAAATAACATTACAATTGGCAAAATTTCTTCATATCTCTGACCTTAATATATATGAAGATTCCTTGGTTGTTATAAAATGAATGCAAGGAAAAACTAGACTGAAAATCATTCACTCCTTCCATTATATCAAAATATTATCCATAGTGTAAGAAATTTCTCACATTTCCTTCACACATATCTACAATGAACAAAACCAAAAGGCTAATCTTATTTCAAAAGGAGGATTGACACTAAATCAAGGACAATGGAAAATCAAAGAAAGAAATGAAGGCATGGTCAACCGCCGCCAGTTGCACCCCCGGGCATAACTTACAAAATATGACTTTCATTCTACAATATTATATGTTATTTTTTCTTTTATCTTTCCCGACAATGTTGAGATTGCAACAAGATGATGAGCTTAGTGGAAAGGAGTCACCTTCACTAAGTGGGCCCACAGGCTATTTTTGGCGCAAAGTCTATTTTTAGACTATGTCTATTTTTAGACATATGGATCATGTTCTATGAGTTGCAGGATGCTATTTGTGGATGGTTGGTCAAGTCAGAAATAGATAATTTCTATTTTTATAATAAGTTTCGGCCTAAAAATAGATATGTCGCATATTATTAGCTCTTAATAATATTTGGACTATAAACATTATCTTATTCTCTTGGAGCACTTCAGTTAAGTGCACAGATGTGGCACAGGAGCTGACAGAAGGAATTACGCTATTCCTGAGGGTTATGTGGAGTTATTGCATGGATACTTCAGTTAGAACTCATGTGACAGAGTTTGGTGGAGTTGATTGAGGAAGTTAGTGGAGTTGTATTCAGTTTAACTAATCTAAACATACTTGAGCTATTTGTATTCAGTTTAACTAATTGATACAATTAGTGAGAGTGGTGTGAATTAATTATTAATTAATTCACTAATTATAAACTCATTAATCAACTAAAGAATGCATTAGTTAACTTTAGTGCATGGACAGTTTCAGTGGAGACCAGTGCAGAAATAGGTGAAAGAGCAGGTTAACTATCAGTTGTGACTATACTGTTGCTATTTGCAACACACAGATAGGTGGAGTAGCCCATGAGGATTGTGCAGTTCAAGCCAGGTGGTTTATCTATTTAATGAAGCCATCCCATAACATTAATTACGCAATAGAAGCTGGCTATCAAGTGGAAAAAGATTGGAGCATGTGTTTTGCTAGATCTAGCTTGATAGTGTGTAGCAATTTGAGGTAGTGCTGAGAGCTTGTGAGGAGTTTGTACTATGATTGTTACATGATCTCCATGACATATAATATACAGATAGTTGGGGTTTTCAGCTTTAAAATTTCCCATTAAATACTATGTTCATATGTGTGATTGTTTGTGGTTTTAATGTGTGCATGCAATTGATTTTATTTCCGCAATTAATGATCAATGGTAGAAGAGATTCTATATTGTGCATGAAGGTAAAATAGTGTGTGATCAGGAGAATCTCGGTGAATAATATATCAGTTATTCGAATTTCTACATGGTATCGGAGCGATATTGATCATTGGAACAATTGCAAAACATTGAAGCGGTTAAGCTTTGTGCTGGTGGAATTCGAATTTGCAGTAGTGTTTTATTTGTGTTGAAGTTGAGATGTCTTTCAACGGATTGCGATTGGAGTATGCCCTTGAGGGCAACTCTAATTATATTGCATGGAAGGATAGGATGGAGGCGGTGCTGGATGACAATGGGTTGAAGGAGTTCATAGATGCAGAAATTCCAAAGCCTACTTCTAGTGATGCTGCCGTACTTGACGCATGGAAAAAGAAGACAACAAAGTGTCGAAGGATTCTGTTGGAAGGTGTGAAGGATCACATAGAGTCCAGCCTTCATGGTAAGGCTTCTCCATTCTTGATGTGGAAAGCTTTGACAGATTTATTCCAAAGCAAGAATGACCAGAGGAAGTTGGCGCTCAAGGAAAAACTCATGAACATAAAGATGGAGAAAGGCGACAGTATGCCCAAGTACCTCACAAAGTTCATCCAATGCAGGGATGAGCTGGGAAGTGTGGGGGTGACTTTTGATGATGAGGACTTGGTGAGATTGGCTCTCCTTGGGCTTCCGAAGAGTTGGCATTCCTATCAGGACTCTGTCAATGGTCGGGAGAAATTGCCAGGATGGGAGCGACTTTGGTCGGATCTTGTGCAAGAGGAGATAAGGCGAAGTACCAGGGATGGATCTTTATCAAAAAAATCTGATGAAGAGAATTACGCTTTGGCTGCCAAAGCAAAGAAGGGGAAGAGCAAGAAAGCTTCTCATTCCGGTGCGAAAGGCAAGAAGCAGGACATGTCCAAGGTGAAGTGCTTTCACTGTCACCAACATGGACATTACGCCACTAATTGTCCACAGAAGAAGAAAAATAAGCAGGCTGCTTGATCTACAGCTAGAGAGGCCTTAGCCTCGCAGTTTGAGTTGGATTTTTCGCTGATCGCATGCTTGGTTTCAAGTGTGATGGGTTCAGTGTGGTTTCTGGACAGTGGTGCGTCTTTTCACATGATAGGAGATCGAGATTTGTTTACTGATCTGGATGAGAAAGATCTTGGAGAGCACATCGAGATGGGCGATGATGGTAGATACAGTGTGACCAGTATCGGTACCATTTCCTTTGAGAGGGAGTCTGTTAAACCCTTCGTATTAAAGGAAGTGATGCATGTTCCAGGATTGAAGAAGAATCTTATCTCTGTGGCGATGTTAGAAGACAAGGGATATGATGTTGTCTTTAGCGAAGGAAAAAATTTCCTGCGCAGTAAGGTAACTCGTGAGACCCGGAGGATAGGGGTTCGAGTTAAGAACCTTTATCAATTGCAGGTAGATGGCTGCGTAGCAATGGCAGGCAAGGCAGAAGGAGTGGTGAGGCGGGATGATGGCGAGTTGTGGCATCAGAGATTGGGCCACCTTCACCATGGAGCTTTGAAGATACTACAACAAATTTCTACTGGGCTTCCTAAGGGTACTCTTGCGCAGTCAGATCAGTGCAAGGGATGTACCTTGGGAAAATTTGTGAAAGCCACCTTTCACGAGAAGGATAGTCGCACCACGATGATCCTTGAGAGAATTCACACAGACGTGTGTGGACCTTTCTCAGCAGCTTCGATAGCAAAGCACAGGTATTATGTGATATTTGTTGATGATTTTTCTCGTAAGTGCTGGATCTTCTTCATGCAGAAGAAGAGCGAGACATACTCAAAGTTCTGTGATTTCAAGGCACTGGTTGAGAAAGAATCGGGGAAGCAGGTGAAGGCTCTTAGGAGCGACAATGGTGGTGAATTCATCTCTGGCGAATTCAAGGACTTTTGCAGCGCAGAAGGAATTCGAAGAGAGCTCATAACACCTCATAACCCACAGCAAAACGGGGTTGCTGAGCGGAAGTACAGAACGATCGTGGGTGCTGCACGGGCGATGTTGCATGATCAGGGCCTACCCATTCACTTGTGGGCTGAGGCATGCAATACTGCAGTATATGTGCAGAACCGTTGTCCTCACAGGATACTTGGCATGAGTACACCCAAGGAGGCGTTTCTGGTAAGAAGCCTGATATTTCCCATATGAGGATTTTTGGTTCACATGTTTACATTCATGTGATGAAGGATGCCAGGAAGAAGCTGGAGTTGACTACGGAGGTTGGGATATTCTTGGGGTACACTGATACACCCCACAATTATCGTGTGTATTTGTCAGACAGTCGCAAGACTGTTGTGCGACGGGATATCAAATTTCAGGAGGAGAAAGCCATGAAGTGTTCGCTTGAGAGGGAGCCACACTTGCATGCATATGAGGAGCTATTAGTTCCTAAGGATGAGCTTCAGGATGTGGATCAGCCACAAGAGGAAGTTCATGGAGTGGAAGAGACCACTCATGCAGCGCCAACCATCAGAGGGCGGAAGCGCACTACAGAAGCTGAGCGACTGGCTCAAGATGCAGAGAAGGTTGTAGGAGCACCTACATCATAGCGCAGACAGAGACAGTCACCTGACCGGTATACCAGATACATGGCTTTTATGAGCAATTGTATCGTGACGGAGCCATCCTCTGCGAGAAAGTCAGGAGGAACCCGCATGGGTAGATGCCATGGTGGAAGAGTATGATTCGATTGTCGTAAACAGTGCATGGGAGATTGTCCCGAGGCCGGGAGGGAAATAGGGGAAATCATGGTGGGTTCGAGATGGATCTACAAAGTGAAGTAGGCGGTACCGACGGGAGGCAGGAAGTACAAGGCAAAGATTTGTTTCCGAGGCTTTTCGTCGTACGAGGGGATCGATTATGAGGAGACCTTTGCACCTGTCGCAAGGTATTCTTCCATACAGACGATTCTTGCTCTCTCAGCGCAGATGGGGTGGCACATTCATCAGATGGATGTGAAGACTGCGTTCCTCAATGGAGTCATTGAAGAGAAGGTGTACATAGAGCAACTCGAAGGTTTCGATATCTTCAGCAGCGAGTCGCATGTGTGCAGGCTCAAGAGAGCGTTGTATGGGTTGAAACAAGCACCTCGTGCTTGGTACACACAGATAGACAATTATTTCATCGGACTTGGATTCTCCAAGAGTGAGGCGGATCCTAACCTATACCAGATTGTGGTGGAGGGTAAGTTGCTGATCATTGTACTTTATGTAGATGATTTGATTTTGACAGGTGATGAACTGTTGATACACTCATGCAAGGATGATCTTGCAAATGAGTTTGAGATGAAGGACTTGGGCCTCCTTCATTATTTCCTAGGATTGGAAATTTGGTAGCGCAGTGGTGGACTGTTTGTTTCTCAGGGTAAGTATGCCCGAGAGATACTGGAGAAGTTCAACATGCATGGTTGCAAGCCTGTTGATACTCCTCTTCCTGGTGGTTGGAGGAAGGAGGATGCTATCACGTGAGGTAGTGGATGCCATCGTTTATCGACAACAGGGCCGCTTATGTATCTAGTCAATACACGACCTCGACATATGCTATGCAAGTAACTGAAATTTTCACAAGCTATGGTTAAGCCTACCAAGCTCTTTTGGAAGGTGGGGAAGCATGTATTGAGATATTTCGAGGCACATTGGGGATATGGATCAGTTCATGCATAGGAGGATGAGTTGGAGGCGGCATGGTCATGGACCGCATCATCATATCGCCGTACGTGTGCGGTCGAAGGTCATGTTACTTTCATACACTTACCGAGGATCAAGATGCCGATATCTTATTCTGACGAAGGCGCCACCAGGAGAAAATTCGAATACCACAAAAAGGTGGAATAGGGGTTGCGTATAATCCATATCTTGGTTGAGGGAGTGTTGAGATTGCAACAAGATGATGAGCTTAGTGGAAAGGAGTCGCCTTCACTAAGTGGGCCCGTAGGCTATTTTTGGTGCAAAGTCTATTTTTAGACATATGGATCATGTTCTATGAGTTGTAGGATGCTATTTGTGGATGGTTGGTCAATTCGGAAAAAATAGATGGACTTCTATTTTTAAACATATTGGGTGGAATCTATTTTTAGATTGCCAGTCTAAAAATAGATATGTCGAATATTATTAGCTCTTAATAATATTTGGACTCTAAACATTATCTTATTCTCTTGGAGCACTTCAGTTAAGTGCACAGATGTGGCACAGGAGCTGACAGAAGGAATTACGCTATTCCCGAGGGTTATGTGGAGCTATTGCATGGATACTTCAGTTAGAACTCATGTGACAGAGTTTGGTGGAGTTGATTGAGGAAGTTAGTGGAGTTGTATTCAGTTTAACTAATCTAAACATAGTTGAGCTATTTGTATCTAGTTTAACCGATTGATACAATTAGTGAGAGTGGTGTGAATTAATTATTAATTAATTCACTAATTATAAACTCATTAATCAACTAAAGAATGCATCAGTTAACTTCAATGCATGGACAGTTTCAGTGGAGACCAGTGCAGAAATAGGTGAAAGAGCAGGTTAACTATCAATTGTGACTATACAGTTGCTATTTGCAACACACAGATAGGTGGAGTAGCCCATGAGGATTGCGCAGTTCAAGCCAGGTGGTTTATCTATTTAATGAAGCCATCCCATAGCATTAATTACGCAATAGAGGCTGGCTATCAAGTGGAAAAAGATTGGAGCATGTGTTTTGCTAGATCTAGCTTGATAGTGTGTAGCAATTTGAGGTAGTGCTGAGAGCTTGTGAGGAGTTTTGTACTATGATTGTTACATGATCTCCATGACATATAATATACAGATAGTTGGGGTTTTCAACTTTAAGCTTTCCCATTAAATACTATGTTCATATGTGTGATTGTTTGTGGTTTTAATGTGTGCATGCAATTGATTTTATTTCCACAATTAATGATCAATGGTAGAAGAGATTTTTTATTGTGCACGAAGCTAAAATAGTGTGTGATCAGGAGAATCTCGGTGAATAATATATTAGTTATTCAAATTTATATAGACAATAGTAGAACATTTTAAGCATTGTTTAACAAATACATAATTTTGGAGATCATACGAACATGTCTCACACAAAAGTAAGTTTACTGATGGCTTATTACAATATTTAGCCTTCTTGTTAGCTTTGTGTTTTCATACACAGACACCAAGATACTTGTAATGAAAATGAAAATGTCTCATGATAAAGTTCATTATCTTGGACTTTTTTTTTATGGAGAATACAAATATATATATTATCTACAGAGCCTAAGATGTCGACGCTAAAATGTATTTTTAATTTGTCTATAAATATAATATTTCGAACCTGGGTAAGAAGGATTTCACTCATTCCTCCCAACCACATTGGATAACCGTAATTGACTTATATATATATATAACCATAATATTAGTTTATTATATATATTGAAATATTTTATTTATAACCTACTTTGAATTTTTTTGTTATTAATATTTTCAAATGTTATATATCAATTTTATAAGAAAGTGAAATTTTCTATTTTCAATTACTTTTCCACATTGAAATATTTTATTTATACATTTATAAGAAGTTAATATTGAAATATATTAATTAATATAAATAATCAAATATTTTATTTAAATCTTATATTAAAATATTTTTAACTTCTTATAATAAATTATTGATATTTTATAATACTTTTACTATTATTAATATTTTATAATACTTAAAACAAATTAATTATATCTATATATTTATTTTTAGTTGTTAAAACATTGTTTTTTATTTAATAAATATTTATAAAAAGATATCAACTTCATATCTCTTTTTATACACCTCTAGATAAATAAAATGAGTATAACAATGATCTACCACTTATATATTATATTTATGGTTAAGATATATATATATTTTACATAATAAATTTTATATTTCATCTAATTCTTCATCTAAATATATATTTAAACAAAAGTATCAACATTTTAAAATTTAAACTTTCACCTATAAATCCTTTTACGTAATAAAATTTATATTTCATCTAATCCTTCATTTAAACTTATATTTAAACAAAAATATCAACATTTGAAATTTAAACTTTCACCTATAATCATCGAGAAATCCTTACCCCTCACGTAAACCATATAAGTACTTTCTTATTTAGTTGTGCGAGACATAAGCTTATTTTTAAGCAATATCTTTCACATATATACTTAAAAAACACCTAACTCCTCATCATGTCAACAATATAAGTACTTTTTTATTTAGTTGTGCTAGATATAATCTTATTTTGAAGCAATATCTTTCACATATATACTTTACAAAAACACCTAATTATTGTGTTTATGGTCCAAGAAAAGAAAGGTGTAAAAAACCACTTAATTATTGTGTTTATGGTCTAAGACTAAGACTAGAAAGAGGTCATTTATAGAAGTGGAAGAATTGTTTAAATGGTTAAAAGTAGTTGGAATTTGGTTACAAAATTTTAAGAAATTTAATTATAATAGTGTTTGAATTATATTTTTGATAGTAAAAATAGTTTGAATATTATCAAAAAATTTTAAGATACTCAAAATCTTGAAATTTAACATCTATAATCTAAATTTACAAAAATATTTTATCAAATTTTATTAAAATCTTACCATAGTTTCCATAATTTTCAAAACATATTTACAAACTGATTAGAAATATTTTAACTAACTTCCACCTTCCCTACACGAGAATGATATTTCTTTCTTAATTAACCTCAGTTTTTGGACTTTTGTCCTCCGCACAAAATTTCGAGGATCGCATAATTTATTTAGAAAGGACCAAGGCAATGACAAAATTGTGACCCGTGCAAGGATTTGTAATAGGTCTTAGACGGCAAGGATTCAATTATTCACGAATCTATTTTCGTTCGTGCGTATATATATAATTTGTGGTCGTTTTCATTATTTTTGGATAATGATTATGTTTTGATTAGGCTAAACAACGATATCACGTAAGTTTAGAATTTTGTTAGAGTGAGTTAATGCTAAATGTGATTATGATGATAATTAAAGTTTATTTATATTAGTATAGTTTGTTGGATTTAAAAAAAATAAAAAATTAATTGAGATTGTTTTAACGTTTTATTTTTAATGGATTAAAAAAAGAGAAGAGAAGAGAAGAGAAGAAAACATTTCTAGATTTTGTAGTTTTGTTGACTGAACAGATCAAGGAATTGGTAGTGTGACAAAGATTATGAAAATTATGACATATGTGATTTAGAGTCTCACAATCTAAGAGAAAGTGCTTTTCATCTTCAACTCTTTTAGTATCGCAAAGGTGACAAATTCTTTCATCCCAAGGTGTTTTGGGAAGAGACCAACACCCAGTTCCACTCGGAAGCTCATGAAAATTAGTTCTTATCTTGACAATGTTCATTTTCTTCTTAGCACTGGTCAAGGAAGTAAGATAACTTTGGTTTTTGAGATTGAGGTTGATCACCTCCTTATAATACCTTAGCTTCCTTTTTCCCTCTAACTTTTTATTCTGGCACAACTTATCCTTAAATTTCGAAGTAATAATATTTTAAATATTTTCCTTATTCTTCAAAATGATCTCCTCTTTTATGCCCCAATAATCCAGCTAGGATTGAGAATCCTTATACTAAGCAATTTCAAAATACTTCTTGGATTCCATGTTGTATAGCTTCTTCTTATACATGTGATAATTTGTCATAACCTTGGAGATAGGTGACTGAGACACTTTTGAGAAAATCAAACCCATAATCTCTAAATATCAAAAATAATTTAACAACAAAGACTCACCAATCAAAAGCTAACCTAACTTTGCAAATTTTAAATTTAACTTAAATCATTTATTATATTTTGATTTTTCTTTTTAAAATAAATTATATATTTTTAAAAAATATTTATAATAAAAATATTATATTAAAAAATTAAAATAATAATGATTCATATTTTTAAATTAAATTTAAAATTATTTAAATACTTGCATGGAATTTTTTTACTAAATTTTATATATCATAAATAATTATACAATATTTTGTATTAAAAAATAATTTAAAAAAAGACTTACATTAAAAGAAAAGAAAACATTAATTTTAAAATTTTGTTCTAAAATATTTATTTTTAATAATAAAATTATAATATAAGTAGAATGATTGGGTAAAAGGTTTGTTATTATTATTTTTTTTTTTTTATGTAAGTTCAATTATCTAAAAGTGTACGATAAACTTAACCATCTTAAAATAGCATATATGACAAATTCTTTAAAGAAGATTTTGGTTTTTGAGATTGGTGTTTCGTCGTCTCTTTATATAATTTTAGTTGTTTTTTCTTCTAATTCTTTATTACTCCACATTTTCTTTTTAAATTTAGAAATAATACTATTTTTAATATTATCTCGAAAATGATCTCCACCTTTATTCCCCAGTAATAAAGTATTAACTAAAATTAAATACAATTTTAATATATATATATATATATATATATATATATATATATATATATATATATATATATATTACAAGCAATACTATTTTTAACATTATCTAAAAAATGATTACCACTTTTATTCCTAATGATAAATTATTAACTACAGTTAAATGTAATTAAAAAAAAATCTCAACATTCATATTATATACCAAAATACCCTAAATTTTATACCTTCATCTAAAAGTTTCCAAATTTAAAAACTTCAAAAAATCGCACTTGTAAAATCTGGAATCTTACTCTGAAAAGTTTAATAGTTCCCTTCTGCAAAATTCTATGGTTTCTAATCCATCGTTCCTTATCCATTGAAATAATATTAAATTTAAACTAATTTGACTATATCCATCTATTCAGCGTTGAAAGTTGGATCCATCATAAAACGTCTGAAATCCTGGATTGGTACAAAAAGATTGTGCAGATAATCCTACAACCTTGGGATATGTGTATACTATAAAATTTTATTGCGACAAGCTTAGCTGCACGCATGTTCCTTGCGTCATTTTCGTTAGCTTTTCAAAGAACCGCGTGTGGAGGTGCAATATCCGGTGAACGTTGTAAAATCTGGAATCGTACTCTGAGAAGTTTAATAGCTCCCTTCTGATTATATACACCATACAATAATCACTCATATACACCATACAATAATCACTCACTGCTCTTGGAAGCTACTGAAAATTAGGGTTAGCATTTATTTTGATGGAAGGGTCACTGAATAAAATAGATAGAAATAACAAACCAACTCCATCACAGAAAGGATTGTCAGAACAATATAAAACCAGTAAGGATTATTCTTTCAAACCAGGCTATGTACGTCGTTATCCTCGAGTGCTAATACCCGTGAACATGAATTCATTCAAAAGTCAAATGTTCTTTAATAAACAAACTAGCCTGAAGATTATTTGTACAGATACAAATTCTATCTGAAATTAGGGTTAGGATCTATCGTTATCTGAACTATATAAATGGAAACAATGTACAGTGCGATTTTTACATTTCCTCAAAATATTAAGAGCAGGTCGCGTGTGTAGCTCAAATATCCCGTGAATGTTGTAAAAATTATTTTCGTACTTGAACTGTAATAGTTTTCTTACAGATCCCGCCTACAGAACGTATGTTCTAGAATAAACTGGTTGCCACGGAATTCCTGTCTAATGAGGCAATTAAAAATTAGGGTTAGGGTTAGGGTTAGGGTTAGGATCTATTTTCATGGAAGCACCATCAAACAAGGTTACAAGGTAGCTACTACCTGCCCTTTAATTTAAATATAGTAATGTTGCAATGTGATCTTGGAAATGTCTATGGGTAGCTATTACATGCGGCTTAATGTAATTATAGAGATGTTGCAATTTGAGTTTGAACATGTTTATGGAGATTTGTTTTGTAATAAAGTATAGTTAAATTAAATTAGAAATAATTGTTGCAATTTGAGTTTGAGCATGTCTATGAGGATTTGCTAAATGTTGCCATTTGAATTTAAGGATGTTTATGAGGATTTTTTTTGTAATAAAGTTGTTGCTTAGTTTAGTTTAAATATAGCTAAATTAAAATAAAAAATAAGAATTTATGTTAGTATTAAGGTTTAGAATCTAATCCATTTAGGTTTTTACTAATATTTTGTTAATCCAATTCCACCCAACCACAATAACAATGCCATATTGTCTACCATCTGAAAACAAATTCGAATCTCCTTAACCTGATTGTATAAGAAATAGAGTAAATAGACCCTTTGATAGAGCCCTGGTTGATGTTCCAGTTTAATTGAGGAAATGATATATGTTTGCATTTATATTATTCGAGAAGGATCGATCACGAGTGGGATCGATCCTCTAGGAGAGAATTGAATTGTAATATAACCTTGAGGAGATCGATCTGGGTATGATTGAGATGGAGTCCACATTCCTTTGCTTAATGGACAACGTTTGAAGTCTGTGTGACGAGGCTTGTAATCCTTGCAGAATTCCATTCACCATTGATACAATTTTGTGTAATGGATGGTCGAATTCAATGGAATCGATTTATGTTCAGTAGAGAGAAGGGTTGCGGTAAATTGAACCATCGAACCCACGTTCCTTGTTGAGTGCATATAACTCTTGGTGTCAAGAGTTCGATGCTGAGGACTGATTGAGAAATAGAAATCATTTGAGGGTTTAATGTACTGGAACTTGACTAATACACATCGGATACCCAGGCGTAGAAGAGGGTTGAATTAGAATCAGAATACGCAAGAATTAATAACGAAACTGATGTAGGGGCATTAGGCTCAATACGATCTTTGTACATAAATAAACATAAGGGGGGTCTCATGTTTTGTTTCCCTATGAAATTATTCATTGTTGAGTTATTTTAGTTAATTGTGGAGAAAAATGTAACTGCCGAATGATTAGTGGGCATAGGAAGAGATAGTCCGTTTCAGTTTAGGACTTAGTCTAATTTTAAAATTGTAGGAATTTGGAGATGTTGTTGAGTCATCAAAGAATCTGAATTGATTCATTGGTGGTAGTTGTATGAAAAAACAAGTCTCCGAGGCAAAAGAGGCAGTCCTGCAATTTACCTGCATAGAGCTGCATAGGACTGTAGAGGTGGCAGAGTAGAGGAGAAGGGTCATCTTGATTTTGAATACTAGTCCAAGGACCAAAAATTTGTAAGTAATTTCTTTCGGATATGTATGAAAGAAACTGGTTCTGAATTCTGTGAGATATGTATTTGTTTCAGTACTTCGTGAGCATAAATTAATGAAGTTCCTGCATTAATTAGAATATGGATGAATTAGAGAATTGAGACCGTTTTGTAATTACACCCATCGAAGAAGATCGATCACGGAGAGGATCGGTCTTTTGGAAGAATTGAAACTATAACATAACCCTTGGATATATTGATTTGGTCGCAATTGATGCGGAGTCTACATTCCTGCGTTTTGGGTGGAAAGCGCTTCGGAAGAGCTTTGTTTTGTCAAATGAAGCTAGTCTCTATTTATTTAAAATATTCTAACTCTGCTTTCGGGTCTATAGGAATCAAGCCCTGTTCCCTTATCGGAATTAAGAGAATTGATTCTTTTTTCTGAGTTATTACGCTGTGGAGGTAGTCGAAGTAATCATCTCTGCGTGAGAAGGTCTAAATTCCATTTGATATTATTGTCACCCTGTGTAAGAATTGTTGAACGGAGGAAATTGCGTGTAGTCAATTGAAGTTGAATTTCCATGTGTAGTAGCGATAGATGAGTAGATCCATCGCAAAAGGGAAGGAATCTTGAATAGAGAAGCAGAACCCTAAAGAGGAATGGTAAGGCAATTTCGTGGAGTAAACCGGCAGTTTCACGCAAGTTAACGAGCGGTAAGTTGTTTTTTCAAAAATAATGCGATATGGGTCTAGGGCTAACACGTGTCCTTAAGCGGATTTAGGAAACCGCTTTTATCGCGTTCCTTTTGAGTGTTAACGCTCGGCATAAAAAAAAATGCAAAACTCTTTCCTGTTCGTTGGATCGCCCTAACCAACACAACGCTCCTTCAGCCGTCGGATGTGGAAGGATTGTTAATAGGTGGGCCCGAACTCGTGTATTGACGCTGGCTTTATATTAAGGTCTGGGATATATATATGGCGGACATTCATACATACTGACATTTTAATGAATATGCGAAGGCGTCCAGGGTATCGTTGATTGATAATCAATGCAGTGGTATTAAAACAAAGGCAAGCCGTGAGCACATGTTAATTAATTTAATGACATGAGAAGACTTGGGGGTTTAATCCTAAGGTCTGGATGATGGTTATTAACTAAAGTCCATTGTGAGACTTTCAGAGAAGGCATTATACCTGTTATCGCTTGTGGCTATGGTCTATAAAGTTCAACCTTGGTGGAGTAATACATATGTGTTATGTATTTACTGATGGTCGGAGGTCTTAATGATAATTAACCATTTATATAAGAAGTGAGCACATATATATGTGATAGTCGGCGCTGGGTCTTTAGTAAAGTCCAATGAAGTTATATGCCGTGACTCTATAAGCTAAAGGTTTTGAGTTATCCAAATTTGATAAAGAGTAATGGAACTGTGAGTCGATGAAGGAACCGTGAACGAGGAACAGTGAAACCGAAGTTAGGAAGACCGACGGTATCGTGCGAGTTAGAAGTGGTATGTAAATCTGCCAGAAAAAAAACGCGATGCGTTTCAATGTCTGACATGTAAGACAAGAGTGGTATTCTAAACCCACTCACGTCGCGTAAATTTTAAGCATTAAAGTTCGGGATTCAAGAAAACACGATGTTCATCTCGTCCGTCCGATTGTAAGCTGGAAAACATCAATGATAGTCGCGCTGCGCGATGGACGATTGTTTAACGTGAAGGTAAGTATTATGAACTGTGGGCCCAAATCGAGGTTTACGTTGATATTTAAATATAACAAGATCTAAAAGTCGAATGTTGTGGGGTCGAATGTTATAATATGTTGATATATACGTAGACCTGAATCTTTTATAATGAATTCATATGTGCGACATATTATAGTAATATGCAAAAGGCAATCGGGATATACGAATGGTGGCCAATTAGCCTTTACTAAATGTGAATATATGTTAGCGTTGTTTACTTTGCAAAGTCAAGAATTTACTGATACAATATCCATTATCATAGGCTGTGTGAATCGTGCTGAACCATATTCCAAAGCGTACAGGAATTGTGAATAATACGGGAGGAGCAGTCTGACAACTCCATGTGAGATGAACCGTGAGCCGTATCTCCAACAGCCAGGTCCCATGGTCGAAGAAGCAATGGAGAAAGAAATGATAAAGCAGGCATGATTGTCGCGCAGTAGAAACAAGATATGTATTTGTCTTTCTAAGTTAAAATGTCATGATGAAAAGGTACCTTTCCCGAATCCTTTTAATGATCGTACAACCGTCGCCGCCTCGTACAACCGTCGGTAGAAAAGCATTTTGCAATAAAACGAAGTTCGTACCAAATTTGCAATAACGTTTCAAATTTAACAGCCAATAAAATCAATGAGAAATAAATTAAAATAATTAAAATAAATAGATAATAAATAATATCAAAGTTAAACTATAGCACAAATATATTTTTTTTGAAAAAAACTTGAATTAATATAGCTATCGGAAAAACCTATTGCATAGTGACCTGCAGCGAAAGATAACTTGAGAAAAACCAAAAACTCAGTCAATCAGATAGGGGGTTGTCAGAGAAAATGGGTATGAAAACAACAATATTGTTCTTACACACCAGGCTGGATATGTTGTTTTCCTTAGGTGTTCCCCATGAACATTAAATCATTTAACGTGAAACATGCGTCGACAAAAGACTTGGCTGCACTAGCTCAGGTTAGTACTAGCAAACTTGTCAGATTCTGATTTGTTGTAGAGAAACTTCGTGTTTCACGATCGGTGGGATATATCAGAATTTATATATTTTTGTTGTATTACCTTGGATTTATTTAACAATTGAATTATACACAAATTCGATGCCAACATTAATTTGTTTAACATCGGTATATATATATATATATATATATTTGACATTCAGTACGATTCAATAATTGGACTTACCATTTTGATTTTTTTTAATTAAAAAAATATTTTAAATAATAAAATTATAATTTCATTCAATCATTTTTTTATTTTCTCTGATTTACTAGAACCAAAATATAAAACAATTAAATTAAATACACTAATTTGTATTTTTTAATATAACATCATCGATTTTAAATTGTTAACTGTTAAATAAACATTTGGTGTTAAAACAATGAACTTTGCACACCTATATACATATTTGAGGTGTTACAAACCTATTCTTCATAGTGTAAGGCCTAGTTGAATGCTACGGGAGGTACTTTTGGTTGATGCCAGGAACATTGTCTTCTTCATTTCATTGCTATACAAGTCTATGACATGTCATTTGGGAGGTATTATATCATGAATGTTGTTAGCCTTATTTTTCTATGTTATGTAATTTTGTAGGAAGGAATAAAGGTTATTATTTATAAATTTGAATATTTATCACACCTTTGTAGGTTTTGATTTATTTATTTTTGATTTTTAATGTTAGACATGATATGTATAAGAATTCAATGTTGTTTTTTCTTTTTTCACTTTTATGTAAGTATTTTATGTAGTTATCCTTACTTAATTTGTTAAGTAATTTAGATGATAATTTTTTTTTAGTATTAAGATATCAAACGAATTTAACATTTTATTTTTCAATCTATGTAGTTCCATGGACTAAATACATTTTATAGATGAAGTGTTCTTTGAATACTTGACTACTTATGGATTGGACAAGTACATTATTGAACCTTTAAACTCTGGCATTCCCGGGTGACATTAATAGTTTCCATTCTCAATGATAGAAACTTTTATTTTCTCTAGATTCATCAATTATTTGATAATTGTTTATTAGTCATTGGCTTTGTGTGTTAGACCTAAGCATTTAAGTGATTTTCTTGATTATTATGGACATTGACATTTACTATTTGATGAGTTAGTTTAGCATTTGGTGTTCTTGTTAATGACTATGTAGTATTGATGACCTCTTTCATGATGATTTATCCTTGTTATGATATAGATATGTTGGAAACCTTGTTAATGAGATATTTTATATTATGTTATGGCTTATGTTGAATACATATGGATATTTCGTTTTATTGGATCATTTCATATGATTGATTATAATGATGATGTTACATATACGCTAGTATCTTAGACAAACTAATTTATTATATGTTAAGGACCTTAGTGGAAAACAAGGAAATGCACCTAGGGAAGGGATCATGTCTCGGTGAGGATGACTTTTCTATCATAGAGCTTAGGGAACCTTGAAGGGGAAGAGACATGAAAAATGGTATCTAAATTTAACTTTGGTGAAAGGGTAGAAAGGGAAAGGGTTGCAACTCACTTTCACCACATTCTCGACACTCATAAATTCACCCTCAAACCCAAATTTTCCTTGCATAAGTAGGGGGGAAACCAAAGGACATATCTTAGGAAGATGTCACATTGGAAGGTACTAAAAATTAAGTTTCTTTCCAATTGTTGTGGTTGGTTGGCTCATAAGGAAATGTATAAGTGAATTACATGTTCTATGCACTATGATGTAGGATTCTACATTCTTGGTTGAGTAAAATTGTTGATTAATATAGCTTGTTTTGTGTGGGCCAAGGGGTGAGAAGTGTGTATGCAACATTAGTGTGTAGTTAAACTTAGTGTGCCTATACACATTGTACTTTTTTCTTAGGCCTTAATTGATATATTCCATTGCTAAGTGTGGTTCTTTGCAGCATGATGCCCCTATTAAATTTGGTTGCAATCACCAAAGTTGACAGTGGTAGTATAATATTTGCTAGGGTGGGGTGGGGGGGCACTATCTTGTTAAAACATTGTTTTTTATTTAGTAAATATTTAAAAAAATATATCAACTTCATATTTCTCTTTATGCACATCTAGATAAAGAAAATGAGTATAACAATTACCTCCCACTTATATATTATATTTATGGCTAAGATATATATATTTTACATAATAAATTTTATATTTCATCTCATTCTTCATCTAAATATATATTTAAACAAAAGTATCAACATTTTGAAATTTAAACTTTCACCCTTAAATCCTTTTACGTAATAAAATTTATATTTCATCTATTCCTTCATTTAAACATAAATTTAAACAAAAATATCAACATTTTGAAATTTAAACTTTTACCCATAATCATCCCATAAATGTTTACTCCTCCTCACGTAAATAATATAAGGAAGCTATCTACCCAGCATGTGGAATAGCCTGGACGACAGTTTTTTGCCGGAATCCGGTAAACTAAAATTTGAGAAATCAAGTGGTTGGAGTGTTTGGAATCCATTTTTGATAGTGGAAATGGATTCAACACTATAAAAAACCCTTAGGACACTCAAAATACTAAAGTTTAACAACTGTAAACAAGATTATGATAAAATCTTCGCCAAATTTTTTCAAAATCTTTGCGGGATTCTGAGCCATTCTGCTACTTTTTAGACTATGCTCAATATAAGTACTTTCTTATTTAGTTGTGCGAGACAAGCTTATTTTTAAGCAATATCTTTCACATATATACTTAAAAAACACCTAACTCCTCATCATGTAAACAATATAAGTACTTTTTTATTTAGTTGTGCTAGACATAAGCTTATTTTTAAGCAATATCTTTCACATATATACTTTACAAAAACACCTAATTATTGTGTTTATGGTCCAAGAAAAGAAAGGGATAAAAAAACACTTAATTATTGTGTTTATTGTTCAAGAGAAGAAAGAGGTCATTTATTGAAGTGGAGGAATTGTGTTTAGATGGTTAACAGTAGTTAGAATTTGATCACAAAATATTAAGAAATCTAATCATAGTAATATTTGAATTATATTTTTGATGGTAAAAATAAATTCAATACTATCAAAAATCTATAAGATAAAATCTTAAAGTTTAATATTTATAATTTAAATTTACAAAAATCCTATATCAAATTTGATTAAAATCTTACCAAAATTTCCATAATTTTCAAAACAAATTGATTAGAAACATTTTAAATAACTTCCGCCGCCTTCCCTGCACGAAAATGATATTGCTTTCTTTTCCCTCCCAAGACCGAAGTTCTCTAGATTAACCTCAGTTTTTGGACTTTTGTCCTCCGCACAAAACTTCGAGGATCGCATAATTTACTTAAAAAGGACCAAGGCAATGACAAAATTGTGACCCGTGCAAGGATTTGTAGTGGGTCTTAGACGGCAAGGATTGAATTATTCACGAATCTATTTTCGTTCGTGTGTATATATAAAATTTGTGGTCGTTTTTTGCGGTATTTTGTCACAATAACTCTGAGTTGATGCTAAATATGATTATAATGATAATTAAAGTTTATTTATATTAGCATAGTTTATTGGATTTAAAAAAAATAAAGAATTAATTGAAATTCTTTTAACATTTTAATTTTAATGGATTAAAAAGAAGAGAAGAGAGGGGGAGGAAAACATTTCTAGATCTTGTAGTTTTGTTGACTGAATAGGTCAAGGAATTGGTAGTGTGATAAAGATTATGAAAATTATGACATATGTGATTTAGAGTCTCACAATTTAAGAGAAAGTGCTTTTCATCTTCAACCCTTTTAGTATCCCAAAGGTGACAAACTCTTTCATCCCAAGATGTTTTGGGAATAGACCAACACCCAGTTCCACTGGGAAGCTCATGAAAATTAGTTCTTATCTTGACAATGTTCATTTTCTTCTTAGCACTGGTCAAGGAAGTAAGATAACTTTGGTTTTTGAGATTGAGATTGATCACCTCCTTATAATACCTTAGCTTCCTTCTTCCCTCTAACTTTTTATTCTGGCACAACTTATCCTTAAATTTGGAAGTAATAATATTTTAAATATTTTCCTTATTCTTCAAAATGATCTCCTCTTTTATGCCCTAATGATCTAGCCAGGATTGAGAATCCTTATGCTAGCCTTGCTTGAGCTGACACTCTCGAGAGAATTAAACCCATAACCTCTCAATATCAAAGGTACTTTAACAACAAAAACTCACCAATCAAAAGCTAACCTAACTTTACAAATTTTAAATTTACCTTTAAATCCTTTATTATATTATTATTTTTCTTTTTAAAATAAATTATATATATTTTTAAAAATATTTATAATAGAAATGTTATATTAAAAAATTAAAATAATAATGATTCATATTTTTAAATTAAATTTAAAATTATTTAAATACTTACATCAATTTTTTTACTAAATTTTATATATCATAAATAATTATAAAATATTTTGTACTAAAAAATAATTTAAAAAAGACTTACATTAAAATAAAAGAAAACATTAATTTTAAAATTTAGTTCTAAAATATTTGTTTTTAATAATAAAATTATAATATAAGTAGAATGATTGGGTAAAAGGTTTTTCATCTTTTTTATCTAGGTTCAATTATTTAAAAGTGTACAATAAACTCAACCATCTTAAAATAACATATATGACAAATTCTTTAAAGATAATTTTGGTTTTTGAGATTGGTGTTTGATCATCTCCTTATAATATTTAAGTTTTTTTTCCTTCTAATTCTTTATTACTCCACATTTTCTTTTTAAATTTAGAAATAATACTATTTTTAATATTATCTCAAAAATGATCTCCACCTTTATTCCCCAATAATAAAGTGTTAATTAGAGTTAAATGCAATTTTAAGATTTTTTTTTTTTTACCAGCAATACTATTTTTAACATTATCTTAAAAATGATTACCACCCTTTTTCCAATAATAAACTATTAACTAGAGTTAAATGTAATTTAAAAAAAATCTCAACATCCATATTATATACCAAAATACCCTAAATTTTACACCTTCATCTAAAAGTTTCCAAATTTAATCTCTCTCAACATTCATACTATTTTTAATATTATTTGGAAGATGATCTATACTTTTTTTTCCAATAATACAATATTAGCCTTTATTCTTAAATGGTGCAATCCTAACTAAAATTAAAAACAATTTTAAAAATTCTTAGAATTCCCATTATATACTAAAATACTCTAAATTCGATACCTTAGCCTAATTTAAAAATTCTTAGAATTTTCATTATATACCAAAATACCTTAAATTTTATACCTTTATCTAATTATTAATTTTGAAATTAAAATGATGATGATGATGGTCACTGTCACTTAAGACTAATGAGGTTTATCTGACGTCTAAGTTTGATTATTCAAAATCTTGTTTTTATGATCAATGAGAAATGATGATGGTTACTGTCACTTAAGATCAATGCAGTCTATCGAATCGAACCTTAAGACAGGAGAAATAATGTAAGTTTGATTCTTCAAAATCTTGTTTCTACTATCAAAGAGGAGAAATAAGTGCTCCAATATCTCTATAAGTAGCCTAATAAGTTAAGAAAATTGAAACTGTAACCAATAGGAGGGAATTGAGACTAATATGAATAAGAATCTGATAGTCTAAAAAAAATATTTTTCAGCTACTTAAAATCACAAATTTAACAAATTCTATGGTTCCTAATCCATCGTTCCTTATCCATTGAAATAATATTAAATTTAAACTAATTTGACTATATCCATCTATTCAGCGTTGAAAGTTGGATCCATCATAAAACGTCTGAAATCCTGGATTGGTACAAAAAGATTGTGCAGATAATCCTACAACCTTGGGATATGTGTATACTATAAAATTTTATTGCGACAAGCTTAGCTGCACGCATGTTCCTTGCGTCATTTTCGTTAGCTTTTCAAAGAACCGCGTGTGGAGGTGCAATATCCGGTGAATGTTGTAAAATCTGGAATCGTACTCTGAGAAGTTTAATAGTTCCCTTCTGATTATATACACCATACAATAATCACTCACTGCTCTTGGAAGCTACTGAAAATTAGGGTTAGCATTTATTTTGATGGAAGGGTCACTGAATAAAATAGATAGAAATAACAAACCAACTCCATCACAGAAAGGATTGTCAGAACAATATAAAACCCGTAAGGATTCTTCTTTCAAACCAGTACGTCGTTATCCTCGAGTGCTAATACCCGTGAACATGAATTCATTCAAAAGTCAAATGTTCTTTAATAAACAAACTGGCCTGAAGATTATTTGTACATATATAAATTCTATCTGAAATTAGAGAACTATATAAATGGAAACAATATATAGTGCGATTTTTACCTTTTCGAAAGCCCACCTCAAAATATTAACAGCAGGTAGCGTGTGTGGCTCAAATATCCCGTGAATGTTGTAAAAATTATTTTCGTACTTGAACTGTAATAGTTTTCTTATAGATCCCGCCTACAGAACTGGTTGCCACGGAATTCCTGTCCAATGCAGCAATTAAAAATTAGGGTTAGGGTTAGGATTTATTTTCACGGACGCACCATCAAACAAAACTCAGAAAAACCAAAAACTCAGTCAATCGGATAGGGGTTGTCGGAGAAAATGGGTATGAAAACAACAATATTGTTCTTACACACCAGGCTGGAAATGTTGTTTTCCTTAACTGTTCCCATGAACATTAAATTATTTAACGTGAAACATGCGTCGACAAAATACTTGGCTGCACTAGCTCAGGTTAGTACTATTTTCAGGCAAACTTGTCAGATTCTGATTTGTTGTAGAGAAACTTCGTGTTTCACAATCGGTGGGATATATCAGAATTTACAAATTTTTGTTGTATTACCTTGGATTTATTTAACAATTGAATTATAAACAAATTCGATGCCAACATTAATTTTTTTAACATCGGTATATATATATATATATATTTTGACATTCATGATTGTATGATCCGATAAATACAAACACGGACAGGCTACACTATTAAGAAATATATCATACATTAAATCTCTGAAGTCACATCATGGAGAAATAATTAACGAAATATAACTGCAATATTCTAAATTTATGGAAATTAACAACCGACATGAGGACGTAGACACTTTTGATTTACTTGCAAAATTCTTGATTCTTAATTTAACATGATTTTATAGCTAATATTAATTAATTTTTAAAAAAAATATTAACTCATTCTCGACAGTTGAACAGTAAATTTGAAAAATAAAAATGATTAATTTAAAAAATATAAAAATAATTAACTCAGAAATTTTGAAAAAAAGGTTATTTTAAAATGCAAAAATTCTCACAAGTATTTCAATTTATCAGTATTTTGCAATATTCAATATATTTTTGAATATATTGAATATATTTTTGAATATTCAATATATTTTTGAATATATTTATTCAATATATATTTTTGGATATATTTTGACATTCACTAAGATTTAATAATTGGACTTACCATTTTGATTTTTTTTTCAATTAAAAAAATATTTTAAATAATAAAATTATAATTTCATTCAATCATTTTTTAATTTTCTCTAATTTCCCAGAAACAAAATATAAAACAATTAAATTAAATACACTAATTCGTATTTTTTAATATAACATCATCGATTTTAAATTGTTAAATGTTAAATAAACATTTGGTGTTAAAACAATGAACTTTGCACACCTATATGCATATTTGAGGGGTTACAAACCTATTCTTCATAGTGTAAGGCGAGGTACTTTTGGTTGATGCCAGAACACTGTCTTCTTCATTTCATTGTTATACAAGTCATTATCTATAAATTTAAATATTTATCTTACCTTTGTAGGTTTTGATGGATTTATTTATTTATGATTTTTAATGTTATACATGATATGTATAAGAATTCAATGTTGTTAAGGTTTTTTTTTTTTCACTTTTATGTAAGCATTTTATGTAGTTATCCCTACTTAATTTGTTAAGTATTTAGATGATAACAAATTTTTAGTATTAGGATATCAAACGAATTTAACATTTTATTAAATGACATGTTTTAATTTATGAAGTTCTATGGACTAAATACATTTTATTGATGAAATGTTTTTTGATTACCTGACTACATATGGATTGGAAAAGCACATTATTAACCTTTAAACTATGGCATTCTCTGGTGACATTAATAGTTTCCATTCTCAATGATAAAAACTTTTATTTTCTCTAGATTCATCAATTATTTGATAATTTCTTATTAGTCAATGGCTTAGTGTGTTAGACCTAAACATTTATGTGATTTTCTTGATTATTATGGACATTGACATTTACTATTTGATGAGTTAGTTTAGCATTTGGTGTTCTTGTTAATGACTATGTAGTATTGATGACCTCTTTCACTATGATTTATCATTGTTATGATATAGATATGTTGGAAACCTTGTTAATGAGATATTTTATGTTATGTTATGGCTTATGTTGAATACATATGGAGATTTCGTGTTATTGGATCATTTCATATGATTGATTATAATGATGATTTTACATATACGCTAGTATCTTAGACAAACTAATTTATTATATGTTAAGGACCTTAGTGGAAAACAAGGAAATGCACCTAGGGAAGGGATCATGTCTCGGTGAGGATGAATTTTCTATCATAGAGCTTAGGGAACCTTGAAGGGGAAGAAACATGAAAAATGGTATCTAAATTTAACTTTGGTGAAAGGGTAGAAAGGGAAAGGGTTGCAACTCGCTTTCACCACATTCTCGACACTCATAAATTCACCCTCAAACCCAAATTTTCCTTGCATAAGTAGGGGGGAAACCAAAGGACATATCTTAGGAAGATGTCACATTGGAAGGTACTAAAAATTAAGTTTCTTTCCAATTGTTGTGGTTGGTTGGATCATGAGGAAATGTATAAGTGAATTACATGTTCTATGCACTATGATGTAGGATTCTACATTTTTGGTTGAGTAAAATTGTTGATTAATATAGCATGGTTTGTGTGGGATAAGGGGTGAGAAGTGTGTATGCAACATTAGTGTGTAGTTAAACTTAGTGTGCCTATACACATTGTACTTTTCTCTTAGGCCTTAATTGATATATTCCATTGCTAAGTGTGGTTTGCATCACTATGAGATAAAGGTGGCAGTGAGTTCTTTGTAGAGCATGATGACCCTATTGAATTTGGTTGCAATCACCAAAGTTGACAGTGGTAGTATAATATTTGCTGGGGGGGGCACTATCTTGTGTGGTTGTAAACACCATGGATAAAGGTTGTAGTAATACCCTTTCACACCATAATACCATGGGGTTTGGAGGTGTTGCAAATATAGAAGCCTCTCCATCATACCAAGGTTGATATGTTGAGAGATTATTTGTGTCATTCATTGGGATTTTGTGTATGATCCTCTCATAGTCTCTATATGCCTAAGCCTTCCTCACCTCATTGAGCTTGATAATTACTTAGAGGAAAATACATGTGATGGTGATTGTATTGGTTGGGTGGAAAATCAACCCTTATGTGTTCCCGCAATTGATTGAAGACTGTTTTGCAGGATTTAGAGAATTTATAGTATAATTCTTAGACTATAGAGAGATTAAGAAATAATTGTGTTTTACATTTATGAATTAGATGTGATTTTGTTAGAGTATAGAGAGATTAAGGAATACATGTGTTTTACATTTAAAAATTAGATGTGATTTTCTGATTATATTTCTTTGTTAATTTACTTGTATGTGCACTCCTCATGGGTGTATGGAATGCTACTTTTTTTTGTTCTATTATGTTCTTGTTGGTTAATTTAATCTGGTTGCTTAATATTGATCTAGAATTTCAAATAGTTTTATTAGTATTAAAAAATTAGTAGAGAAACACCTTGATGGGTTATTACATAGTAGTGTCAAATCTTATGAATTCTTTTACTAAGGGCCTTTAGGGAAGTTGAAGGATAAAAAAATCCATTGGTTGTATTGAATTCACTTAGAAAAATTGTTGGATTAAGATGTTCAAGGATGTAGAATGAAAATATAAAAACACGAAAATAATAACATAAGAATAATGTAAAATTACATATTAAAAATATTCATTTATATTTTAGTTTTTTTTTTTTCTTGATTTTTTAATTTTCATGTCACTATAATTTCTTACTTCCTTTTATCATTTATTAATGAATATGATTGATAAGTAATGATTTTATAATTTGTTATATTCAAATCGCATAACATCATGAATTGATGACATGCTTATATTAGCATAGTGATATCTTACAAAATATGTTTAAATAGTTGAAATTAATATTACCACCCACTCTTTACACCTCATAATATAATTAAATACTGATAATAAAGAAAATTGAGTAACCATAAAACTAGGACTAAGTTATTCCCATCCATATCTACTTAGAGAACCTAATACAATTCAATTCCATAATATGCACGGAAAAAAATAATGTTAGGTCATACACCATTTATAAAAAAACCAAATGAATTTAAATCTACAATGTGTATTTAATTTTCTCATAACATTCTGCAAAGGTGACTCCAGTGCAAAGAACAATAAATAATACTGCATTTTTCATTAATTCATTACATAAGATCATTTTCACAATTTATGTGTATATAAATGTTACTCCTTTCAAGGTACATTTCAAAAATATCATTGTTTTTCTTCCATAATCAAAAGGGTGATGGTTTTTCTGTAAAATGGGATTTTCTCAAATGGTTTGGTTTAAGGATAAGAATACTTTTATGGTTTTATGATTTATATCATAGAGAAATATAATATGAATTTATAATTATCATTTCATTGATATTGTACTTGAGATTAGATTTTATGGTGTTTTTTTACTCTCTTAGTCATGGTTGGATTTGAAAGGTATCTTCTTTGATTGCAATATAGGTTTAAATATTCCCTCTACATTGCTGCATTTGAAATTTTACCTCCCAAATTTTCCATAGCAACTCCTCATTGGATATTGGTGTGTTAGACCAATTTTGGCAGCATGATGTTGGTATTTATGTCAACCGCATAGATTCAGTCAACTTAGAACTAAATTAATGTTCAACATGTTGATAAGGTGCTTAAATATTGGAGAAGAAAACATTGTATGAAAAACCCTCCAAATTTTTCTTTGGGGTACAAGAAGTGGGATATTTGGGACATATTGTATCTCACGAGGGACCTATTAAGGTAGACCCCAAAAAAATTGAAAAGGAATGGAAAATACCCACACCCTTAAGGAATTTTCAAGGATTTCTCGGGTTGACAGGGTATTATTGCAAGTTTTTTAAGAATTATGGGAAAGTAACAACACCACTGACAACATTACTAAATAAAGATACATTTTTTTGGACTCAAGAAGTAGCTAATGCCTTTGAACATATTAAAGAGGGAATGTGTTGAGCTTTGGTCTTGACTACACCCGAATTCATAAAAACCTTTATTGAATGTGATGCCTCTGGAAATGGCATTAGTGATATTTTAATGAAATAAGGAGGACCGATTGCTTTTGAAAGTCGTCTAATGAAAGGAAATTATTTATACAAACCTATATATGAGAAGGAAATGTTAGGAATACTACATGCTCTGAAGAAATGGCGCCCTTACCTGATGGGAAGACACTTCAAGGTAAAAAAGGATCATGATAGTCTTAAATAATTCTTGGAACAAATATTATATTCAAAATAGTAGAAAAAATGGGTCACAAAGATGTTGGGTTATTACTTTGAAGCCATCTATAGAAAAAGGAAGCAAAATGTTGTTGTAGATGCACTCTCAATAAGGGATGAGGATGTGGAAGGGTTTCTCTCTTCCATTTCTATTATACAACCTAATTGGATAACTGAAGCATGGGATGAATGGAATACAAATGAAGAGGTATGGAAACTCATTCAAAATTTGCAACAAGATCCCAGGGCATTTGATATGTTTATTTGGAAAAATTATTTACTATGGTACAAATATTTCTTATATCTATGTAAGAACTCCCAACTAAAATAAAAGGTTCTTTTAGAATTTCACACCTCTCCTATAGGATGACACTACGAATTTTAAAAAACTTACCACAGGGTCAAGAAGGATTTTTTTTGGGATGGCCTCAAATATGATATTCAAAATTTTGTGTCAGAATGTTTTTGTTTCCAACAAAATAAAGTTGAGACAATTAAGACCCTAGGTCAATGGAAACCATTAGCCTTTGCAATTCAGCATTGGGAGGAAGTCTCAATGGATTTTATCATAGGTTTACCAAAGTCCGAAGGAAAGAGTGTCATCATGGTGGTAGTCGATAGACTTACCAAGTATGCACACTTTTGTGCACTATCTTATCCTTTCAAAGCCAGCACAATCACTCCTGCATTCATGGAAACAAATCAAAAGATACATGGAAACCCAAAGATCATTGTAAGTGACAAAGATCCCATCTTCGCTGAATTTTTTTAGAAAAAAATAGTTTATTGTACTCGTACTTAATTAGCTCATATCTCATCTTATCATCCTCAATATGATGGGAAAATTGAGATAGTGAACAAATTTTTGGAAGTATATCTTCACTGCTTTGTATCTGATAAACAAACATAATGGGTTAAGTGGTTACCTCTAGAAGAATGGTGTTATAATACTTCCTTCCATACTGCAACAAAAATGACCCCGTTTATGGCACTTTATGGATATCATCCAATCCATCACATCATATTTAATGCATAACAGGTTTAAGAAATTCAAGATCACATCGAGCATCAACAACAAGTTTTTCAAATCTTAAAGGATAACCTAAATATAGCATAGAATCGAATGAAACAACAATAAAATCAAAATTTCAATGAATGAAGTTTTGATGAGGGCGATTTGGTATTATTAAAACTACAACCATACAAAAAAATGTCCCTCAAGCAACCGAAGAAGGATAATAAATGATCAACCAAGTACTATGAACCTTATAAGGTATTACAAAGGATTGGTACTTGGAATACAAATTAGATTTGCATGCATCCTTGGGAGTACACTCAGTTTTCCATATTTCATGCTTAAAGAAAGTTATAGGCGACAAGATCCACATTTAAACTCTAATTCCAAAACTTGACGAGGAAGGAAAAATCATATTGGAACTGAAAGAAATCACAAAAAGAAGAATCTTACAACTACGAAATCAATTAATTTCAGAGTATCTCATCAAACGGAAGAACTTGCCTATTGAATATTCCACATGAGAATATGAGTATTTCATATAGAAGCATCCATAACTACTCAAGCATTGAGGACAACAATTTTTTGAAGGAGAGGGGCATGTTAGGTCCTTATAATACTAGTGTAGCTCCCATTTTGTTATTGTTGTGCCCCATAGTACCCCATATTGTTATTGTTGTGCCCCTTAGAAACCCACTATTTTTATTTTTTAGCCCTTATTTTATTAGTGTTAAGGAGGCCCTAATTATATTTTGATTCCTTATACTCCTATATATACTAAGGAAGTCTTTTCATTTGAATCATCCAAGAATTATTCATTTATTTGATGTAAAATAAGGTTGCTCCCTCAAAGAGGTTTATTTTTAAGTCATTGATATACCTTTTCTTATATTTATATGATTTGGTTACATAAAAAATAATAATTAAGACATCATAAGCTTAACATGAGAGAATGAATTGTTGTGACACCTAGTACTTTCAAGAAGAAAACTTGATGCAAGTTAAAAAAAATTGTTATGGTCAAGGGAAGGCTCCAAAATCAAAGCATGGGAATTTTTTTGGAGGGGGGTGGTACTAGCTACACCAAATAAATAAATATTTTTACAAGGTTTGATCTCATAGGATTATCCTAAAGTTATTCCTAGGTGGAAACTTGAATAACTAGAGTATAGAGCAAGAAATTTATTGTCATTACATTGGAAAACTACAGAATGTCCTTTACAATCTACAATCAAGGGTTTATAGAACTTAATAGATGAGAAACACTTTTAATGTACCTACAATAAATTGATTTAGCCAAGACAAAGAGAATTAAAACAAAAAAATGAAATATAGACTTGGGAGATATAAAAAATTAATATGTTGGTGAATTCCATACATTCCAAAACTTACGCATATGACAAGTGTTACACCATTTTTTGGTCATCTAACCTATTGTTATTAGATGGACCTGTTATCACAAAATTTTACCCTGATAGGCTGTTGATCAAGTAGACTCTAAATAACTCTTTCAAACCAAACTTTTGGCTGAGGCTTAGCCTCCTCAACCTGAGAGGGCTCTCTCAATAGGTTTAAGATTTTTAATTAATGATTAGATGGCTAACTCTAGAAATAAAAATGGACAAAAATATATAACTGGTTGAATTACAGATTAGCAAACATCTATTGGGCCATGGAGTCAAAGTAGTCTTCAACAAAACATCATAATCATCTAAACATGGAAGTCAAGGCATTTGGACTTTAGGTTTATAATTGAAACAATAACACAATGAATAAACACAATCTACAAGCATATGAAGGAAGTTAGAGCATTATCCAATGAATTCTAAGAAACACATGCTCATACTGCTACAAATAGGTAATTGAAAAAGGCCAAAGAAATATCAAACACATAAACCCCTTGTGAATCTTGAGTAGTAAAACCAATCTCTGTATTAAGTTGAAACAACACACAGTCTGCTACAATAACACAACTTATTTTGCTAATAAAAATGCCAACCTTGATCCATTTGACCTCATGCTTCATATAGAGCCTTTACAAGCTTGGATTCCATGATCCTTCATTAGGGGAATTCGAATTTCCTTTCTTGACACCTATTCTATTCACAAAACAAACTATTAATTACAAACTGACAGCTAAACTGTCTTTTAAGAGTCCTAATACAAATAGGAGTGAAACTCCTAAATTTTTTGAAACACCCTTATCTAAAGCTTTAATGCTTTCTTGCCAGCTGCAAATCCATGATTTCAAATTTTGATGATGCCTCCAGCCTTGTTGTAAACCTGCTGATTTATGACCTAACCATCCTAAAAAATAGGAGACAGAGTTCCTACCTTTTAGCCCTTAACATCCATGCTTATCTTCGAGAAGCTTTTGCTGGCATTGATGACTGTTTCATATAGGTCACATGTGATAATATTCCATTAAAACTTCAATCTTCCACATGTGCAAAAAGATATCCTCGAAAAAATGGAAAAGGAGATTAGATATAACTGCGCTATGAAAATAGCCTGTTTTCGTAGCGCAATTTTTATATCACTGTAAAACACTTTTTTTAACCCTTCTTTCTTCTGCTTTGCAATCTGATTCTTCATCTGTGATCCTCATCTTTCCACCAGCAGCATCAAAACTTGAAACCCAACAATCCTTACCTCCAAAATACATATGCAAAATGTCAAAAACTCATCTTCAGTAGTTTCGTAGCGCGCTACGAAACTGTTGTGTATGCTCCCTTTAACATAGTTTTCAAAAATTTATAGTTTGAAGATATTTAAAACTCTTCAAATATTGATATCAACATCAAAAAGAAAAACAACTTGGCTTTAAAAGATGTTCTTCCTCAAAAATGATCTTCTTCTTTATGACAAAATTGTTTTAAGGATTTATCACTTACTTCCCTGTTTCATTGTTGCTGTAGCTTCTCTTCAGATTTTGTCAGCTGTATTTCTAGGTCTTCAATTTGTCTCCTCAATTTCATGTTGGTATCCCTCAACTGAACATTCATCATTCTTACAAATCTGGCTTCTTTGATTGCAGGTACAGTCCAAGTAAAATATTGAGCTTCATTGCTGATTGTTTCTGGTTTGGAAACCCTTTCAACTTCCCAGAGAGCATTTATCCTCTTGAAATTTGTCTTTTCAGCAACATACCTTCTTGCTCTTTTCCTTAGTCTAGCAATTTCATAATTAGATAATTTCAACCTTTCTTCCATTTCTTCATAACTGGTTTTTTTTGTTTGAGTGGAAAATACCCTATTTTTGTCACCTTCAGGTATTGGTGATGAAAGGTCTATAAATTATTCATGAACAGTGGAGGCTTCCTCTGTTTTCTCTAACTCAATATTAAGCTCTTTCATATTTTTGAATTTTTTGGTTAAAGGCTTTCTGGGCTTGAATAAAAATGCTGCAACCTCATCCTTGAATTCCAGTTTCTTAGAAGATTTCATCTTCTTCGGTTTTCCTTCATCAAATTTTATGAAATTTGCCTGTACCAAAGGGGATTCCTCAATATCAATGGCTTGTAAAATATCATTTAAGTTACCTTTTAAGCCTGGACTCTCTCCTGAAATCATTGCTTTACCCTTTTCCTTTTAAATTTGATTTCTAGTCAATCTCCTTTGAACTGGTTTATTAGCTGACCGTTCTTATGCCATTTCTTTAACTTCAACTATTTTTTGTTTTGTAGGTTGAGGAGTCTCAAGAATAACCACTGATGCTCTACTCACTTGCTCTTTCACCTGCTTTCTAGGTTTTAGCTTAACAAATCTTTTTGACCTTGTCATTACAGGCTTACTAGTTTCTGCTGGTGGGATTTCTTTAGCCTTAGGGTTAATGCCTGTAGCTTGTGTTTCCACTCCAAAACCACATAAAAACAAAAATGATGACCATTCCCTTTTGATCCTTTGGAGTTCATGTAAAACTATCAGTTTAATTAGACCATGATGAAAAAGGGAAGTTTCACATCCTTGAGATTTCATTTGCACCTTATCTGCCATCTTAGCTATACTTCTATATAGAAAGAATGGAAAATATAGAGAAATCATGCCAGTAAAATGAAATAGAATTTTAAAATGATATGAATATACTTTATGATACCTTCCCTCACAGGTAAAATACCTCTGTATGTTGAAGAGAAAATTTGCATAGGTTTCTTTGATGTAGCTCCTTGGAATTGCCTTGGTTAAGTCTGTTTCTACAAATTTGGGCTTTAGAAATACTTTACATTCCTGCATGTCAAATCTGAAGCCTTTGAACCATCTCTCTTGCCCCCTAGGAATCCCTGTCACCAAAGCTATGATTTCAGGAGTAATTGACAAGTTTAGGATTCCAATTTTTGTGTTTGAGCCAGTGAAATGTAGGGCAAATTCCTTTGTCACCTGACTGTGTCCTCCCTGCAATTTTTCACAAAATTTCCAACACTCTGTTTTTTTGAAAGCCTCCAATACTGATTATTCTTTGACTAGGGCCTCTGTGCTTTCAGGCTCTGTTCTTAAACAATGTCTAGACTTGTGGTTTTTATTTTCTTATGTCATCTTTGCCTTTGAATTTCTGTAACAAATCAACCTTGCTTGAATTTTTGTTTATCAACCTCGCTTGATTTCAAAACAGTCAGCCTCGCTTGAAAATATATGAAGGAAGCTTTGGTATGAGATTACCACCAACTTAGTATTCGAAAAATGTATACAGTAGTGTTTTTGCATGAGAAATCAAACAAAAGACCAACCCTTTCGAACTTGAACTCACCTATCATGATGACCTCTACATTTGAAATGATGGATTTGAATGGTTGCATGCTTTAGAAATGACCCCTAGCTGACACCTAATGATGTAAAATTAACGACATTTGAAAGTTTTGTTGATTTTACATGATCCGATATAAATCCACACTTTCGTAGCGCGCTTAATGTATTTTCAGGGAAAAACACTACGAAAGTAGAAGCGCTTTCGTAGCACAAAACAAGTTTTTTACACTATCTGCACTACGAAAATGTGGTTTCGTGGCTAATTCCAATTTTTTTTCAAAAGGTTTAAGATATGACTTCTAAATAGGATATGGGACTTTTAAACCATGGAATAAGGTTGTCAAACTTTATTTGGATATGAAAATGAGACTTTTGAGACTCTTACCCTATCACCTACCCTTTAAAGCATGAAATGACCCAACACCTATCTAAGACCATGACTAAGAATAATGTAAATTGTCCAAGTTTAGAAATTTTTTTTATGGTGATAACAGGACCCAGGTACACCATGTAAGACCAATTTTACCCTAAGTAAAATTGCATTCACTATCAAAAATAACTTAGTAAACCACCTTTATTAAGTTGTTTATGGTCTAAATAGGAAACCTCATGAGGAAATATTAAATAAATCTACATTTGTTTGATTTTCCTCAAGGAATAATTAGTTAAACAACAATTTAATTAATATTCCTGGTTATATTTAACCCAAAACAGGGAAATTAATTAGATAAATCATTATTTATCTTATTATTTCCTAAGAATAATTATTTAAACCTTATTTAAATAATATTTTTTGTTGAATATGACTGAATCACCCTTAAATAATTTAAGAAATCATTATTTATTTGATTATTACTCAACCACATCCTTAAAATGATAAATAAATCATTTATTTATTTATTATTTACAAATAAAGGGATTTGACCCAAGTCAAATTCCTTTTCCCTTCAACAAATATAATAAAATATTCCATAAAAGTTGGATCTTGATTTGGTTAATAATATTTTAATTATGCACCAATATCTAGACTAACTCAATATTTTTTTAAAAATAGAAGGGTTTTCCCATTCATTTACCACCTTTTGTTGCCTAAAGATCACTTTGGATCTATACTTTTGGTCTGACTTTGATCCACCATCATAATCATATTTTGCTACCATTTTTGTTTGGGTTTTCTACACCATCAAGAGAGAGGAATTTTAGATCTGAAGTGCTGAGGACTTATAAAAACCCATCCCATTGAGGAGAAATGGTAACATCCTTCTGTGTTTTCCTCCTAGGTGCCACAAATACAAAATTCATTCAACATATTCTTGTCTTGTCTATTGGATGCATGGAGTAAATCTTGTTTTATTTACTGCTTAATGTCTTTTGATGCATAGATCTAGATTTTTGCAGCATTTGTCTTAATCAACTAACTGCATATCTGAAGATATTGGCAGCCATCTTTTGCTGTTAGGGCTGTTTGTTATGCATAGCTAAAGTGGTATTTTTTTGCACACTTGGAATTAAGATTCATACTAACAACTAGTGACTCCACACGGGTTTACGATTACAACCGCTGTCATTTTTCTGATCCTTGCATATCCAGCTACTTCAAACCTAGGATTTCTCTTCAGCCTCTTGTTTTTGCTTTTATTGATGTTGTTTTTAACCTATAAAACCCTAATATGATAAAAATTCTAATTTTTGTGTGTTTTTGGACTTATTGCGCAGGTGATAGACATCAGCCATAGCTGGGACGACACTTTTTTCTGAAATCTGCCGCCGAGAGTGCCGGAAGTGCAGGTCGCACTTTTTGGCCCAAAACTTGTGACTTGGAGCTTCAGGAAGTAGGAATCAACCCAAAATCTACGACCTCTGCTAACAACAGGTCAGAAACTGCGACCTGGATTTTTTGCAGGAGTTTTTCTTAAAGTTTTCTGGGTTTGTATGGGCCTCTGTTCAGGGTTGTCTGACCTCTGTCTCCACCAATTTTGGACATGTACTTGTTCTGTTTTACTCAACTAAGTGGGAACCTAGCCCCCTAGGGCTTCATTACCCTCCACACTTTGTGGAAGAGTTTTAGCTGCTGCAGGTTGTCTGAAATTTTCAGAGCGTTCAACCTTTTTTCAAATCTGATACCTCACTTTCATATCCGCTTCAGATCGGCTTGTTATCCATCCAAATCACCTCATTTATCTTTTTTTGGGTTTTCCACTAGGGTTCACTTCGTTTCCATCCAAGAGATAGCCTTTCACCACCTCATTTACAACAATTTTTCCTCTGATTGGTTGTTGTTTTTCCACCACTTTCCAGCAGATTTTGACCTTTAGATCCCTGTCCCTCCCGAACTTAGATCTATTGCCTATTTTGGTGTGTTTTAACTAGTTTTTTGCCCGCCTACATACTACTTGTTGAGAGGCCCACCTTCTTGGGTTTAGATTATTGCATTATTAGCTGTTTATTTACTGTTATTTCAGTTTCATATACTGTTATCTGCAGGTTTATTTTCAGTTACACAACACACTTTTTCTTTTTTCCTACAAACGTCTGGGTTTAAAAATTAAAATTTACACACTTTGCACACACACCCTAAGAAAAAAAGGGCTTGGTTAACACCGCTAAGCAAAGAATCTAAAACATTGAAATCAATTGATCCTGCACCTCTTCGCCCTTGTTTTGACATTGTAATAAGTTGATCTTGCACCTCCTTACCCTTGTCGGTCTCTTTTTTCCTTGTGCCATGTTTGTGTCATCATCATTGCGCCACCAAGGCGTTTATCCGGAGACTTCTTGGCCTTCATCCTCAGTTTCCGGTAGGAAGACTTACTCCTCCACGTAGGATTCGAGTTAGTCCTCCTTCGAGTCCACACTCCGACTCTTCTTCTGGTTCTTTGGGTTCTCCTTTTCGTTCCACCTTTGGTTCTCCCCCTGTCACCTTCACCATGTCTGGTGCAGGACCTAATGCTAGTGGTAACCCCAGACCTCATGCTGGGAATACCACTAGTGGGACCACAACAGACACTACCCCGACTGCGCCCTTGCTCCCCTTCATGGCAGGCCTCAACCTTCCCGATTTTGACTAGTTGATAAATGAATCGATACACCATGACGCTAGTTGGCCTGATATGCCAAATAAGCTCCCTTCCGACATCCCCAAGTTTTAAGGACTTGCTGGAGAAGATCCTACAAATAATGTTTGATCTTTCCACATGTGGTGTTCGTCTAACTCCATTACCAATGAATCTATTCGTCTTCTGTTGTTCCAACGTAAGCTTACAGGTGAAGCTTCTAAGTGGTATGTTGATCATGCCCGTTCCTCTCATACCACCTTTGCGACTCTTTCCTGGGATTTTCTATCTTACTTCCATCTTCCTTTTTGTTATGACACTGGTATCGAACTTTTTACTTCTTTTCGTCAATCATCTGCGACCCGCCTATCCGATCATGTCCAGGAATGGCAGAGAAGAAAGAGCCTATGTCAAGCCCCTATCTTCGAAGACCGTGTCTACATGGCTGGTTCCTTAGATCTCTCTTGCCTCCTATCGAGAAAGATGCCGCATCACATTTTCCTCAAATTGAAGAAGCTGCTCTCCAAATGGCGCTAAAATATGACCTGATCTATGCTTAGTCGGGTTATGTTTATACCGTTCTACCTGATCTTCCTAGACTCGGTGGTGCCAATGCACTCGGGGCACCTCATGCTGTCGACGGTATCATTGGAGCTCTCTCCAATCCATATGCTCAACCTCCCATGGGCTATGGTTTTCCTGGGGGGTGGGGCAGCACCTCCTGCACTTTTCCCCCTCCCGGTAGAACATATCTAGGATACGGCATGCCTCCTCTTTTTTCCCAACCTCCTGTTTACTACAATATTACCCAACCTCCTTATTATCCATATCCATAGCCTGGTGCTCCAGCTCCTCCAACATTAGCACCTCTGCCTCCCTTTCCTTCTCAACCCCAGCAACAGCAGCCACTACCCCCTCAGGGGCAGGTGTATGCACAACAAGGTGCGACTAATCCTCCTCCCTCCAAAGAGACAAGGAAAGGAACTCAAAATCAATCTGATCCCGGTAATCCTGGACCTAATCCTCAAAATAATGCACCTAACACTGCTAACCAGTAACAGGGCACTCAGCCCAAGAAGGACAGGCCTGTTCCCACGAACCAACCTTGTTCTTGTTGTGGTGTTTATGGTCATTACACACACAATTGTCCTATTTTACAACAGATGAAGCAGATGTGGGAGTCTCAAGCAAAGTTGCGAGGGCAGCAAGCCTCCCCCTTCGTCCCTCCCAATGTTGCGCCTAGCCAACCGACTGTGCTTACTAATCCTTTCCCTCAGCAAGGATTTGTGGCTACCCAACCACCTGAAGGATAGGTGGCCAGTCAACCTCTTCCATCTGGTACCTTTGATTACCAGATTCTCATGATGAACTCTGCTCAACCTCTAACCGTAGACATCAATCTTCAGACTCGGTCCCGTCAGTACAACAAGCCTCTTGATAGATCTATCCTCGAGCCACCTCCTTCGGTCTCTACAGAGCCTCTTTCGACACCTAATGGTCCCTTTCAGATCCCTTAGCCTAAGGCAGAGGTTCATACCAAGATCCCTAAAGGACCACTACGCTGAAATCCTGCTTCTGGAAAAGCTTCCCATTGATATAGCATAGTAGATGATTTGGCGCAATCTCCTACTGCCATTTCAACGCTAGAAATCCTCCAGTCATGCACTTCACAAAGAAAAGCTCTATTATCTGCCATGGGAACTGTAGATCCTTCCGATGATCGATTGATTGTCTTTGATGTGGACCAGTCAGAACATCCTCCTCTCCCTGCTTTCGTCGCCTTCCAAATCCCAGTCAAGAACCGCAATGCCAACGTTTCTCGGTGCATCATTGATGAGGGGGCATCCACCTGTGTGATGTCCGCTTCGGTTTGGAAGCAACTTGGATCACCTAAGTTGGCTCCTTCCATGATCACTCTGAGCATGGGATGGCCACGCCTCCCAGCCCATTGGCCTATTCCGCAATTTTCCTATTACTCTTGTGGGAAAGACTGTTTGCGTTGACTTAGAAGTCATAGATGCCCCCTTAGATTACAACATTCTATTGGGTCGTAGCTACACCTATGCGATGTCTGCTGTCCCATCTGTGGTTCACCGCAAGACGTCCTTCCCTCATAACAGAAAGATAGTCAACATTGACCAGTTGAAATATTACGAACCGAAGTCTCAGAATTCCCCTGAGTCCATCATCTCTTCGGTGTCGAATAAGCAAATCATCGATCCTTTGACCAGTGTATCACTCGGAGTCTACAAAGATTCCTCATTTTTTGGTATATTCCCTAGTATTCCTCCTCCTATCTCTGATCCTAGCTCATCGAATGTTTGCATGATGCAATCGTCTCAGACTGCCCTCAAGCGGCCTGCCTCGGCTAGTCAGTAGCCTCCTCACCCTCCGCAGCCTACTCCTAGCCCTTCGATTCAGCCTTATGGACCTCCTCCTCTTAGCCCTTCAACTGGTATTCATGAGCCTCTTTACCCTCCTAGAATGGTTCCTCCAGGCCTTAACCATTTAGGAGCTGTACCACTTGGCCATTACCCCTCCGGTCAGATACCGTTTCTAGCTCCCCCACCAAGAGTGTATACGGCACCTATCATGGCCACCCTCTCTCTCCCTAACTTTACCCTTGGGATTCCTGTCTGGTACCTTGATCCTCCAGCCTCTACCTCGCCTGGTCAACCTAAACCTTATATTAATTTGACCTCAGTCCAACCGGTCCCTATGAATTCTCCTCTGTTACAGTGCCTTAGCCACCTCAACAGGAACCATCTCCTGTTGTGACCACTTCGGGTAAGAAGGGAAAAACTTGCAAGATGGCATCAAAAGACAAGGCTACCCCGAAAAACCCTGCCCCTCCTTGGCCGCCAAAGCATACTATCTAGTGTGCTTGGTGTGATGTTGTCGGTCATGCCACCCATAATTGTCTTGAATTTCCTCATCTCAAGCCCATGGTTAATGAAGCATTTCCGGAGTCTTATATCCTAGAGGTATATTTCACTATACACGATTCAGTCCCCAAACTCAAGTCTTTGCACACAAATCACCCCTCTGCTTTGTGTTATTTCCATGGCCACTATACTTACCTCTGTCCCTACCTCGAGGACTTCCGCACCTCTCTAGCGGTAGTTAGCCAATCCGAGGCCAAGCACAACTAGTCCACCGCTCCCTTATTTGCGCATTTTGCTTCGGTAAAACTAGAGGACACAAATGCTCCCATTAACACTCCCTCTCTTGATGTCGAGATGAGGGAGCCTTCATCCACAATTTTATACCTATCATCATCCATGAGACCCTCGGTGGAAGTCCCCTTGGAGACTTCCCCTGATTTTTTTCCTGACCTCCCTTCAACGATCACCGTGGGCTCAACATCAGTAGATCCTTTATCTGCTTACTATTTTGTCACCCCTTGTGACGATGCACATGTGAACCTCTCTTCTCATGATGATGAGTCAGGTAGCTTCGCCACGTCAGGTGGTCCTTCTTCCACCAGTCACCCCATCTTCTATTACGATGATGACATTATGGAAGTAGTCACCACCCTTGACTTTATCTATCCCCCCTTACAACAAACCCATGCATTCGAACCACATACACCTTATGGCCATTACATTGACACCCAATGTTTGGGTATGGGGGCACCCATATTTGAGAGACTAGGAGAAGAAATTATCCACAACTCTCCTATTGTATCTGGTCGTGTCAAATCTAGCACCATTATTCTTCCACATTTATAAGAACCTCTAGAGTCCCATATCACTTTAGATCACTCTAGGGATGATACCCCTCATCATTCCTTCATCTTACATAAACAACCCAGTCCCTTCGACATTGTTGTTGACCAGCCTGTGAGTTTTCTGGGAGAGCACTAGTTCATTATCTCCAAATCCTCTCTTTGGGATAGTGACACCATGTATGCCAACCTGGAAACTTAAAGTCCATTTGATTCATATATGCAGTACCAAAAGAGATTGGTAATCTTCCATTTCCTTTCTCAAACTGCATAACCATAACGAAAAAATGGCACACCACATCATTAAAATGTGTTTAGATTCCCATTTTTATAAATACATTTTGGCATGAACACAACATGCTTGGGGGCACCTATGCCCCTCAACCATAAAAATCCCAGATCTCAGCCAAAAACAACACTGAAACCCCGTTTCTCTGACAGGTCGCACTTTTCAGGTCATTTCCTAGGACATGTCACAGTTTTCTACCCAGTACCTGCTACCCAAGTTGCAGAACAGACCCCAAAAAGTGCAACCTGGCCTGTTCATGAGCTCTGGGTACCTAAAATGAACTTTCAATCCACTGAAATGAAAGAGTAGGATTAGGCCTCTTACCTGCAACTAACGGATCTCAATTCCAATGGTCATTTTTTCTGCTACAATCGCCACAAGATTTAGGGCCTTCTCTCCCCACTACATTCACCATATCTCCACATGAAAATGAGTGAATTTGGAGGGAAAATGCCTTATTAAAAGAAAACCCTTGATTTTTGTTTTGTCTGCTGTGGCCAAACCGTAGCTCAGTTTGATGAACCGTCTATACTGTTTGAAAGTTCTCACTGAGCTCTCAAATGGGTATCTATTAGTTTTTAGTGACTTGATACTTCAACAGGACACATTTTATCCAAGAAGTGTCACTTCACCCCTCCTCAAAATCAAATTTATTCACTTGCAACACTCGTACTGGGTCACCACTTTGCCTCCATACTTGTCCACACTCGTGTCAATTTTCTTCATGAGTTACCATCTTGTACTCATGTTTTTATGGTTCCCCATTGGATCTTTACTGTGTGGCAGTACCATCGAGTCGCCCTTTTTTAGAGCATCAGAGTTGAGTCATCATCACATTCATGGAGTTTATCCCGAGTCCCTTTGTATCCCACTATAGTCCTCCATCCTTCATTTCTTGGTTCCTCTCTCGTGTCGCACATTATGGCCTCCAATCCCACTGTCCCCTATCCCTCATGATATCGTGTTAGTCACTGCCAGGTCATCCATGCCCTTTATGCTCTAATAAGGGAAGTCATCCATCCGCTACTCAGTGCCCCCACATTTCATCATCACCCCTGGCATCCATCTGTCAGTCGCTCTACTATTTTCTCTCATGCCGTATTTGAGGATCCCTTATTGCCTCACCTCTGGCGGACCTCCTTATGTCTACATCAAATCATTTATTTGAGAAGCCGGGTCTAGAGGGCGATGTACCTTGGTTCCAACTTCCACTCTTGTTAGGTGCCTCGGATTAGGAAAATGGACTCCTTATAGTCCTTTGACTTGATTGTTTCTCAGCTCTATCTCCTTTCAGCATGATCGAGATCCATATACTCGATGGTTTAGTGATGCAGCAGATTGGACCGGTGATTCTCGGGTATGTGTGAGATGTCTCAGCCCTCATGAGGGGGTGGCCCTACAGGTAGCCCCCCACATGCCCGGATGACCTCTTGTTTTCAACCTTTGATGTAGCTCCATAGATTTGATGATGTCGACCTCAGCTGCTTGCAGTGCCTTTCTGATTGCATGTATTAGTCAGATTTTCAGAGCCTTTTCCTGTTTACAGGGGCATCTGGGTTGTATTTATATCTCATGTACTCAGATATTATTGTACAAGTACTGGATGTTATCCCAGGCACAATATGTATGTGGGATCCATTATCATGTTGTTTATCTGGCTCATGTTTATGCCAGCATGTACTATATTTTTCAGTCCCTTTGTTCACTCGACGCCTTATTCTTTTTACTTTTTCTCGGCGGGCATAGGTATGCCTCCCCCGCCACCTATAGCACAGGTACTCACTCATAAAAGAGACTTGTCGCACCTGTAAGTCTTGCCTCCTCAGGGTCTAGTCCTTTCAACACTTTGGTCTACCTCATACTTCTCTCTCTTTGACTTCCCCTCCAGTGTCTAGTGAATAAGTTATTACAACGTACTTTGGTCATACGATTAACTCCTAATGTTTGCACGCTAGGGGGCAATCTGTTACACCATTTTTTGGTCATCTAACCTATTGTTATTAGATGGACCCAAGTACACCATGTAAGACCAATTTTACCCTAAGTAAAATTGTATTCACTATGAAAAATAACTTAGTAAACCACCTTTATTAAGTTGTTTATGGTCTAAACAGGAAACCCCATAAGGAAATATTAAATAAATCTACATTTTTTTGATTTTCCTCAAGGAATAATTAGTTAAAAAACAATTTAATTAATATTCCTGGTTATATTTAACCCAAAACAGGGAAATTAATTAGATAAATCATTATTTATCTTATTATTTCCTAAGAATAATTATTTAAACCTTATTTAAATATTATTCTTTGTTGAATATGACTAAATCACCCTTAAATAATAAAATAAATCATTATTTATTTGATTATTACTCAAACACATCCTTAAAATGATAAATAAATCATTTATTTATTTATTATTTACAAATAAAGGGATTTGACCCAAGTCAAATTCCTTTTCCCTCCAACAAATATAATAAAATATTCCATAAAAGTTGGATCTTGATTTGGCTAATAATATTTTAATTATGCACCAATATCTAGACTAACTCAATATTTTGTTATAAATAGAAGGGTTTTCCCATTCATTTACCACCTTTTGTTGCCTAAAGATCACTATGGATCTATACTTTTGGTCTGACTTTGATCCACCATCATAGTCATATTTTGCTACCATTTTTGTCTGGGTTTTCTACACCATCAAGAGAGAGAAATTTTAGATCTGAAGTGTTGAGAAATTACAAGAACCCATCCCATTGAGGAGAACTGGTAACACCCTTCTGTGTTTTCCTCCCAGGTGCCATTAATACAAAATTCATTCAACATATTCTTGTATTGTCTATTGGATGCATGGAGTAAATCTTGTTTTATTTACTGCTTAATGTCTTTTGATGCATAGATCTAGATTTTTGCAGCATTTGTCTTAATCAACTAACTGCATATATGAAGATATTGGCAGCCATATTTTGTTGTTAGGGCTGTTTGTTATGCACAGCTAAAGTGGTCTTTTTTCGCACACTTGGAATTAAGATTCATACTAACAACAAGGTCGATGGGGTTAACATATGACAACACATTCAAACATAGAAAATACTCCTAGGTTATGGTTAAGGTTATTAATATGTCTATATTTGTGATAACCATATAAAAGAGAACGATATTATACATAAAATTGAGTATGTTAAGAAGTTGAAAATATATTTTTAATTGTTAAATCCAATAACACACAAAATATAATACACTAATATAGGGTGTATTATAATAGTGTTGAATGGGTATAAAATTTATGTTTTTGTTTAAATAATAATTCTAAAGTATGAATAATAACCTAAGTTGTGGTTCAAGTTACCAATGTTTGGAAAACAAGGGTTTATACCAAATATTTGATGAAGAAAGATTATTTTATATAGGAATTAAAATTTATACTAAAATGAGATGATCAATGAATAAGAGTCCAAATAATAAAAGTAAAATAATATTTAGAAAACGAGAGATAAAAATAGTGTTGGAGAAAAATAAATTTTAGAGGTACAATATGCTCCTAAACAGTTGAATATTTCTCTCTCTCTCTCTCTCTCTCTCTCTATATATATATATATATTATAGGGGGTTAATTAAAATATATTAAGGGTAGACTATACTTGTAAAAGATAAACATTGCAAGTTTAAAATTGTTGGAAATAATGTTTGGATATCCAATTTATTTATTATTATTATTATTATTATGCTCATTTTGGGTACCCTATATTTGAAGGAATTTTAACTCTAAATACATATCTCAAATGGGAGAATAGGATACATGTTTGAAAATATTATTCCGTGATTTTTCAAATGGTATATACCCCTCCATTTAACTCCATAGGAACGAGGAGATATGAAATATTCTATCAGGTCATCCCAAAAAAAAGGTATAGGTCATCTCATCTAGTTTTACAAGTCATACCAATAAGTGAACATAAAAAAAACTATAAATAAATTATGGATGAGTGCATTTATAGATCATTCAATAAAGTATAGATCTAAGTTGCACAATAAAAGATGGGGAATACTCTTGGTGTCTTTAAAAGTGGATCAAACATGTGATTTGCGAATTTAATGAGACATCTTGGAATTTTTGTTATAGCATTTCTTATGAGATGTTTCAAGCTATGAACCTTGGATAATATGGATATTATATCTTTTTGTATTTATGGTAGAAATTTAAGACTTTTATTCACTATAATTTCAAAGATATTCTCTAAGGAAGTTAGACTTTCCAAATGCTCCAGAAATATATTTCAAATAGGTAAGCTTGGAATTTTTTATATAACTTTCTTTATGAGATAATTCAAACTATGAAATGTTGGGAATATAGAGAAGAGATATCTAGGTACTTGTTTATGAATTTTAGACTTTGTTTCACTATAGTTTTGGAGATATGATCTAAGGAATTTAGACTTCCTAAATGCTCTTGAAATTTGTTTCAAGCATCTTAGCTTGGAATTTTTGCTATAACTTTTTTATAAGATGTTTCAAAATGTGAAATATTGATGAGACAAAGAAGATATCTCTAGGTACCAATGATATAAATCTTAGAATTTGTTCTAATATAATTTTGGAGATACCCTTTGAGGAAATTAAGCTTATTGAATGCTCCTAAAATATGCTTCAAACATGTCACCTCCATATTTTCACTATAAATTTCTTTCTGAGATGTTTCATAATATCAAACTTAAGGAAAAAATACAATAAATCTAGTTACTTGTGGTAGTAATTTCATACTTTGTTTCACTACAGTTTCAAATATATTCCCTATGGAAGTTAAGGTTCATGAATGCCCCTAAAATATACTTCAAATAGGTCAATTTGTCATTTTTTTATATAATTTATGTTTTGGGACTTTTCAAACTCTAAGGGCCTCAAGTAAAATTTTAATAATAATATTCCAAAATTGGATATGTGGCATGTTATACAAGTTTCTTCTTAAGAATATGTTCACAGGAAGAGACTAAAAACATCAAGTTTTCGGACTATTAAATTTATATGTTAAGCGTGTTTATTGTTTTGTATTTAATATTTAAAATTGGTTTTTCAGTGCTATGTCACTGATAAATATTGAATGTAAATCTATTGTGTTATGTTGTTAATAAAAAAAATATGGAAAATAGTTTTGAAGTTATAATTGGCTTAAGAAAAATATGGATGCAAGTTAATTTTGGAAATTAAATTGCCCCGGATGAATAAGACCTAGGAATATAATATGTGGATTATATTATTAATGATGATGAAAAATTATTGATCAATAACTTCCCCAAAAATACATGACACTCTCTTTGGAAGTTGGGGATATGGGGCTCGTTGATGAGCCAAGTAACCACCTACTACTTGATGGATGAGGTGGAGGTAGTTACCAACTACCAAATTTATTGGAAAGTGGGGGGGGGGGGGGGGGGAAGGGTATGTTTCTTATTCCATGCTAGCTAAAAAATCATGTAGTGCAGAAATGGGAGTGAGAAGTATAGGAACATAAAAATAAAATTGACTTGCAGACCTTGGAGCTCAGGGGGACCTTATTGAGGAAAAAGGTGCCAAGGTTGGGTGGAGCTAAATAGATCCAAAATTATTGTTATCACCAAATTGATCCTGATAAGCTGCTTATCAATCAACTTAATGTAACTCTTTCAAACCAACTTTAACTAAAGATTAACCTCTTATGTTTGAGAGAGCTCTCTCAAAGGGGACTTATGATTTTCAATGGAAATATTATTAGATGGCTAACTCTATGAACTATGACTTTATTTTGATTGATTGCAGGTTGAAAAATGAAAGGCTTGCCACCATTGGGCTATGGGGTCAACATCAGTAAACTCAATGATAATAATTCTTCTTATGGAAGCTGAGGAAAATAGAGGCTTCAATAAAATATGGTACATACACACAACAATCTAACCTCTAAAAGGAAGTCAGAGAATGTTACCATGAGTTCTGAGTAATTAGAGATAAAACTCACTGTAGATGATTAAACATGAAAGATATATAGAAAAAAAAACATTGAGCACCTCATTTGAATCCCAGTTCTGGAAGTAAAATGTCACTGTATATTATTGAAACTAAAAAAACATTACATTGTAGCAATTTGGTGCAATATTCTCCAACCCTTTGATATTCGATGTTCTGTCTATAAACAGACTTCTTTACATTGCAAATGATCTGCCCAGCTGGCTAGATCCTCGAGCTATAACTTTGACACCTAACATAACTAAAAACCACTTCCTTGGAATAGAAAAAGACAACTAACCTTTAAAGACTCACATTCCTAATAGGACTCTATTTCATTTTTCTTACATTGAGTTTTTCAACAGTGAAGCAGTTACATGATTAGGATCACATGATCGAGAAAAATTCACCATCACTAAAACATTTTATGTGCCCCCTAGATTTAGGAAACACAGTCCTACTTTTCAGGAAAAGATAAACTGCACTTTAATCTTGGTCTTCATGTTGACCTGGATGAGTGACACTCATGTCGAGTATTGAGACTATGCTGGGATGGCCCACTGTTATGTTGGATGTCTCTAGGTGTCTGACTGATCTTCCATGTGCTGTTTGAACCTCCAAAAATCCTTTAAAAAACCTTTAGCTATAAAGCAGAGCAGTTTAGGCAGTTTTGTATCGTGGTTTTGTAGCGAATTGATTTCTATATTTCCACCCATCTCTCTGCCACCTTTGCTGGTCAAAAACCTTTGTTATGCAAAAATATATAAATACAACCAACCTCTCTCCTTAATTCTTCATAAAATTGATTTTAAAGGCAAAAGAGCATCTTTAGAAATTTCGTAGCGTTTTTTGGCCTTCAAGCATGGAGCACGCTAAGAAACTGCCTAATAAACCAGAATTTGTAGATTTTGTGATTTTCTTCAAAATTTGATCTTTTGAGCCAAAATTTAGGTTCTTTGCAAAATATGAACCTCATAAAAATGTTTCAAATCAACTCTTCATTCTTTAGGATTTTCATCTTCATTCATAATAGTTTGACCTACATGTTCTTCAACCACTTTCATTCTCATCCCTTTCATCTCCAGCTCCACTTAAATCAAGTCCAATTGTTCCTGAAGGTCTTCCACTTTATCTTTTAATGATATGTTTTCAGCTTGCAAGTGTAAGTTTATCTTCGTGGTATGTTTGACCACAAGTCTTAAAGGCTTACTCCTTTTTAGTAGTCTTTGGGCATTATCCATAGATTTTGAAACACTTGAGATTTGAATGTCCCATATTTTCATCATATGATCAAATTCAACCTTTTCAGACCTATGTTTCTTTGCCTCTAACTTCAACTCAAATATTTCTTCACCTGCTTCCTTCATTTTTTCTTTGAGGAGTTCTATTTCTAATTTTTCAATTATCTTATCCTTTCCCTTTCTCTTCTTGATGACAACTTATTCTTCTACTGATGGGGATAAATCTATGATGTTCACTGGTTGCATAGCTTCACTGAAGTTCTCTATCATTTTTCTCTCCATGTCCTTCTTTACAAACCTAGTCATTGACTTCCTTAGCTGAAATATAAAACCAACATCTTCTCCTGCAAAATCCAGTTTCTTAACAGTGTTACCTTTCTTCAGTTTCCATGCATCATCTTCAATGTCTTCTGCTTGCAGTATTGGAGACTCCTCAATATCTATTGCTTGAAGGATATATTCTAGATTTCCTTTGGCCAATGTGTGACTTCTAGTTATCCTCTTACTGCCTTTTTTGCTAATCTTTTGTTTCTGTTTTGCAGGTGTTGGCTGAGGGATATCAATTTATTGCAGAGGTTCTACTCTTGTGTCCATTGGTTCTATAGGGGATTGTCTTCTTTCTTCTTCAACCTCTTCTATTGCAGCTGGTGATGTAGTAGTTCAAGGCTTTAAGATTTTATTTGGAGTCACTACATCTATTTCACACCCACTCATAAACAGAAATGAAGTCCAATCTCTATTTAACCTCTTCAACTCTTCCGGCACTAACAATTTTATCAGACCATGGTGAAATAATGATGTCTCATTACCTTTTGATTTGAATTGAACTCTATTTGATATATTTCCAAAACTCCTGTACAAAAATAAAGGTAAGTCAAGTGATTTATTACCTACAAAGTGCAGAAGGAGTATGATATGGTAAGAGTAAACCATGTGGAATCTTCCCTTGTAGGTTAAATATTTTTGGATCACCAGCAACAACTTTACATAATTTTCCTTCATATAACTCCTAGGGATGCCATTGGTCAATTCAACTCCTCTGTGCTCCTGCTTGAGAAACTCCTCACAACCTTGCATTGTAATATTTGTGCCTTTAAACCATTCTTCACCACCTCTAGGGATTTCTGTGGCTTGTGATATGCTCTCTAGTGATATCGTGAGATTCAAAATCCCAACTTTTGATGCTGCCCCTATAAAATTGGTGGAAAATTCCTTTAAACTTGTGCATGGAAACCCTGCAACTTCTGGAAGAATTGTAGGCAACCCATCCTCCTGAAAACTTCCATAGCAGTAGGGTCTTCATTAAGCATTTTAAAATCCATGGGTCCATACCTGAGAAAATGACCACCCTGTTTGTTTTCTTTTTCGAAGCCATGGATGATTTATAGTCTTCATTGCCTCGCTTTTTGGTGACACTTGCAGAACTGAATTTGATAACAACCTGCTTGGTGTGATGAATTAGCTCTCGAAGAATTGATTTACATGCAAGGATTACACAGTAATATGATAAAGGGCAGGCTTGGGGTAATGTTTAAAAATTTAATTGACAACTAGGATTTTGATAATAGAACATATGACCATAAAAGATAAGCATTACAATAAATACGGCTATGAATGTTTGAAAATCATCATAACGAACCTAAAATACCTTACCCTTTACTTGCCTTATCATAAGCTAACACCTCACATCGCTCTGACATCTTTTGCTAAAAAAACCCAGTTTCGTAGCAAAGACAGTTTGGCTGCTGACAGATTCGCTACATCGTGGACGAGTCAAGAACTTTCGCAGACATACGTTATTCTATGTATAAGTATAACATATTTCATTATCTGGCGATTTAGTTAAAGTAACAGTGATAATAGAGAAGGTAAAGGTGCTACTAGAAGGGATCAAGAACCTCATAAAAAGGCATTAACCCTTATTGTGAAACCTACCCATGATCGTGAAAAACCCTTATTGTGGAACAAAAGGTAAGGGGAATGGACAAGAATTACTTTATGAAATGTAAATCTTTTACACTGTGCCTGTTCCTACATTTTCCCTTTTATTGAAAGCCTCCATCTCAACTAGCTTAAGCAACATTTATTGTAGGGACAGGGCTCAATGGAAGGAAGGCAAATTGTTAGGCAGTTTTGTAGCAAAAATTGTTGATTTTGTTTGTATTTCGCTACGAAATTCTGAAAAACTGACAGGTGTAAAATTTTGTGATTAAATGCATGGGAATGAAAACTTATATGATGTGAGGTTGATTTGACCGAAGTGACATGGCTAGAGGTGAGCTTTAAACTCAAGGTAGACTTCATCAAATGAAAAAAAATTTCAGACATCTCATAAGTGTTAATGAGTGATAACACTTATTTTCCAGAATAGAAACTGACATGTTGATATCCTAAATTTTTTGTGTTATAATGTATGTTAATGGATACATGTTTTTATTGATGCAATTAATGAACATACGTAAGTAGTTTTGTGTATACATGTGATAAAAAACGAAGAATATAGAAACTTCTGCATTGAATATTAGAAATGGTACAAGAAATTTTACATTTAGAATAGTCAAATTATGAACTAGTTACATATGAACAAAAAAACAATTTATGTATTATGGGTTGTTTTCCTAAATATTTTTTTGTAATAGATTGTTTCTATTCTTTGCATAGACCATAAATGGATTGAGAAATTTAGTATAATTTTTAGTAGGTCAAAACTCGAGTCTTGAGTATTAATCTTGTATATTCATTTGGAGGTCACCGATGACTTCTTTTTAGGTCTAGGAATAATCTCACATACTTCATTTTTCATAATATATTGGTATTCTTCCATCATCACATCCTTCAAAACTTGTTGAGTAGTTTCCTCCCCACAGTTGGAAGGTTTAGAATAAACATTATTAATCATCAATGATGCATATCTATAATACCTCTTTGGCCTCTTTCTTTCCCTAAAGGAACCACATGGATTTGCATGTATTTTTACTTCTTGTATGGTATATTTAAGCTAAATTGGATTTTTCTATATTTTTGGAACAACAATTGGATCCATTGGATCACTAGGCCCTTCTGGATCTTCTTGATGATCTACAAAATGTTTTGAAGGATTGGATGCACCTAAGCCCTCTTCATTGGGACATTCATGTTATTCATCATCAAAATACATGGTAACATCTTTAGACTTTCAATAGGAAACATTCTCATCAAAGGTAATGTCCTTGTTGACTTGAAACTATCATTTTCCAGGAACATAAATTCTATAAGCCTTAATTGACGAATCATTGTATCCAATGAAAAATCCTTTCTTTCCTCAAGACTCTAGTTTCTTCCTTTTATCTTTGGGTACATGTATGTAAATTGGAAAACGAAAGATTCTCAAATGTCTAACCTTTGGTTGATATCTTCTTCTTCAAGAGTCTTATCTTCCAAAATTCGATGAAAAATTCTATTTGAAATATATACTACTGTCATGGATACTCCACTCCATAAGAAAATGGAAAAGTGTTGATCATGCATCATTTCATTAATATATTCTTCAATGTATATGTTATTTCTCTCAATGTATATGTTCTTTCACTCAAAAAATCCATTTTTTGTGGATTGTAAGGGACTACCAAATCCCTCTTAATCCCAAATTCTTTACAGAAGGAAACTAGTTCCTTGGAAGTGTATTATCTGCCATTATTTGATCTTAGAATATTGATTTTATTTATTTTTAAGTTTTCTACTTCAACCTTTAATTCTTGAAATTTTATGAGGAATTCATCCTTGGTCTTCATGAAGTAAATCCATGTCTTGCGAGAGAAGTCATCAATAAAATTACATAGTATAGAGAGTCTCCAAGAGATTTCATTAGGATTGGACTGCATACATCAAAATGGGCTAGATACAATATTTCCTTAGGCCTACTTTCACTACTTAGAAAATACTTATTGATATTCCTCCCAAGCGCACAACCTTTACATACTCCTTCATGCTCAATTTGAAATTTTTTCACACCTAAAACCATATGATTTAAATCTATCAAAGCTCTATAGTGAAGGTAATCATATCTTGTATGCCATAGCTCACATGGATTGATATCATTATGCACTAATGTTTGAGCTAGTTGTTTCAAGAGTTTATAAAACCTTCCTTCGCAGACTCCAATTACAGTAGCATTGTCTATACTTGAGCCCCTGACCCATACAAAGACCGTCCATTATTAAATTTTGTTCTAGATCCTTTATCTTCCAAACATGAAATATAAACCATTTTTTTTCAAACCTGGTACATATAGTATGTTGCTAAGATGAAATTTTTTTCACCTCATTTCATCTCAATGGATATTGTCCCAATTCCTTTGACTACATAACTATTGTTATCTCCAAGCTATACCTTTTGATATAATCTCTGTTTCATCATACTTATGATATTGTCATGATATCCTGTCATGTGTCTTGAGGCGCCACTATCTACCAACCACAATTTGTTGCTATTTTTTGCAAGACTTGTAAGAATAGAAAAATAGAAGAATTATTTGTCGTCTGGATTCTCATTCTTGGGTTCTTTGGATGTTCATTAATGTCTATTGTGGTAGGAAGATTCTTTCCCTTTCTCTTTCTATAATTCAATATTTTAGGAAAATGGTTTCTATAATGACCAAATTTATGACAATGATAACATTGAATCTTCGACATATATTTCTTCCCTTGAGGAGCAAGTCTTCTACATTAATTTCTTCTTTTGAAGAAAAACTTCTTTCTTCCTCCATTCTTCTTGGAACGAGTTGAAATGCTTGAGAGTAACATTATTTAGATCTCTGAATCCTTCCTTTCGATAGAAATCTAGATTCTTCTTGAGTACATGAGGTCTATATTTTTTCAAACCTTGGAGTTTATTTTCTACCACACATTCTAAATGCAAATGAGTCTCATGAGTTAGGAAAACAATTAAGTGATGTAGTCACAAGTTCATTTTCAGAAATTATTTCATCAATTTCTTACAGTTGATCTCTTGGTTGAGATATTCTCATGAAATATGAGGCCATAATATCATTTCTTACCATTTTGACATGATGAAGCTTATTCTTCAAACTCATTCCTTAACCAATGTTTTTGATGGTGTATAATGCAACTATGGCATCATACATCTTCTTTGAAGTGTCAAGATTTGTGACATATGGAACCAAATGATATCTGATAGAATCAACAATAATACTTTTTTCTTTGATGTCACTCTTCTCATATTTTTCTTTCCCTTCATTATTTGAAGGTTTAGTGATCTCGCCCTTCACAATATCCAAGACATCATTCTTTGCAAGAATGAGGTCAATCCTAGTCTTCCAAGCCCTGAAATTTGTAGCTCTTTCCAAGTTATTATCTGACTTCATAGAGGAACCCATGATTATGGTTAAAATTGGCTTTCTTGTGTGGGTCTATTCAAGAGTGATATAAATTTCATTTCCTTCACAAAAGCTCTGATACCACGATGGTTTTTCAAGTGCAGCAGATACAAGCACTAATTTCTGAAAAAATGATAATTACTTCTAATGATGTTGATAGTATTTTAGCATTTCTAGTTTATCATTAAGAAATTACACTTTAGAAATTCAACCATAAATGAACGAGGACAATAGAGATCACAATGCACAAAGATAACACAAGATTTACCCTAGGAAAACCCACTTGGGGGAAAAACCAAAAAACCTTTTACTTAAAATATTCTTCAGTTCAATAAGAGATACACCTAATTATATTAGTAAAATATGATGGTTGAATTTACCAACAATACAATGGTCAAATTTGGTCAAACTTCCCTCTTGTCAAGCCAAAAAACTCTACCCTCTTGCCTAGAAACCACTGCCTAGATTTTCACATGTGCAAAGATGCAAAAGGAGAGAGGACCACACATAAAAAATAAAATAGAGATAGATAAGACACTAGAGATATATTTTCCATTCTTTTTCATCCTTCTTCTCCTCCTTCACTTGGATGCCCAAAATATACTTTGTTACGTGTGAAATTGAAATTGCTGGAATAAGGAGGTATAATGCCTTATATATAGTGTTTTGGTTGGGATGAATGTGTTTCTCTTCATCATGGCTAACTTGACTTGTAGGAGGGATGTCTTGACAAGTTTGGAGCAAAAAATTCAAAATTCAATATTCAAAATTTTCCCATCTTGACTTGTATTAGGGATGTCTTGACAAGTTTGGAGCAAAAAATTCAATATTCAATATTCAAAATTTTCCCTTTTGAAACTAACATGAAGAAAATGTCCTATATTAATTATATTTCAAGGGCTAAAGTAAAAAGGAAATTAAAAAAACATGTATTACATAATTCAAGGGCTAAAATATTAATTATGAAGACATCCCATAGCTATAAAATTCACCACCAACATGGCTCTAATTGGGTTTTTATGGAGAGTAAAGAGGATTCCCTATGATATTTACAAGCAATTACAAATTATCTAGGATTTTTTCTTTAGTATAGGTATGAATGTTTACACTAACACAATTAAGGCTATGATATTTAAATCTAAAAAAATTACTTACATAATTTTATGTATGAAAACAACAATTTGGAAGAAGTGACTTCGTACAAATATCTCAAATCTATCTTCATTACATGGTTAACTAGAAGTGTAACACTGGGTGTGGAAAAATTATTATGAGCGTGAAAAAAATTGTAAAATAGTGGAACTTTGGTTATGTATTAGAATAAACTTCTCTTTAACACTCTCATCACTCATGTTATCTTATATGGTTGTGAAAATTTGGGTTGCAATCATGGATAAATATAAATCAATTTTTTTTTACAACTTATAATCTTAAAATCAAAGGCAATACACCATATACTAGTGAATCTTTGTCCCATCTAGCACGATTGTGACAAAGTACAATAAAAGGAAAAACTAAAACTAAGTGTTATATAAGAACAAAATAAATAACACGGAGGACAAGAGACTTCCTAATATTTGCTTCAAACACTAGTCAAAATGGCTTAACTCTAGTCAAAATGACTTGGGGCTCAAGCTAGGTTGGCATAAAGATATCAATTCTTGACTAAATCATAAGCATATCATTGTGTGTAAGTTTAATAACAATTTTTTGTGCAATAAAGAATTGGAGGATAAGAGAAAATTAAGATATTATAAGAGGATGATCAAACAAAATCTAGAAGATTATATTTAGGTAGAAATTACGGTGCAATAAAAAAATAGAGGACAAGATAAAATTAAAATATTATAAGGAGGTTTTCACAAAAGTATCTCTCCATTTTGACTATTGTAAATAAGAAAATTAGGATTGCAATAGTAAGGACATACTCTGATTATCTCCATGGTGATATAGGGTGGAAAACCCACATCCTATTTTGACTAGTGTAAATAAGAAAATCAATATTACCAAAGTAAGAACAAATTCTTATTAGCTTCATAGTGAAAAAAACTAGCAATTGCACAATATGTTGCAAAGGAAACACTGTAAAGAAGTAACATAGGAAAAATTAGTATAGAGGAAAAAATATGTGATATGTTATGTGATTTAATTGAATATTTAACTTATAACTATGAATTATTTTTCTTAAAAAAAATTAACATACATCTAGGTATAAATATGTGCTCGAAAGGTTAGGAGTGGAAGAGTTGTGCATTTATAAGTTAAGGGGCCTTCTAGACAACACTCGCAACAACTCACTCTTTTTTTCATACACCTTTTTTCAAACCTATCCATTCCATGGATCACTCGTGACAACTCACTCTTTTGTTCATATGCCTTTTGTCAAACCTATCCATTCCATGGATTTGAAAATCTTGCAAATCAATTTTTTGAGGTGTGCAACATGAGATGTTTTTTTTTATTTGGTTTAAATTTTATAGGGGTATAATTTTGGCTCTTGAGATAAGTTAAGTAGTAGGCTACTAAGATTCCCCACTCTTGTAGAGTTTACACTCTTGATAAGCTATAAATTTATGATATATTTGGTTTATAGTCTGTTCGATATAATCTTGGTAGAAGGAACAACTAGGTTTGATTTTGGCCCTCAACCAGATTACTCCAAAGAGATACCCATTTAAAAAAGTGAAAATTTAATTTTAGTTACTGATTTTTCATACATGTTATTTTATGGTTTACACATCTTACTAAATATATATATATTTTAACTTATATTCAAAATTATATGTGATTTTTGTGAAAAATATATTTGTGCATCATTTGATATAGAGCACTCAAAACTGCTTTCATGGATATTTGTGTCCAGTTTGTTAAGAATGCTTCCTCTTCTTTATAAAGCTGAAGAGCAACACCGGGTATTATTTTTGAATTAAAAAATAAATTAATATTTTTAAAAACTAAGTTAAGTGTCAAATATTTTATTTAACATTATTTTATATCAATTTCTATTTTATAAGTAATTTTATATTTATATAAATATTTAATTATTAAAATAACAAAAAACTTAACAGTAACACCGAGTACACATTTTGAGAAAATAAAAATTTCAAAATAAATTTTATATTTTAAAATAAATATAGAAATGTAGTTAAAATAAATGGATCAACAAATACATCGAAATACTGAGTAAAATACAAAGTTTGCATAAAAAAAATGAGAAATCGAACTTCTTAACCAAAGATTACTTTACCAAGCCTGAAAATGACTGATAATGCTTCCACATCAACAAAAAAACTAATTTTCTAAATATGTGAACCTGAAAGTTTAAGCTATTCTTAAATAGAAAAATATGAATATTTAGAATTGATATTTGTCTAGATTATCAAATTAGGGGTTCTTTTTGTTGGTGTGCCATTTTCTGCAATTCATACTTCATATTTTTAATATCCTGTTCCTTTTAAGTTCAATAAATCTAAAATTTTCAAGTATAATAACAATTTTAAAAAATAATGTTGGTAATGGTGTTGACATAAAAGGAACATACACTGAGAAGATCCAGACCACTAAACGATAGATTTGGAACTGCATAATCTAGATTCATAGGCTTCCATTGAGGATATTGACGCCAATATTTTAAACGTGTTACTCCTGGCCACAAAGAAAACCATTTTAGTTTATTATGTGAATTAATAAATTGGTGATTAAACAGATTTTCCCAATCACATTGTAATGGTACTTGAGGATAAGAAACAATTGGCTTATTTCAGAATCACCACGGAAGAGTGGTTTTGCTGTCACCATTTCAACTAAACAATGAAGACAATTTGGACATCAATTATCAAATTAATAAGTTAGTGACTAGGAAATTTAAATCATTCTATTGTAATGCCACACTCACCAAAAATGCCTATAGGCATGGAATAATGGGAGGATCCCAACAATACCTTTAGAGCTCTATACCACAAGGTAGCTATCTGCAAACATAGAAAATAATAACCAAAAACCCAAAGCATGATAAATCAAATGAGACTTGCTTTGTAAAATGACAAAACACTTTGAGAAAAAACCTCATGGGAATAAATTTTCATAGGCATAGAAAAAGCTTTCCCAGGACCTAGATCTCCAACTTTAAGTAAGCCTCTACTCTACCAACAGATTATGTGGCTTTAAGTCCCTGAAAAAAATCAAGCACAATTGAAGTTTAATACTAAAATTACCATGTTTATATCTTTATCTATATTAGTAATTTGAACCCACACAACCTCATAGATTCATAGCTTCATATGTTTAAATTGCTAGAAAATGGTTCCAAAATATGTGCTATAATGGTGTAAATAAATCCAAGAGGGATGTTGAAACTATAATTTGAATATATCTCAAGCATCACTTGTGCATAAATCGAATATGAAAATGAACTATTTGTTACACAGTAATTTGTCACCGTCCCTGCAATTCCCATCTCGCCCATTGGAGGGTCATTTATGTGACCAATAAGCAGTGTCATGCCTTGCAAATACCATCATTGCATCCCTTTCCATGAGGACAACATTCCTTCTGTTGATTATTTCCTGAGCAGACCCCTAAAAACACCTGTTTTTGCCTTGGCGCTGGTAGCCCGTTATGTACTCGCGCCAATGGGGGAAAATTAACACTGAGCCCGCGCCAATTGGCACTCTGTCCCAGTTAAGCACCCGCGCCAATCTGCTTTTGGAATTTTTTTTAAAAAAAGAGGCGAAGTTTCGATTACAACAACTTCGTGGATGAGTCATCATGAGTGGTTTCGACTGAATAACCACGGCCTTCCTCCTTTGGCCTCTTGTTTCCACCATATGGGGAACCTCCCAAAGGATAAGGCCTCCCTTCCACTATTGTAGGGATCCCAACCTCCTCCTCTCCTCTATAAATTTAGCCTTCATCCATTGATGAAGGGGCTGAAAGGCTGATAGTCTTGAAGTGCCTAAGCTTTGTATCTCCATATTCCCAAGAGCCTTTGTGTTGCAAAGAATCCTCCCTTTCCCTTAAGGCCGACTCAAGTAAGGAGACCATTGTCGAGAGACTCCGGAGAGGTTTTCCCTTTCCTTGGCGAGCTTTGCGAGACGTGGACGACCGGAGACCCGTCCGAAGGAGACTGCGACGTCAGAACTTGGTTGTAATCTTTCTTCGTTCATTATTTAATAGATGATTATGATTATGGTTCCAATTCGTTTTCCATCATGTTAATGCGAGTAACATCCTTTCTGACTGATGTTTAGTTACGTATGCTGGTTTCTATGCGTGTATCTGTTCGTTTCTTCCATGTGCAGGTGTTCATCCGCGGAGATCGTGGAAGGATTGTGATCTGCCGGGGCTGAAGAACGGGGACACTTCTTCTTCAGATTATAGCGTTGGAATCCAGGTAGGCTTCTATTCCTAGTCTTTCCATCCATAACTAGGAGCTTGCGTCATAACATTGTTTGATTGTTGCTAGACCCCTGCTGGGCTAGCAGGGATCGCCTCTGTCCGCAGAGGGGATTTACCTCCTCAACACTATTGCTTTGCACAGTTGATACATGAAGCTCTGTACACCAAAAAAGGCATGCAGAAATGAGAACCCTTTCTTTGAAAGACCGCCAATACAATGCAATATTGAGAAAAAAAGCACAGACAGGCTCAGTGAAAGAAACACCTGAATAATTTTCAGTGGTAGATGAACATCGTTGACATTGTTGTTAGAAAATTATATATCATGGAGCAATGCAATACATAAAATATGAGAAAAATACAAGCACACAAAGCACATAAAACCAGAGAGACACAGATATACGTGGTTCGCCCAGTTTGGGATACGTCCACCGCGAACAGCTAATCCTTCCTTTCTATTATCCAGCAAAAAATTGAAGAGACAAAACCTACAGCAGATCCGCTGTAATATCCTCTGTTCTCTCTCACAGTCTCCCTATCTGTTTCTCGCTCTGAGAATAGACACATAATACATAGCCGCAATACAATACCCTCATATATACAAGGGGGTTTCTTTCTAGGGCAAAAAGCCCTAAACTGTGCCTATGAACGGCCCAGATTGACTAGAAATTATTATACTTTTACAAGGCAATTTTACATCTGTTTTTAGCTTTGGGGGCGTTGCCCCTGAAAACCCCCGCCAGGGGGGGCTCTGAAAAGCGCTGCCATCCCCCCCTGGACCCCCCACGACAACGATTAATTACGGGCGGTGTTGCTGCCCATTTTAAGGTACATGGGTCCAATGCTATGATACAAGTAAACAAGATAATCAGGCTCCACACCCAACAATCTCCCACTTGGAGACTGATTGTAGCAACTCCACCACTGCTTCATTTGCTGGACAATGACTCCTCTTTAGACCTGGCTGTTCCTCATCTTCATCGTCATCCTTGAAGGCCAATTGAAACTGAGCACATTCTCAGTTTCTCCCTAGTTACAATTCTTTTTAGCATATCTGCAGGATTTTGGCTAGTGTATATCTTTTCCAGCTTCAACTCTCCATCTTCCAATACTGACCGTATGAAATGGTACTTGAGATGTATGTGTTTAGTCCTGGAATGAAATGCTGAGTTCTTTGCAAGATGAATGGCACTTTGGATATCACTATATAACGTGCCCATATCATGCTTCTTACCCAATTCATCCATAAACCTTTGTAACCAAATTATTTATTTACTAGCCTCTGTAGCAGCAACATACTCTGCTTCTGTTGTTGAAAGTGCAACAACACTTTGGATTTTTGAAACCCAACTGATAGCTGTTCCACCTACAGTAAATACATATCCTGTACTTCTCTTCCTGTTATCTCTGTCACCTGCCATATCTGCATCAACGTATCCCTATAGAGAAATGTTTGAACCACCAAATAATAATGCTTGATTTGTGGTACCTCTCAAATATCTGAGAATCCATTTTACTGCCATCTAATGTTCTTTTCCTAGATTATTCATGTACCTGCTTACAACTCCCACTACATGTGCAATATCAGGCCTTGTGCAGACCATTGCATACATTAAGCTTCCAACTGCTGATGCATATGGAAATTTATACATATAATCCATGTCTTTTTGGGTCTTGGGGCACATCTCCTTACTAAGTTTGAAATGGCTAGAAAAAGGTGTACTAACTGGTTTTGCATTCTGCATATTAAATCTTTTCAAAAAATTTTCTATGTACTCACTTCGAGACAGTGTTAATTTACGATTTTTCTTGTCTCTAGCTATCCTCATACCAAGGATTTGTCTTGCAGCTCCCAAATCCTTCATTGCAAATGAATTTGCCAATTTTCTTTTGAGCACATTTATTTCCTGCATGTTAGACCCTGCAACAAGAATGTCATCTACATATAATAACAATATAATACAGATACCATCATTTTGCCTTTTTAGATAAACACAATGATCAGAGTAACATCTAGTATAACCTTGTTCAAACATAAACTTGTCAAATTTTAGATACCACTGCCTTGGAGCCTGTTTTAAGCCATACAAGCTCTTCTTTAGCCTGCACACTAATTTTTCTTTCCCTTTGACCTCATATCCTTCTGGTTTCTCCATATATATCTCTTCCTCCATATCTCCATGGAGAAATGCTGTCTTTACATCTAACTGTTCAAGATGTAAATCTTCTGCTGCTACAAGACTTAAAATGGTTCTGATTGAAGTCATTTTAACAACAAGAGAAAATATTTCATCAAAATCAATACCTTTCTAATGTGCAAACCCCTTCACCACAAGTCTAGCTTTGTGCCTCTGTTTTCCTCCATCTTCTTCCTTCAGCCTGTAAACCCATTTATTCTGCAATTCAGTTTTACCTGCAGGCAACCTAACTAAGTCCTAAGTCTGGTTATGCATTAATGAGTCCATCTCTTCTTCCATGGCTAGCTCCCACTTCTTCCTGCTTTCAACCTGCATTGCTTCTTCATAACATTCGCGTTCACCAGAATCAGTCAACAATAAATAATATAATGAAGGAGAGTATCGTTCAGGGGGTCTACTTATCCTGGTAGATCTTCTAACACCACTTTCAGGTGTTTGAGGTTCCTGTTGCTGTTGTGGTGGTTGTTGCTGCTGTGGTTGTTGATTATTATTATTTTCAGGCACCTTTACTTTTTCAGTTATCTCATCAAGAACTGTGTATTCCTTGCTTTATTTTTCCTGTTTCTTTTCCTGCAACTGATTCTTATACAAGACCTTTTCATTGAATATTACATCTATGCTCCTAATGATTTTGTGATTTTCATAATCATATAAGCGATATCCAAAATCATTAACACCATATCCAATAAAGGTACATTTCTTTGATTTTGCCTCAAGCTTTGTTCTATTTTCTTTATTAATATGGACAAAGGCCTCACAGCCAAAAGGCTTTAAAAAAGAGTAGTTTACCTTTTTACTTGTCCATGCTTCCTCTGGAATACCACCATCCAAGGAACTTGAAGGCCCTCTGTTTATTAGATAAACAATAATATCTACAGCATCTGCCCAAAATTGTAAAGGAAATCCTGCATGCAATCTCATGCACCTTGCATGCTCCATGATTGTTCTGTTCATTCTTTCTGACACACCATTTTCTTGTGGTGTTCTTGGAACTGTCTTCTCTCTACGAATTCCATGCTCTGGAGAGTACCTATCAAACTCTTTGCTGCAATATTCACCTCCATTGTTTGATTTGAGACACTTCAATTTCTTTCCTGTCTCAATCTCAACCAAAGCTTTCCATTTCTTGAAAGTATAAAATACATCAGATCTATTCTGAATACAATAAATCCATGTTTTTCTAGTTGCATCATCAATAAAAGTAACGTAATAACGAGAGCCACCGAGAGATGATACCTAAGCAGGTCCCCATACATCTGTATGCACGAGCTCCAATTTTTCGCTCTTCTTTTCTTTCCCAACTCTGAGAAATCTGACTCTCTTTTGTTTTCCATAAATGCAATTTTCATAGAAATGCGAATCAACATTCTTCAAACCTAGCAACAAATTTCTTGAGTGAAGAATCTTCATTCCCTTCTCACTCATGTGTCCGAGCCTATGATGCCATAATCTTGCATCTGCTCCTTTGGAAGTTAAAGCATTAACAGAGGTAGAAATACCATTGCATAAATAAAATGTACCAACCTTTTCACCTTTTTCTATTACCAACGCTCCTTTGGTGACCTTCCAAGTTTTATCTGTGAAAGTTGTCACACAAACTTCACTGCCTAACTACCCTGTTGAAATCAGATTTTTCTTCAAATCTGGAACATGCCTTACCTCCTTTAGTAGCCATTGGTTTCCATTCTGTTGTTTTACAAGAACTTTACCCATTCCAACAATTTTACAGGGTTTATCATCACCCAAACGAACTTGTACAAAATCTCCTTGAACATAGTCATGAAAATATTTCTTATCAGGTGTGGCATGGAATGAAGCCCCTGAATCTACAAACCAAGAATCAGTAACATTTTCGAAAGAAAGAATCAAAGCATCTTGTAACACATCACCTGTCACATTTGCTTCATGATTGTTTTCTTGCTGTGCATCTCCTTATTTTCCCTTCCAAGATCTACAATCTTTCTTTAGGTGTCCTCTCTTTCCGCATTTCCAGCACACTATCCCCGATCTGGACTTGGATCTGCCTTTCCTTGATTTACTGCGATAACCTGAGCTCTTTCCTCTTTCCATTCTTCTTCCCCTAGACTCTGCACTCGAAGCATTACCCGATGTCTCACCAGAGCTTTTCCGTCGCATTTCCTCGCTAAGTATAGCACCGACAACATCATCAAAAGTTAAAGTACTAGATCTAGAGATAGAGTTACTAATGGCCATAACTAAACCATTCCAACTTTCTGGTAATGAGCACAGAAATAAAAGATCCCTAACTTCATCATCAAAGTTTACCCCTACAGAACTTAACTGAATGGTAACTGTATTAAAATCATTTAAATGGTCTGCAACAGATCCACCTTCCGACATCTTCATATTAAATAATCATTTCATAAGAAATACCTTGTTTGAGGTTGAGGGTTTTTCATATAGTTTCGCCAACGTCTGCATCAAACCCTCTGTTGTTGTTTCCTTTGAAATATTGAAGGCGTCTGACACCGTAAGGCACAACCGTACTGTTTCGAGTGCCTTTCTATCAAGAATGTTCCATTCCACGTCTGTCATGGCTGTCGACTTCTTTGTTTTTACGCTCAATGGTAGGTACAGATATTTCTGATACAGATAACCTTCCATCTGCATTTTCCACAACGGGAAGTTTTGGCCGTTAAATTTCTCGACCCTAAATTTACCATCTTCCGCCATTGCTCCCACTCGAACCAGGAACCCTTCTTTCTTGCGAGTTTATCAGCCAAATAGACCTTCGGCTCTGATACCAGTTGTTAGAAAATTGTATATTATGGAGCAATGCAACACATAAAATATGCGAAAAATAAAAGCACACAAAACACATAAAACCAGAGAGACACAGATATACGTGGTTCACCCAGTTTGGGCTACATCCACCCCGAACAGCCAGTCCTTCCTTTCTATTATCCAACAAAAAATTGAAGAGACAAAACCTACATCAGATCCGCTGTAATATCCTCTGTTCTCTCTCACAGTCTCCCTATCTGTTTCTCGCTCTGAGAATACACAGGTAATACACACCTGCAATACAATACCCTCATATATACAAGGGAGTTGCCTTCTAGGGAAAGAAACCCTAAACTGAACATAACTTCTACCGTCAGATCATCTGCCTATGAACGACCCAGATTGACTAGAAATTATTATACTTTTACAAGGCATTTTTACATCTATTTTTAGCTTCGGGGGCGCTACCCCTGAAACCCCCCGCCAGGGGGGGGGGGGGGGCTCTGAAAAGCGCTGCCACCCCCCCGGACCCCCCACGACAGCGATTAATTATGGACTGCGTTGCCGCCCCTTTTAAGGTATAGGGATCTAATGCTGTGATACAAAGTAAACAAGATAATCAGGCTCCACACCCAACAATTGTCTTGATAAGAGTCCATGAATTTCTTCAGATCTGACTCGAAGTACTCAAATATGAGGAAAATAAGCCGTTCTTCATTCTTGACCACATGCTCCACATAAAGCAACCTGAAAATTCCAGTCCAAATGTTTACTAAACAAAAAAGAATTAAATTATATTTTAGTTGAGGGTTGAAAACACATTCCAGTTGAGTGATTCAATGTTCAAATGAATATAGCATTTAGAGAAAGTCTCTTAATTACAGTGATAATAATTTTCACATTCACGACATTTAAAATCAAATATCAAACACATGCTATTGGATGCTGGAAAATTAGCAGACACTGAAGAAATATAGCTAGACCCCCTTTCCATTATGGAACATATCATGAGTCATACTTTTAAGAAGTGAAAATTCAAAATTTATGAATAAACTTAACAGAAATCACTAAAGCCCAGATTCGAATCCTGTTAATCCATGATTCAGAGGTCGGGAAAAACTGACTGAACAATATATAAACAATCTAAAATATATTTAGAAGCGAGATTTCACGAAGCACAGAAGAAGGAATACCCCACTCTTACAAATTAAGGCGATTCTTCTTGAATGATCTCACCAGAGTCTGCCATCTCAACAGAGTCATTGAGTCAATGCATTGAAGTTTTCTCTTAGCAGTGATTTGAGTTTTCAGGTTAGAGTTATTCAATTTCATGCGCAGAGTTATTTGGAGGATCTAAAACGGTTTTCCTTATTCTATTATTTCTGTAACTGATTAATAACAATATTCAGTCCCAAGGTAGATATTATTTCAATTGTCTAACATAAAATCAACGATACACAATGGATCAATGGTACACAATGGTACAAGTGACAGTTGAGGGGAGTATTTGGAGGACCTATAACAATTTTCCTTATTCTATTATTTCTGTATGATTAATAATAATATTCAATCCCAAGGTAGATATTATTTCAATTGTCTAACATCAAAATCAACGGTACATAATGGTACAAATGACACTTGAAGGGAATTGCTTTACAAGGTAAATATTAAACAACACATTCAATCACAATTTCAAAATATATATTACAATAATAACTTATCTAACTTATTTTACTCATAAAAAATATTGGTGAATTAGAAACTCTTATCTTACACAAAAATATAATTATAAAAAAATTCAAATATTTTATTTCAATAAAAATATGCCATCTCATCATCACCATAAAGAAATATGAAGTATTTGTAAATAAATATAAATGATATTTAATATTAAAAAAAAAACACAATATTATGAGGTTTATCCATGTCTTTGTCTATCAATGTAGTTTCTATCCCACCTCAAAATTGACCTCAATATCTCTTATCATCATTGATAAAGAAGTCCTCACAAAGGTAAAGGTCCTAAACTTATAGTGTTTCATTCTCAGGTTCAAGGTTTTCGAACAAATTGATCGTTATTAGATAGCTGTACTACTGAGGGGCATAGCTAGGTATTTTGGTTATCATCTTTGACTAAGTTGTTAATCATCCCTTATAACAGATGAGTTTCATGTTCTCAAGATGTTTATGCTAATGCTAGATCAATAAAATTGGTTGATCAGCTCTGTATAAAACAACACAACTTAAGTTTAATGTCATAATTGTATAAGAGTTTGATTCACCCCGAAAAAGTAATCTTTTAACGTTATGCTAGCTCAATAATGAAATTGTATCATCAACAAGTTTGTAAACAAAAACAGAACTAAGCGTCTGATCCATTTTAATCACTATGGATAAAGTTAAGGATAAAGTTATATTTATTTGATATATTTATAATGTTTTATTTTATTTTTATTTTATATTAAAATAATATATATATATATATTTCTTTCAAAATATTTCTATTAGCAAAAAATATTATCAGTACAGGAGATTTACGGTATCACCAAAAATAGTTCCCTGTGACAGAGTTTCTCAAAGTATACTTTAATATTAAAACTATATATATATATATATATATCGGTTATTTTAATAAAAATATTAATCTCTAAATTAAGTAAAGTAAAATATAATTTTTTTATAATTAATGATTATATTGTTGACAAATTATTTTTGTAGATTATAACAAGCTTCATATTATTTTCTTTTAGCCCTACACGGTGACCCATCAAATTAATATTTCATAAATTTTTCTCAAATTCTTTTAGTATTTCCCATTTTAAACCCTAATTCGGTTTCTAAATTTAATTGTTTAACTTTAATAATAAAAAAGTCTCTTTCTTTGACTATAGAATAATTTCTAACATAATTAAATAATTTATAGAGCGTGAGAAAACTTACAATTTTAGTTAGCCAATTGATATTTCAGCAGTTTATTCTTAGTATTGCCCATTTTTTAAACCATAACTTATTTAATAGTTTTTACCTTAACAATAATCTTCCTTTGAATTAAAAATAATTTCTAATTTAATTAAATAATTTATAATAATATTATATTATAATATTAACATCCTTAAAATTAAAATGTAAAGTTAGGAATATTATTACAATATTATATTATTATAATAAAGTTTTTAAAATTAAAATGTTAAGTCCGTTAAAAGTGAGAGGATTAAAATTTTTTTAAAAAGGGAGAGCAATATGAGGAAAAATGAGATTAAATTGTTGAAGGTTTTATTGATAAAACAAAATTAAGATGATGAAAATTTTCATAAAAAATTTATTTATTAAAGTTACACTCACTCTGTAAGGTTAAATCGGAAAAAATTGATATTTTTCAACAGTCAATATAGTTATTTTTATAATTTTTTATTTACCATTAAAATCAAACCAAATTTATATAATGATTATATTTTCCTTATTAAATTATATTTTTCTTATTAAATTAAAATTATTATTAGGAATTTGGCTTCTGCGATCCATAAATTGTGAATAATTTTTTTTTGTAAAAATAACATAAAAATAAATTATGTGAACCCATTTAAATAGATAAAGAAAACTCCAACTAGCCATTTGAAAATTGGGCTAATTGACTAGAACAAAAATCAAATCAATTAATTATTTATTTGTTAATTTTTTAAAGAATAAATAAATATTTAATATATATATTTGAATTATATATATATATATATATATATATATATATATATATATATATATATATATTTTATATTAAAATAAATAAATAAATTTATTTTTAATAAAATAATAATAATATAAATATTATAAATAAATAAATAAAATATAATTAATATTTTATTAAAAATAAATTAATTAATTATGTGATTTTTACCGAAATAAATTGAAACTGTTGATATCCGGATTGGTAGGCCAAAATTTAGCTGGGAACCTTTTATATATATATATATATATATATATATATATATATAACAAACTTCTTACAGGCTGATCTGCACGTACGTCACTTGAGGAATTCATGGAGCTGTGAAATGTCTTATGAAGGTTGTATATCAGTATCATGCTTGAGATTTTTTTGTGAATGTTGTTGCTATTTGTATCATGCTTGAGATTTTTAGTTTGTTTTTTCTTATGCATCCACGGACAGCTGCAAGAGGTTCTGTTCAATATGACTGTACAGAAGCAATTGAAAAATTAGGGTTAGCATTTATGTTGATGGAAGTGTCACCACATAGAACAACAGATCGAAACAAAAAAAACCATAGAATTTATTGTCTGAGCAAGTTGGTATAAAACCAGCAAGATTATTCTGACAAACCAGGCTTTGTACGTTGTTATCCTTCAGTGTTTACACCCGCGAACAATCTTGCCTGCAGTGTATCATATTCCAGATATTGTATATACTATTAAAGATTATTTCTACAGATACAAATTCTATCTGAAATTAAAGAAAAAAATTCTCTATGAATTGAAGAAATGTATAACACAAATCCTAACCTTTTTCACTGTAGCCGAAATCGCGTACAGAAGTGAAATATTAGCTGAATGCTGGAAAAATTCTTGATATCTGTAATGGTTTTCTTATAGAACATACGCTGTACACTACTCTGACTGCTGCAGAAATCATGCTGAACCGTTGTAGAGGCAATTGAAAATTAGGGTTAGCATTTACACTGCTGGAAGCAACACAGCACATAAGACAGAGAGAAGCAACACAATCAGGCAATCACAGAGTGGGTTGTCAGAGCAAATTGGTATAAAACCAATAAGAATAAAAAGAATAAGAATATTCTTACAAACTTGGCTGTGTACGTTGTTTTCTTGCAGCGTTACCTGTGCACATTAATTGATTCAATACTCTAACAAACAACTTGCTTGCAGTATGTCGCAGTGCAGCGATAACAAATGAAGACAAATCGTTGGTTATTTGCAAAATTTCTGGTCAGACTTCTGTTAAACAAATGCATTAATGCATCAAGGAGGATAGGCCTTTTGTGAGTTATTAGAGGTTTTAATTTTTTTTTTTTTTTGGGAAATCTGGTATTTTTTGGGATTAATTTTTATTTATTTTTTATTATTTAAAATGTATTTTTGATTATATATATTCAACATTGTACAAAACGGTAAGTATTAAAATTATGAAAAAATTACAATTCAATTTTGTAATCTCAATACTAGATTCTTAACAATTTAGACTTGAAGTCCTACTACTTTCCCATATAAATGATACAAAATTGTAAAAAAATGTATTGTTTCACCATCCCTGACGGGGTTTGATCGATGGAGAGATTGTTTTGCATGGGATGGGTGTCAGTTTCTTGTCATGGAATGGCATAAACTTAATTCGATAGTTTGGTTTTGTAACCTCACATCCCCTCATTATAAATGCATGGGAAGACTCAGGGTGGCGAAGGTACGTGGTAAAGTGTGGTGCTGGTGAGGGGTATCTTCACCCTGCAGCTTATGGTATTTTGAGGTTATGAGTTTCGTGTGCTTGAGAGTGTTGGTATGTTACCTTGTGTTGCGTGCGAATTTTCTTGCTATGGTGGTATAGATACTCCCTTGTCTGTGTTTGTCAATGTTCTTGATCCTTTCACGCTTTAGGGTGCAGGTTGGTATTTGAATTGGTGGTCATCTTTTCAAATTCGGCCCTCCAGCACTGATTTTGTACGTATTTCATATTCTTAAAATACTCTTATCCAGTACTGGCTAGTGCTGGTTGGTATCCCAATAATTTCTCTATGTGGTTTTAGTTTGAGGGTTTCTGCTTTCAGTTTGGAGGTGCAACATATAATTCGAGGGTTTCATATATTTCTCCCTTATAAGCCTTTGTTCCCGTATAAGCCTTTGTTAACTCTTCTCTTGAGGAATTGGGGTTTTGATTATACAATTGGGAATGCCTTTTGCCTTTTTTCAATTGGAATTGTTGTGTCTTAGGTCTAGTTGGGTTTATACCTTGGGGTGATTCATAGGACTCTTCAAGTTTGGGGAGTCTCACTGTCCTGTCTTGTAAGTGGGGTTTTCAGAATTTTAAGCCTTTACCATATAGTGAATTTCAAGATTCACTTCAATCTGGTTATGTGTGTGGAGTTTGGGTGATGATGTGATTGTGTTCTTGTCAGGTTTTCAAGAGTCACTTACTAGTTTCACTCGTATTGGTTTTTTTTTGACTTTTGTAATTGTTCTATTGTTCTAATTACTATGCCTCCTTGTTGACGAATGACTAGTTGTAGAGGAGGAGCTAGCTACGACTAGGAGCTAGCTCTTTTGGTACTCATCTAGTACTCATCATTGTAGACTATTTTCTTTGGATTCAATTGCTTCCTACTCTAATTCAATTTTTGTTGCTAGAATGGAAAGAGTTTGGAGACCTTCCTTACTTTTATAATTTGAAAGTAGGAGATCCCACTCTATTCTCCAACAAATTGACACTCTCTTTCGTATGGTTTTAAGAGAAAAACAAGTTGATAATTAATATTTGATGTCCCTAATGACCCTCTTATTGACAATACTCCTAATTTTACAATTATTTCTTGTGATGCCTTTGAAGTTTTGACATATTTGTGTTCCACGCATTTTAAGCTTCTATTGCTTTTAAACTTCCTCCATGTAATGATATAGGGAAGTTTAAAGTTGGCAATGTTATTTTCTTGGTTATTCACTTGTTTTTCTCTTTCATGAATGTGGGATGGAAATGGAGTAATATAATTACCCATCAAAAGAGAAAATTACCTGGTACCCATTTTTTTGAGGTAAAAAAAAATACTCAATTTTGAAAAGTGGTGATGTAGAATCACCCTTTATATTGGAGAATAGTTTTGACACTTTAATGTTTTTTAGCATATTTTTGGAATTTTAATTTTTCTTTGATTTTTTCTTTTTAAATATCATGTGGATTTAGAAAAATGGTCTTTTTTTAGCATTTTATTTATTTATTAAGTATGAACATTTGTTTTAAAATATTAATGATTTTCATGCTAATTTTGAAAAGCGTTGTTCCAACAACAATCCTTTTTGTTTAGAGTGGTGATTTAATAAGACAAAAATAAAATAAAAAAACATGTGAAAAAAAATTAAATACAAAAAAATATAAAGAAAATATGAAAAAAAACCAATAAAGTATAAAGCAAAAAAATAACTTGTAAAATAAAACCTTTAAACAAAAATAAATAAATAAAAAAACAAAAAAATTCAAAAAAATAAAAATAAAAAAATAAAAAAATTCAAAAAATAAATAAATAAAAAAATTCAAAAAACTCATAATTTAAATTAAAAAAAAAAACAATTTTTTTTGTTAAAAAAAAGAAACGAAATAATTAAAGAAAATGATACCCAAAAAAGAAAAAAAAAAATTTAAAAAATTATTAAAATTAAAAATAATCAAATAATCAAAATAATAAAATTAAAAATAACTAAAATTCCAAAATTTAAATTATATATATATATATATAAATAAAATTTAAAAACAACATCCAAAACAAATTTTAAAACAATAAAAATTTAAATACATTTTTTTAAAGAAAATTACAACAAAAATTTATATTAAAAAAAAATAAAATTTGAAAGAAAATTTAAAAGAAAAAAACGCATATATATATATATATATATATATATATATATATATATATATATATATATAATTTTCAAATAATAATAATTAAAAAAAAAAAAATTAAAAATATCAAAACAATTAAAAATTAAAAAATAAAAAATAAACAAAACTAAAAAAATATATATATATATTAAATATAGAAATACAAATAAAATAAAAAAATAATTTTTAAAATATAAATTTAATTAAAAAAAAATAAATTAAAAATAAATAATAAAAAATAAAAAATGAATTAAAAAATTAATCATAATAAAAAATTAACCAAAAAAATAAATAAATAAAAAACAAAATTTTAATTAAAAAAAAAATTAAAATTTAAAAATTTAAAAATTAAATTAAAAAAATATAAAAAATTAAATTATAAATAAATAAATAAATAAAAATCACCACCACTGCCCACTACCTTTGTGGGGCTCGGCGCACGACAAAGAGCTGCCCCCGCGACCCCTAGAGTGGCAGGTGTCGAGTTTGGGAATCCTCGCTGCCTTGGGTCAATTCCGGGAATCACTGTTGCCCTGGGTCGATTCCGGGAATCACTGCCACCCTGGGCAGATTCCGGGAATCACCGCCGCCTTGGGTTCATTCCGAGAATCACCGCCGCTTTCGGCCGATTTCAGGAATCATTGCCGCTGTGGGTCAATTTCGGGAATCACTGTTTCCATGGGTCGATTCCGAGAATCACCGCTGCCTTAGGTCAATTTTGGGAATCACCGCCGCCCTAGGTCAATTCCGGGAATCACCGCCGCCCTAGGTCCATTTCGGGAATCACCGTCACCGTTGCCTTGGGGGCTGTGGGGCTCGATCGATGGGAGGCAGAGAGCTAGCAGGTCTCCGTCGCCTGTCGGCTGAGCCCTGCTGTCACACCCCTTGTTACAAGGCAAATTGTCACCATCCCTGCACTCCCTATTCCTTGATCCTGGAGAACCCATACAATGACCCTTGTGTACTTTCCAAGCATGGAATACATACCCATGAACCACATTTTGTCTGCCAAATCATCTCCCTTTACAAATTTTCTAAAAATTTATCCCTGTAAAAACATGGTTTTCAACGTCGACGCTTTCTCTTAGTGCCTGACTTGCGTCGATAGCAGAGATTTGCACTGAGACCTGCACAGATCACCGCTCTGTCTTAATGTTGGACCTGTGCTAATCCTCTTTTGGAAAGTTTTTTAAATAGAAGCAAAGCTTCCATGACTAGAAGCTTCACGAGGCGGCGAGCTGGAAGTTTGTTTTGAGGATATGGCCGAGGAATTCCCCTTTGGGCTTCTTGTTCCCAAGAAATAGGAACTACTCCAAATGATAAGCCCTTTTCCCATCATTTGAGGGCCCATAACCTCCTCCTCCATTGTTATATAAGGATACCTCCTTCAGCTCTACAACCTTAGTGATGATAGAAAGCAGAAGCAATTATAGCTTCGGGAGAATAGTGTAGAGTGTGATTGTTTTTGTGTGTTGGGAACATAGTGAGATGTTGGACCTTTGGGTGTGAGGGTCTTGCAAAAGTGCTTGTATACAGACCTACCGAAGGAAAGCCTCAACATCAAGGCCTAATTGTAAACTCCCCTTGTCTTTATCATAATAAAATGTATCTGATGTTTATCTTCCACTCTTGTTTACATCTATAATGAGATTTCTAGCATTCCTTGATCTGTTAGATAGATTGTAATTGTTTTATGGTTGTCATGATTTTACGCTTGTCGTGGTGTCTTGACTGTCTGTACAGGTAATCGAACGTTGGTAACAACATGTATTGAGCTTGAGAAGAGTGATAAATCAAGAAGTTTCGATGGAAGACGACAACATAGCGTCAAAACAAGGTAGGTCATATTCCTTTCTTTGAATTACATTTACAATCTAGGAAGGTAGATGTTAGTATGTTCCCATAGTTGCTAGACCCACGCTAGGGCTAGAGGGATTACCTTTGTCTGCTGAGGGGATTTACCTGGACAACAAATTGGCGACTCCGCTAGGGTATTTCCTTTGAGTTTGTCACTCTTTGAGGTCTTAGTCATTCGATGAGTTTATTAAAACGACCATTTCCCTGTTTGTTCCTATTTTTTTCATCAATTACGATCTTTTAGTTTTTGCTTGAAGTGGTGAGTTTGGTCTTGGTTAGGAGAATTCTTTGTTTTTTCTTTTTTAGGCATTGGCACTTTTATTTTTCTGACAGTCGCACCAATTGGCGCTAGTTGTTAGTTAGCAAGCCGTGCCAATGGGCCATTGGTGCTAGTTGTCAATTAGCAAGTCGCGCCAGTTGGCGCTAGTTTCAGCCACGAAAGTCATGCCACTCTAAGGGTGTGTGAAAAATTAAGGTTTTTCCCTAAGTCCTTCACTAGTGTGTCTTTCCCTTCTTGTCATTTTTTTTGTATGATTTACATGTTCTCCCCTTCACTCAAGTGGGTTTGATTGGCTTGTTGGTTTTGTTTTTGGTTGTTTTTCTTGTTCGGACGCGCATCCTTACATTCTAGTTTTTTCTAGGACTGGGCATCAATTGCCTGGTTGCATGCTTCGCGGGACATCACCATGCTGATTGAGTCAGTCTCCTTTCTTGGTGAGTCATCTCTAGTTGATTGCCTTTTGCTTTTTGGTTGAGTGAGTGTTCAAGTCTCAAGTGTCTCTGGAGTTCATTTGGTCTGCTTGTTCACTTGTGAGAATAGATTACATTGTTCATTGTTAAACTAAAAAGTATTCTTTCTATGATTGCTTGATATAAAAGGGAATGAATGCCTTGTTTTGAGCTCACGCTTTGGAATTCCTCTTTGTGCTTGACCTCATATGTCTTGTAGCCTTTTGAAGAATTTTGTTACAGAGTTTTTAAAACAACGATTGCATTCTTATTGTTTGTTTGCATCCCTTTTGCATTCATCCTTCCATTAAGGAAATTTGCGTTCATTTAGTTTTCGTCTCAGAGTTTTATTTTCGTTAAAATGTATTAGATCACATTGCATTGAAAATCATTTTTTGAGATCCATCATTGAACTTAGATTACATTGTTTAATGATTGAAAGCTAAAAATCACATTGAGTGCATTCTCTTTCATTAAAAGCATGCATTAAGTAGATTCTCATTTCATCGAAAAATGCATTGAGTGCATTCTTATTCATTCAAAAGAAAAAAGAAATTGTGCATAGATTACATTGCATAGTTTCCAAAAGAGAATTTTTCCTAGATTACATTGCATAATTCGCATCGTTGAATGTTTTAGATTACTTTTGGGATAGTGAAAGTCATCTAGTTAGGAAAAAGTTTCCTTTGTTGTTTTTTGCATCATTGTTTGAGACTCTTCCCTTAACTAGATAGCATTCATCGAATTGAGATATTTCTTTTCTCATATAGCTGCATATAGGATATTGTTAGATGACATTCGATAGGGCCTTGAAACTGAGACATAATTCAAGATCAACATTAAAATTTATTCAATCAACCTAAGGTGTTGGGTTTGTGTTATATTCTTTCCACGACTAGTCACGCAAGTGGGGGTGATAGCTCCGCACTGCTGTTGCCGGCGTAACTTCTTGTGTCCTGGGGGCAAGGTTTTGAAATATTTTGGTCCTTATTTTCCGGTGGGCGGACCTGCCCATGGTTTTGTGCATGTGTTTGCACATGGTTTTGGGGCATGATGGTTTTTGGCCCCTGGTATTTTGTAGATCGGGTCAAGGGACCTACAGTTATGTTCTAATCTAGGGTTAATGGATTGGGGTTTATGTATGCTTCAGCATGTATATATATGTGTTGTAACACTAAAGGAATATATTGAAAAATCAAGCTGGTCGTCCCGATTTGGGATCCAGGGGAAAATCTGTGTTTATATGTTTTATGTTTTATGCTCTCGCTATTGTTTATTTTCCGTTTTTAAGATTTGTTTGCAGATAATTTCTGTACAGGGTTAAAACCTACATAAGGAAGCATTGAAACCTAACGCACATTTTCAGAGGTCTAGGCTAGTGACGTGTTCCGGCGTCGTTAAACCTAGTAGTTGTCATTCGCCACCTGGCCTTAGATAACACTAGTACAGACTTGTGATCCCTGTACCGTCGCGTATATAAAGAGAGACCCTCATAGGTTGCAAACCTTTATCCATAGTAAGCCGAGTCTGCCGCCCTGTAACCGTGATACACCAAACATAACATTCGAGGAGACTACCTGTATGTACGTCAAGTCCTTGGTCATTTATCTTTCATTTAATCACCAAGGTGTATGTGGTAGTTCACGAAAACTTGGTACACCCTCTTGCTTAGATTACTTGAGTAGTCATTTTGGTATTTTCGTGACTCTCTAAAAAAAGTGAAAAGATCATCGAGAACTTGTCCTTTCATGCTCATTTCAACCTGAAAGTGATAGAGTCACCTTTTTCCTGTTTCTTGACTCTTAAAATATGAAACGATAGAGTTTCGTTTCAATGTCTTAAAAAAATAACTGCCCACAAAATATTCCTGGTTAAACTTATCTTCCTTAGTGTGTTGTTTTAGGGTTGTTCCCAATGGAAACTTTTCCGAAGTTTACCAACCAAGGAATCCCCTTCGAAGGGAATCCTAGTCCTTTTCCTACTTTCGGGAATGTTGGTGCTCCTTATATGGCAACATTGTCCCCGCCTGGGTTAACTGTTGGGTTGCCTGTTTGGTTATTTTCTACCTCTGTGGTCTCGAGTGTTCAGCCCGTTGTACAACTATCCCCTCCACCTGAACAACATCATGTTGATTCTAAAGTGGATCTCTCCCCTTCTTCGCCTATTCCTTCATCCTCTTCCTCTACTTCGCCTGGTGAAAGTCTGGATTCTAGTAACCAGGTGGCTAAGAAGAAGAAGAAGAAGATGAAAAAGAAGAAGTTAGATAAGCGAGAGGCTAATGCTGTAGCTATCACTCGTAAGACACCTTCCATCGATAAACCATCCAACCTTCCATGGAAAGTCAAATTCCCTTGCATGCTGTGCAAAGGTGACCACTTTCTTCGAGACTTGGCATTCCTAAGGTGCTTGAAGCATGGTCCGACAATCGTCCACCATTGCCTTTGGCTTTTGGAAGTCATATTGGTGGAAAATCTTCGATTAAAAATGATAAGACTCGCAAGAAACAGTGTAAGATTACCAATCCATGTAAGTTGTGTGAAGGGCATCATCCCATTCACCTTTGTTCGTACATGGATGAAGCCAAGAGAGTTGGACAACCCTACTGTTTCTGCACCCTGCCTTCCGGCTGGTTACCAGAATCTTTCTTCGAGTCCTCTGCTAGTCGATTCAACCATTGGTCAAGTTTCATCCTTGGTCGATCCTGTTCCCCCATAAGTTCAAATTCATGAATCCGTTCCTGACCAACCATTGGTTGAGGAATCGGTCGATCTGATCCTGCCCATGGATCATCAGGTATTTTCCATCAAGTGTGGATCTCATCCCCCTCACGTTCTTCTTGTTTCTTCAGATTCCTCAGATGTGGAGAAATATTCTCCCGTCCTTGTGACTCAAGAAGTTTCTCTTCCTTCTCCCATGTCGGTGGTCCAGGAGAATGCTCCTCTTGCTCCAGTAACACTAGGGGATGACCATCTTAGTTCAATGGTACCCCCTCCAAGTAGTTTGGTTGCTTCCTTTGATTGGAGTCGATTTGCGGGATACCACCTTCCTTATTATGTGACTTTTGAGATCACGGTATAGACCTTTTATGTGGCCATACCTAGCATAGTTATAGATGAAGGCGTGTCTGTTAGTGTTCTGTCTTCAACTACTTGGAAATCTTTTGGTTCTCCACCGCTTGTGCCTACTATGCAAAATCTGTTGGCTTTTAACAGAGGAACCAGTCAACTGTTAGGGATCCTTCCAATTTTTCCTATTACTTTGGGAGGGAAAACCATCTATATAGACGTGATGGTGGTCCAAGGCCCCTTGGATTTTAATTTACCCTTGGGGTGCGACTATGCTTATGCAATGGGCGCACTTGTCTCCTCCCTCTTTCGTGTGATCTGTTTTCCACACAAAGGCCGGATCGTGACCATTGATCAACTTTCATTATTTGATCTTGAGGTGGCAGCTGACCCACCATCATCTCTGCTAGACTTTTATCGGCCGGTTGTATCTTCCCCGCCACGGGTTAATTATGTGGTCGCTTGTTCGTTGCCCTCATCCAGTAATTGTGCCATTGAGTATCATTTACTGGGGGCATTCAATCAAGATTTCCAAGATGTTGTACTGCCATTAGATGCGAACCTATTGGAAACCATGAATTTTTATTCGTTATGGTAAAGGTCGTTCGGAGTAGAGTTCGTTTTCTTGTGTCAAGCTCCTTAAAAAATGAAACAGGCTCTCATGAGGATGGTTCCTTTTCTATGTCAACCTCATTAAAAAATGAATTAGGTCACGAGGATAGTTATTTTAATGTGTCAACCTCGTTAAAATAATGAAACACGTTTTTGTTCAATTCGAGTATTTGATCAGATCTCATAAGATCCCAGTCGAGACTTTCTCTGATATTGTAATTTGAACCTTCACTCCATCCGCTTTTCATTCATTGCAGCTGGACTAAAGCTTGGGGGGCATATACCTCGAATTGAGTCACCATGCTGGGGGCATGCCTAATTTTCAAGCATAGTTTATTTCCGTTTCAAGCTTGTGTAAAAATGAAACTAGTTTCAAGCATAGTTTTCTACAAAGTTTCAAGCTTGTGTAAAAATGAAACCAAACTCAAGTAGAGTTTCCTGATTTCAAGCTTGTGTAAAAATGAAACCATTTTTATTTTACCTCTCGTGATTGCCATTTTATTAGCCTATTTTTCCAGATGAGCCTTGGTTTTCTCATTCCATCGTTACCATCTGCTCAGCCGATCATATGCCCTCACTTGGTTTTTTTACCCATTCTTGAGGAACCGTTGCAATGAGTGGTATTGTTAGCCAGCCTCTTAACCTTTACTTGTTATGAGTAGTTCCACCATCACCGAAACTAGTTGCTACCCGTAATACCACTCGTTCCTCCAGGAGGAGTCATCTTTTAGGTCTTTTCTGACTCTCTAAAATTGAAAATATTGTTGAGACTCTTGTCGTTTTGAACTCGTTAAATGGTTGCGAAATGATATCTGCCCAGTATAAGTTTACCCATTTTTCGAGTTGGGATAGATTATTTATTAAAAAGGAATACCTTAGGCTATCGCGGCTAAGAGTTTCTCTCAGACACAATTTTATACCTTTTTGGATCTGTGAGACTACCTATGAAAAGGGACTGTTGGAGTTTTCTTTTCTACTTCTTTTCAAACTCTCTAAACATGAAAATATGCCGAGTTCTTCCTTTGTCAGACTCATTAAACCCTAAATGACATCGGAAGTTGTCTCCATGATGTAACCGAGTTCCTCCTTCCTAGGGCTTATAAAATTTACTAGGATGGATTTGTCCAAAGGACAAACTTATACGACAAGCATATGCTATCCTCTTCAAACTTGTGTAAAAATAAAGAGGTACTCACTAGAAATGGTGGGGTAAAATGGAAGTTATTTGTCAGTTGTGTCAGCAGTATGTCACTCTTGAACATGACACTTATCTGCATTTTGTGTCGGGTTGGGATATCTTCACTCTGTCACTTTGCCTCCATGGATTTGGGAAATCCGTTTGCCTCTCATTGATTACCAATCTTGTCAACATGACCTCTGATCCTATTTGTTTCAAATACTGCCAAATTCCGGAGTCGTGTCACCGATATATTCAAGATCAAATCCTTCTGTAGTTTATAAATTCCTTGATCCTCAAATCAGTCTTGATTTACACTCATATTACATCCTTTGTTTCATGTCGATGATGTGGGAAACATTATGGCCCTCCTTCAACTAGGTCACTTCCTGTTGACTTCAGCTCATTATCCGGAAGTTGACCTAGAGACTCCCTTCTGGTACCTTGGAGCTTACATGCTTCAATGGAAATTTCTTCACATTCGATGATAGGTCCACATCGTTGGCCTTCGATCGAGTGATTCTACGGGTGTTTGACACCAGATCACTGTTCACATTCTGTGGATTGTACCTATTGTACCTTGAGAGCCATTTTCATTATTGGTGGTTTCTCTTGTGCCTATTAACAACTTTCATCATTGGCTGGTAATCAAGTGACTTTCTTGCATGTTTGAATTAAGTGTACATAATCGCATGCTTGAATTTGTACTTGTTCGGGTCGAGATGGAGCACAAGACCCTGGGTTTTGTTTGATAAGATCTAGGCTATGGGATATTGTGGTTTATCATGACTTATTGTATGACTCTTTTGATTGGATGGCTGCGACCATACCATGAGTCTATATGAGATATTTATTAGATGGATGGCTGCGGCCATACCATGGTCTCTCTTACGGATGGCTGCGTCCATACCTGGATTCATGTATTTTCATAAGAAATTTTAGTTATGTATGTGTATCTATGCTTGATTTTCAGGTCTCCTGATGACAGCGTTTGTGTCCTTGCACGTAATTGTAAATAATTTCACCCCTCACTCATGTTCGAACTTCATACTTTAGGGGGCATCTGTTACAGGGAAAATTGTCACCGTCCCTGTACTCCCCATTCCTTGATCCTAAAGAACCCATATAGTGACCCTTGTGTACTTACCAAGCATGGAATAAATACCCCTGAACCACATTTTTTCTGCCAAATCATCTCCCTTTACAAATTTTTTGAAAGATCCTTATAAAAACATGGTTTTCAAGGTTGACGTTTTCTCCTAGTGTCTGACCTGTGCTGATAGTGGAGATTTTCACTGAGACCTGCGCCGATCAGTGCTCTGTCTTAATGTTGGACCTGCGTCGATACTCTTTTGGAATTTTTTTTAAATATAAGCGAAGCTTCCACGACTAGAAGCTTCACGAGGTGGCAAGATGGAAGTTTGTTTTGAGGATATGGCCGAGGAATTCCCCTTTGGGCTTCTTGTTCCCAAGAAATAGGAACTACTCCAAAGGATAAGACATTTTCCCATCATTTGAGGGCCCATAACCTCCTCCTCCATTGTTATATAAGGATACCTCCTTCAGCTCTATAGCCTTAGTGATGATAGAAATGAGAAGCAATTATAGCTTCGGGAGAATAGTGAAGAGTGTGATTGTTTTTGTGTGTTGGGAACATAGTGAGATCTTGGAACTTTGTGTATGAGGGTGTTGCAAATGTGCTTGGATATAGACCTGCCAAAGGAGAGCCTCAAAATCAAGTCCTAGTTGTAAAATCCCCTTGTCTTTATCATAATAAAATTCATCTAATGTTTATCTTCCACTCTTGTTTAAATCTATAATGAGATTTCTAGCATTCCTTGATTAGTTAGATAGATTGTAATTGTTTTATGTTTGTCATGATTTTACTCTTGTCATGGTGTCTTAACTGTCTGTATAGGTAATTGAACATTGGCAACAGTGTGTATCGAGCTTGAGAAGAGCGAAAAATCAAGAAGTTTCGATAGAAGACGACAACATAGCATCAGAACAAGGCAGGTCATCTTCCTTCCTCTGAATTTCATTTACAATCTAGGAAGGTAGATGTTAGTATGTTCCCATAGTTTCTATACCCACCCTAGGGCTAGACGGATTACCTCTGTCCGTAGAGGGGATTTACCTGGATAACACCCATATACCTTGGTAGTCTTTCAACCATGGTATAGATGGGTGTGACACTACCTTGTTTTTTTTTTCAAATACTCTACAAGCAGACTACACCTTACTCAACACCTTTTTATTTAATTTGTCAAAGTGTTCTTGTGCTGAAATAAAACAACATAAACATCAATATGAAATCCACATGAAGCCCATAACATTCAAGGGAGGGGAAACTCCCTGATTATAAGTCTGCTCGATATTATGTTTCATAAAATGTATATAATACAAGTTCAATCCAACAAAAGCCACTTCTTCTCCTTTTGCAAGGTGGGTTTACCACTTGAACAAGCTTACAACACTTGTCAATCCTTAAACCAACATAAAATATTCATTTACTACATTAAAATCAACATTGGGAATTTCTGCTCGAATATGCCCAAGTGCCGTGCTGCCGGGTCCCGTGGGTCACCCTTGTACTGCTGCTGCATGTGACCTTCACGCACTTTCCAAGTGCACCGTAACTCCAAATTGACCTCTCACACTCTGGTTAGCTTTGTCCCACCAGTCCGCACCTACTGCACTTTGTCCGCACCAAATCCACTCAACGATAACTTTTGTACGCTGCCTGAACTCACCTTCATCTATTTTTCTGAACTGACCTGACCCGACCTATGTACGCCCTGTGGCATTGTTCAACACACTTTTCTGAACGCGACTGACCTAACTCGACCCGACGCCCTGAAACACTATTCTGAACACGTTTCTTGAATGCAACTGACCCGACGCCCTGAAACACTCTTTCGAATGCGTTTCCTGAACACGGCTGACCCAACTCGACTTGACGCCCTGAAACACTGTTCCGAACGCGTTTTCTGCACACGCTTACCCGACTTGACCCTGCGCCCTACACGTCCGTGTTACGGCCTTGCCTTTTCTCGCCAAGGGAGGAGATCGCATCAACACGATGTTGATGTATTTCCTTGATGCGTAGACACTCCTTTAATGTCCCTTGATGCCTCAAGTTTGAATGATGTCCAACTCCAACATTGCATTATGTATATATACACTTGTTCATGTTGAACGTGGGTGGGGGCTTGCTTATGAGATGACCCACCAGTTCTCCACATCATGTCAGCCTTGCCACTTTAATACGTCGGTCTCCATATTTTCATAATACAACCATGGCTACCAAGTGACGTATAAATGTAAGTTTGTCACCAATGCTTTATACAATAATTATCCAATTTCGCACTTCTCTTGTCGCTTCTTTCTTCGCACGAACGCTAAGATTTTGTCGCATCATAGCCAAATATTGCATTTTTTCATTTTCATCCATGGGAGCACCCATGTTGGCTTGAGGGGTCTTGACCTAGGTTCGGTAAGCAAGGTTTTCCAACAGACCCCTATACTACTGGCCCTTTCGGTAGTGACCTGCTTTCGCAGGTCAAAGTCTCACCTGAAGTAGTATGGGTGGGTGCTGGAACCAGGTTTCCACACCCTGAGAAAGGATGGGTAAATCAAGCAGAGCAGTGCTAGATCCTGTAATCCCCGATTACCTTATTCTTCGCAGAGTTAATTAAATATCTATTTGAATCCACGTGCACTAGATCTATAGTTATATGCTTGTTATATCATCAACACAATAGTACATAAACAAGACATAGCAGATCTAGATCCAAGAACGCAGTACACAGATCTTTCATAGCTTAAGGACAGAAAACGCACAATACAACAATTACCAGTAATTCATATAACATTACTAACAGGTTCAGTTCTCTAACAATCATTCGCATTCATTCATTCATCAATTCTTCCTTACAATTCCAATTCCCTTCCCAACCTGCGCACACAGCAGCAGGGTCCGCACACAACTGGACTAGGATCTTCGCACACACAGCTAGTAGGAGTTCGTTCCCCAAAACCCAAACAGATAGCTTAAACAATAGATCACATCAATAGCTCATCATATCCTATCCTTTACAATACAAAATGCATCTCTATTTATAATAATCTAGCCTCGACTTTCCTATGGTCCGTAACCCATGGTTTTCGGACCCCTAGTTTACCCTTTGACCCATTACAATGCGTTTGGGGCTTTGACTCACCCCAAAACCCCTCGTCTAGGCTAAATATAATAAAAAATATTAAAATTGGACCAGTTTCGCAGCTTGTTAAGAGACCCCATTCCAACAGTCCCCCAACACAATCTTGTGACTCGTCCTAAGTCACTGTAGTTGTCATATATTCATTGAACTCGGTAAGGCTTGACTACCATTGACAAAGCTTGGTATGATGTCGCCGCGCAGGGCAGCTTGCTGGACTGCTCTTCCATTCGTGATTTCTTTAACTGTGTAGTGACCCAGCCAGTGCTGGCAGAATTTGCTTGGATGTTTCACAAATTGGCTATCGTATAAAAGGACAAGGTCACCTACGACGAACGTCTTTTGGTGAATATGGCGATCATGCCATGCTTTTTCACGAGCCTTCTGAACCTGTTGATGAAAATTAACAATAAACTGATCTTCCTCTAGAGCCACCAGTTGCGTAAGACGCTCCTCTATGATATTGGGGTCTGCCATATTGGTAAATGTTGCAATGCATAAGCTAGGAACAACATATTCAATGGGCATAATGACCTCTTTGCCATAGACCATCCGGAAGGGGGTTCTGCTTGTTAGCTTCTTGCAGGTTGTTCGGTAGGCCCACATAACAGAGGGAATGCGCACATCCCGGTCACTGCGATCGGCATTGCAGACCTTAGTTAATGCCTGTTCCAAAATTTTGTTAAAAGCCTCAACCACCTCGTTTGCCTGAGGGTGGTATGGGGTACTCTTAGCATGGTGGATTCAGAATTCTTCATTCAAGGCTTGAATCTTCTGGTTGAAAAAATGCATACCTCTGTCACTCATTAGGATTTTTGGGCAGCCAAACCTGGTCAGTATCTGCTCAAAGATGAAGTGCGTAGTAGTATCCGCAGTACAATCCTTTACCGCTTGTGCCTTAGCCCATTGAGTGACGTAGTCTGTGGCTGTGATAATGTAGCGCGTGCCTGTTTTCTTTCTGGGTGGATTGATGGGTCCTGTAAAATCAATGGCCCATTTGTCAAAAGCCTGTAAAGCCACTTGAGGCTGTAACAACATCTCATCTCGGTGTGAAGGTCATCCTATGCGCTGGTAGGTATCGCAAGATCGACAATATGTGTATGAATCTTGATGCAACGTAGGCCACCATAACACAACCCTCAAAATATTTTGTGCGGTTGCACGTCCTGCATAGTGGCCTCCTGCGACACCTTTATGTGCTTCCGCTAACACGACAGGCTATTTGTGTTCGAGGACATATCTGCGTAGTATTTCGTCGGCACCTAGCTTGTATAACTGATCGGCGAGGGTAGTAAAGTCCGCGACCGAGTAACCAATTCCTTCTTCTGCCGGGGCCATGCCTATAGTGAGGAAATCAATGATATCGGCAAAGTGTGCGTCAACCACCTTAATGGTAAACAACTGCGCATCCGACAAGCCTTCATCCAAACTAGTAGGCTCTTCTCCTGTTTCGATGTGAGACAAATGGTCCAGGCCAGCATTCAACCTTCCGGGCTTGACGATGATCTCAAGATCATACTCCTAGAATAGCAACAGCCAACAGAAAATATTCCCCCCCAACACAGGCTTGTTGACCAGGTATTTTAAAGACGAATGATCAGTGCACATTTCAAAGTGTCCACCTAGTAGATAGTGCAGATATTTCTATAGCGCGTAGACCATATCCAATCCTTCGCGCTCAGTGGTGGAGTAGTTTCGTTTTGCGCTCGAGAGTTTCCGACTTGCAAAGGCAACTGGGTGGTCAATATCTCCTTCTCCAGGTTGAGTGAGAACAGCTCCCAAGGCGGTACCCGATGCATCCACGTGTACATGAAATTCCTTTGACCAATCAGGAAATATTAGTATGGGGGCAGAGATCATCTTCTCTTTTAGCAGTTTGAAGCTCTTCTGACATTCATCATCCCAAAAAAAAGAAACATCCTTTTTTAATATCTTTTCCATAGGCGCTGTAATCAGGGCGTACCTCTGAATGAATTTCCTGTAATAACCAGTGTGTTCAAGAATAGAACCCAGCTGTTTCTCCATCGTGGGGACTGCCAAGTTTATAATTACGGCTACCTTCGCAGGATCAACCATCAATCCTTGTTGACAGACTGTGTGTCCAAGCAGGATACCAAATGGCACACAAAATATGCACTTCTTAATATTCAAGGAGGTCTGGTGCTTCCGACACACATCCAACATTAGTCGCAGGTTAGAGACATGTTCCTTGACTAAGCCAAAAACTGTCCAATCATCGAAATAAACCTCCAGAAACTTATGAATAAATTCCTTGAATACAATAACTACGACCCTTGAAAAGATAGCAGGTGCATTTTTGAGGCCAAAGGGCATGACCGTAAACTGGAAAGACCCCCATTCAGTCGCGAAAGTAGTCTTACTATGGTCTTCAGGTGCAATCCGAATCTGATGGTACCTTGAGAACCCATCAGTGAAGGAATAGGCCTCCTGTCCGCCCACGCTATCAAGGATTTCATCGGAGAAGGGTGTAGGAAAGGGGTCATTGACGTAGGCATCATTTAACTTGCGCAGATCAACACAGATACGTATTTCTCCCCTGGTCTTCTTTTCTTGGATGACCATTGGGCTTACCCAGTCTCACTGCTCAACTGGTTCAATGATACTGGCGGCAAGCATTTTATCCAGCTCTTCCTTGACCTTTTGCTTGTATTTGGGATTCAGTCGGTACGACTGCTACTTGATGGGGCGCACCTTAGGTTTCAGAGTGATATGCATAATACCTAGGTCCTCGGTGATGCCCTTAAGCTTAGAGAACTTCGTCAAAAATAGGTCTTGATATTCCGTGATTAATTCTGCGATTTTGCCTACAGTCCCTTCATCCCAATAGTCCCAAATCTTAGCCAGCTTAGGGTGCTCCTCGGCCCCAATATTAATGTCACGCAGCTTAAGCAGTTGTGTTACGTCAAGATTCTATAGTGATGGCCCCATAACAATGCGTTATCCTTCAGATTCCGGGACGGAAATGTTTTGAGGATTATCCTCGTCTTCATCTATCGCTAAACTTCGACAATTGGCTATGTCGTGCATCTGTGCGTCCCATGTTGAGATCGTTGGGGTGGCACGGTGGGGAGTACTCTTAAAGACAAACACATCAATGTCCTGCAGAGCTTCGTCAAACGTTTTTTTTCCTCCAATCAATCCAAATGTCCCGATAAATTCCTCCTTTAGTGTCTCCCAGTGGCAGGTGCGCTGGTGCAATTCCGCGTCTAAGTACCAAGCGGCCGGGATAGGACCCAAGGCATGGACAAACAAATGGACTCATTCTTCTGTAGTTCGGTCGGACCACTTGGTCATCCAAACACACAGATGTGCGCGGGGATCCCGGGTCCGAGGAACACCTTGGTTCGTATGTCAACTAGAGGGGCGAACTGTAGAAGCATCCTTTCCTAACACGTTTCTTAATCCGGGAACACTTCCTTGTGGGTGTCCCACCAACGCGCAGGTGTCCCGTGCATGGCCAGATTAAGGGCCCAGAGCCGTCGTTCTCTTGGCACTCTGGCTTCTAATGTCCTTAGGAATTCCTGGACCTTACCAGCCTCATCAAAGTGGGGTAGATCTCTTACCTCTGAGGAAATGCAGTAGAGGGTTCTTGTGACCCGAGGGCAGCGCAGTGCCGACACCTCGTGTAATTGGTTCTGCCAACTTTCCAGTTCCTCATCAGCGTCATAAAAACATTCAATATCCCTCCAAAATATCCCGTCTGTTGTGGTTTTACTCTTGTCTTCATCCTGCGCAGTCAATTTGTAAATATGGTCTAGTTCCTCCCGTTCGTAGGCTGGTTCTGTATACCGCGCGCCTTCTGCTGGATCTAGTGGTACTATTATGCGTGTACTGTTATTTTCGAACACCATGCTGCGCTTTTTGAGATTGATGACACCCCCCATGTCTATAGCCCAGTCTAGCCTGAGTAGTGCAGGGTACAGATCCGCATTGCCCATGATTTCAATGACCTCAAAGTCAGCTAGGACTTTTACTCCCGCGATGTCTACTAGGATTCTTGGCAACCATCCTAGTGGTATGATATTCTGTTGATTCACCATGCGCAGCTGGATAGTGGACCATTACAACTTAGGTTCACCCATTCGTTTCCATGTTCGCATCCGACCCTGAATCGAGAATAACTTGGTCCATCTCGTAGTCACCAATCTGTGCAGTCAGCCGCATTTCTCGTCCGGTGCGTTTCTTGTAGCCATATAGCCGGTGGACTCCTCGGTTCTCAGGGATTATGTTGGGCTGGAATGTGCAACTATGCAGTAATACTTGAAGAGTTTCTACACCCGGTGGGTTATGTAGCAGTTTCAAGCATGCCATTAGAAGGGGCTCAACTCCTTCCTTTATCTAAGGTTGCATTGGCAGCTACGTGGGGACTGTCAGTGGTGTTTTTTATTTGAAGGGTACTCCTTCAAGCTCCTATTTTTCTCTTGGGGTGACCAACCCGCTGTGTATCTTAGTTTTAACCCTTTGCACATTCTGCGTAGGGGTGGGCTGCTTGTCCTGCATCTTGGCTATTAAAACTGGGCAATCTTCAATCTCATGGTCTAGCTGCCGGCAATATTTGTAGGATTTCCTGGTGGGATTTGACAGTCCCTTGTGAAGTGCCCTATTTCTCCGCAATTATAGCAGATCAGCTACCCCCGACGCCGTCCTGCACTCCCTCCCCAACCTCCCTTACCCCTTTCAGGGGAGCCACCAAAAGTCGTGGGAGATCTCGGTGATGCGGGATCTGACTGTACCCTATAGAGGTTTCCCCGATCTACCAATAGCTCATATGTGCGACAATTCTACTCATTGTGCCCTACCAATCGACAAAACCTGCACCATTGTTGCTTTAGATCACCCATACTTAACCGGGGGCACTGGGCCGTATCATGTAGTCCTGCCACCCGGCAGTCATCGCAACAGAGCCTAGGTCCGCCGGATCTGGGGCGCAGCGGACTAGGTCCCCCTGCTTGTAGGTAATCCACCAATAGGGGACACTAGTCCTTAGTATGATCAGACACCCGACATCATATGCACCAGAGGTCTATACTGACTCCTCTTCCCCGTTCCATCCGCAAGCTCTGTATTTCCATGTGCATGGCTCTGAGCTGCTCTTGAATCTGCTGTACTCCTCCCAACATGTCGTGCTTGGGTGCGGCTTTGAGCTTCATAGTGGTTTCCAGGGCTTTCTCTTGTGACTTGAAGGTCTTCTGGCCCATTGGTATGCATAAGTGAGGTAGCAACATGGCGATGAACCATTCCTTGTGTTTCCTATCGTCATACTTGAATCCCCCTTCCCTAATTTCTTTCTTCAATCACTGATCGACCTCCCACACTGATTTAGATGTGCCTTGCTTGAAGTCTTTTACTTGGCTACCAACTAAGAGTATGAATTTGGCTTCCGAAACTGTTATTTTAGGGCATCCTTAATATTTTGTAGGGATGTGCTTCCATTTTTAGATATGTACCGCATATACCAATCTAGTGCTCTATCTTCAAATGCCAAGGAAAACTATGCTTTTTTCACAGTATCGCTTACCACCCCTTGTGCCGTCCATACCGAGTCGGCTAAAAACCAAAAATGATCCATATCTTCATCGGCCACACCTTTAAAGGTAGGTAACTTCAAGTGTACTACCATGTCTCCTTCTAACAAGGCTTCGGTTGAGGGCTTGCCCTCCTGTGAGCCTGAGAACCCTTGTGTCATCGCTTTCCTTGGCGGGCTATGGACAGGGTGATTCTTTTCTGAATTAGTTTGATAATACATACCATGTTGTACTCTCCTCCAGAGTAGCGCTCATTCACATCCGCGTAAGATCTCCAGTATTATATTTTCATTACCCGTTTCCTCTCTCAGACTTCTTCCGGTCCCGACAACAGAACCATTTGTTGGCTCGAGGGGTCCTAACCCAGGTTTGGTAAGCAAGTTTTGCCAACAAACCCCTATACTATTGGCCCTTTCAGCAGTGACCTACTTTTGCAGGTCAAATTCTCACTCGAATTAGTATGGGTGGGTGCTAGAACCAGGTTTCCGCACCCTGAGAAAGGATGGGTAAAGCAAGCAGAGCAATGCTAGATCCTGTAATCCATGATTACCTTATTCTTTGAAGATTTAATTAAATATCTATTCGCATCCACGTGCACTAGATCTATAGTTATACGCTTATTATATCATCAACACAGGAGTACATAAACAAAACATAGCAGATCTAGATCCAAGAACACAGTACACAGATCTTTCGCAACTTAAGGACAGAAAACACACAATATAGAAATTACCAGTAATTCATATAACAATACGCACGGGTTCAGTTCTCTAACAATATTTCACATTCATTCATTCATCAATTCTTCCTTACAATTCCAATTCCCTTCCCAACCTGCGCACACAGCAGCAGGGTCCGCACACAGCTGGACTAGGATCTCCACGCACACAGCCAGTAAGAGTACATTCCCCAAAACCCAAATAGATAGCTTAAAAAATAGATCGCATCAATAGCTCATCATATCATATCCTTTACAATACAAAATGCATCTCTATTTATAATAATCTAGCCTCGACTTTCCTATGGGTCGCAACCCATGGTTTTCAGACCCCTAGTTTACCCTTTGACCCATTACAATACGTTCGGGGCTTTGACCCACCCCAAAACCCCTCCGCTATGCTAAATATAATCAAAAATATCAAAATTGGACTAGTTTTGCAGCTTGTTAGGAGACCCTGTTCCAACAACCCATCCAACTACACATAGTGGTTTTCGTCGCTACACGACCATCGTTCGTCTCATGTCCACCGAACGCTTTGCCACATGCCTCGATCATCATCCTCGACTCATGGGACTTACATACTCCTCGACTTAAAATACAACTATCATCCTCAATAGTGCTACCATCATTGTTGCATCATATCGTCGTAATATATAGTCACAATGTATCATCACACAATATCGTCGCAATGTATCATCGCACAATATCATCGCAACATCATCACATAAACCATCAAGGTTCATGTCTAACATATCCATGGGAAATATCTCCTCAATCCATGATCATCAACACATCTTCCACAATCACCACATGCTATGCCATCATGGGAAGTCAATCTCATCATCAAGGCCTCATGCTGCTGCAACATATACCATGTCAACCCATCATATATTTCCAATATCATGTGAATATATGCATCAAGTACTCCAACCAACTCAACATAACAAAAGCTACTATGTATCCAGCATAGCTCTGCACACTTCTGGACCCCACAACTCAAACTAGTTGGGTGATGAATCTAACCATACATTCTCATCATGAGAATTCATATCCTCATACCATGTGTTAGTTGTTCCTTCTACATCCTGTCACATCCATCAAATCAATCAAGAATCCATCCCATCCATGTGCAAATAAGCCATTTTTGGGTCCATGAAGTGTCCTCCATCTCATCCACAACATGTTGTCCATGATGCTAATCCATGTGCTACCTATATGCCGAGTAGTCACATCCTCGAAGCATCATCAAAAGTAAGAGGTCGCCCTCTCATCAAATCAATTAAAGTGCCATATCTAGGTCCATGAAGTAATGTTCATCCCATCTACAATATGCATCTATCAAGTAAAAAGTGTGGCTAAGTCAAGTAGACTCAACCCATGCCCAAGTTTACCACCAAGGCATCTCCATCATGAACACCCATGCATAATCATATCCAAAGCTTTGGAATGCGTACTTTTATTGGCCATGAGTGCCATCACAAGTGATTCTCACCTTGAAAATCATATGAATGTCCTCATACGATGCTCATCCAACCAACGTCTTGTTTCTCATTGTGAACAACATCCCATCAATCCATCTCTAAAAGATCTCCATGTGGCATCAAAAAATCCATCATGCTCCCAAAATCTTGCTTGACACTCCTCCATAGTGCTCATAAGTGGCATCCATTTAATTGCACTTGCATAATGCGTCCACAAAATGTCTGCCATGCCCTCATGTCAATGTCCATGACTTTGGCTACCCATGTGTTCATGAAAGTGAACCCAACTCAACTCTAGTCATCATCCATGTAGTGTAGAGGTAAAGTGCCCTCGTTCACTTCTACCATCATACATCATTATGAGTACTTCCTTCAAGGCTTCTCCCCCACTAGAGGTGCACCAAGATTTCCTTCTTTGTTTTAGGCCATGAAGAAGTCTACTCAACAATGTGCCCTACCACCAAGGAAGTCTATAGGTCATGCCGGGCACTAGCCAATCCATGTGGCTAAGCATGACCATTTCCATCACAAGGTCATCAAGTTCCACCCTTTTCCAGGGAATTTGAACCATCTAGATTAAGTTCACAAATTGACCTATCAAGGTCTCCAACAAGAAATTCTCCTTGTTCCTCCAATGTACAAGGTCTCATCATAGGCATCCAAGGAGAGATCATCCATGGTGTTGGAAAAGAAGCCATATTCTTTCTCATCCCCATATGTGGTCCATATTCCTTATGCTTCAATGAAACACAAGTCATAACTCCATGAAGACTCTCAAAGCGAGTATCCTCCATCCTCATCAATGTCTTTGATGTGTTCAATCCTGGTACAACCTGCTTTTCAATTTCCTCCTCGATCATGATCACACTTGCAACATCTTGATGTGGTTCATCCACCAATGCTTGAAATGTGTCTTGTCTTGGTTCAACTTGTTCCAAAATTTCTTCCTTCATCTCTTCCATCCCTATAACATCCTTATGAGAATCATCCATCACTGATGCTTGCAATGTGCTTGGCCCTGGTCCAACCTGCTCATCAAGTCCATCCTTGAAATCTACCACATCTGCAACATCCTTGTGTGAATCAACCTATAATTCTTGTTATGTGCTTGGTTTGGGTCCAACTTGTTCTAAAATTTCTTCCTTCACTTCAACTACATTCACAACATTCTTAGATTCAACTATAGTGGACTTCATGTCACTATGCTTCCTCTTTCCAAGGTCTCTAAGCTTGAGAAGCTCATCACGTAACTTCTTTTGCTCTTCTTTCTCTTTGAGAAATTTTGCTACAAGACTATCTCTATTATCCATAAGCCAAAATAGTTCAAGTTTGTTCCTGTCAGAAATCCCTTCCTTGTGCAATGCATCAAGAGCTTATTTTGTCTCACAAACCTCCCTTGCCATTTCATCCGCCTTTTCCTCGAAGCCTAGTACTCTTCTTTGAATTTCCATAAGGTCCATTTCAAATGAAATAGAAACACCCATCAAGCTTCAATATTGCTTGCAACCCTGCAAGTATATCCCTGCTCAATAATACAAGTTCAGCTTCAACACCACCTGCAACCCTGCAACTGTGTTCCTGCTTCCTTCAATGATAAAAAGCCTTGAAATGGTAGCTCTGATACCATCTAATGCACAACAACAGTGGGATCAGTCTTCAATAATGGTAGCTCTGATACAATTTGTCATGCCCCTATACCTTGGTAGTCTTTCAACCACGCTATAGATGGGTGCGGCACTACCATGTTATTCTTTTTTCAAATACTCTACAAGTAGACTACACCTTACTAAACACCTTTCTTTTTAATCTATAAAAGTGTTCTTGTGCAGAAATAAAATAGGATAAATATCAATATCAAATCCACATTAAGCCCATAACATTCAAGGGAGGGGAAACTCCCTGATTATAAGTCTGCCCAATATTATGTTTCATAAAATGTATATAATATAAGTCCAATCCAGCAAAAGCCACTCATTAGGGGAATTTTGAGGTCTAAAATGGGCCTCCTAAGGAATTAATAAAATAATAGCTTAGAAACGAATGAAATAATATTTATGAATTTGTAATTCACTTTTTGCACCACAATCCATCTAACCATAGTTAAATTCAATTCAAAACTTGTACCAAAATAAAATTAATAAAAAAATGTATTGATGTGACTATAAATAAGAATGAACTTTTCAAGAAAAAGTCATTATCATTGAACAACTAATGCATTTTTCCTTTGTACTTAAATAAATTAAAATAAAATAAAAATAAAAATTTATAAATTATTAATTATATTATATGCTATTAATTAAAATTTATATTATTTAAATTGTATAATAATATGTAATTAATATACTATATAAAAATAATATAATATCATATAATATAATAAATGTATAGGGATATGCATTGTTTCTTTCAAGAATATGAAATGAAAATAATATATTTATATTCAAAAAGTGTGAAATGACATTTATTATGAGTACTTTACTTTGACTTTAAAAGTATTTAGAGCACTACCATGGTTCACCATGAGTTTTTATCCACCATTGAGAATGTGACAAGTAAGTACCTTTAACTCAAGTAATGCCACCTCAATCATTAGGGATGATGTCACCCCCTAAATTGTGATTGGTTCTCATAAAGTGAATTTTGATTGTACATTTTCCTCAGGAGGCCCATTTTAGACCTCAAAATTCCCCTAATATCTGCTCCTTTGGCAAAGTGGGTTTACCTCTTGACCAAGATTGTAACACTTTTCAATCCTTAAACCAACATAAAACATCCATTTACATGATTAAAATCAACCTTGGGAATTTCTGCCTGAATCTGCCCAAGTGTCGTGCTGTTGGGTCACTTGGGTCACCTTGGTACTACTGTTACACGTGACCTTCATGCACTTTTCGAATGCACCATAAATCCAAATTGACCTCTCGCACTCTGGTTAGCTTCGACCCACCAGTCCACACCTGCTGCACTTAGTTCGCACCAAATCTGCTCAACGTTCACTTTTGTACATTTCCTGAACTCACGTTCAACTGTTTGCTCGAACTGACCTGTGGACACCCTGCGACACTATTCTGCACGCGTTTCTGAACGCATCTAACCCGACTTGACCCAACACCCTAAAACACTATTCCGAACACGTTTCCTGAACGCAGCTAACCTGACTCGACCCGATGCCCTGAAACAATGTTCCGAACGTGAATGCGCCTGAACTGACTCGACCCGATGCCCTGAAAGACTGTTCCGAACGCTTTTTTTGCACGTGCTCACCTGACTCGACCCTGTGCCTTGCACGTCCGTGTTATGGCCTTGCCTTTGCTCGCCAAGGGAGGAGCTCGCATCAACAAGATGTTGATGTTTTGCCTTGATGCGTAGACACTCCTTTAATGTCCCTTGATGCTTCAAGTTCGAATGATGTCAAACTCCAACATTGCGTTATGTATATATATGCTTGTTCATGTTGAACGTGGGTGGGGGCTTTCCCATGAGCCAACCCACCACTTCTCCACATCACGTCAGCCTTGCCACTTTAATATGTCGGCCTCCATTTTTTCATAATACGACCGTGGCTACCAAGTGACGTATAAACTTTGGTTTGTCACCAACACTTTCTCCAATACTTAGCCAATTTCGCACTTCTACTGTCCGTCGCTTCTTTCATCGCACAGACACCAAGCTTTCGTCGCATCACAACCAAATATTTTGTTTCGTCATTTTCGTTCGCCGCAACTCCTATCCAACTATGCGTAGTAGTTTTCGTCGCTACACAACCATCGTTCGTCGCATGTCCACCAAATGCTTTTCCACGCGCCCTCATTATCAGTTCTAGTCGCATTTTGCACTCGTTTAATAATTTTTTAAGCAAGACAATGATTTTTATTTATTTATTTATTAATTTTTTTTTTTTTAGTTTTAATTTTTATTTTTATTTTTTAAATTATATATATATATATATATATATATATATATATATATATATATATATATATATTATATTTTTTAATTTATTTGTTTTTTTTTAAAATTTTTTTTTTTAATTTAAAAAAATGAATTTTGTTAATTTTTTTATTTAAAATTTTATTTTTCATAGATTTATATGTTTTTTTTTTAATTTAAATATATTTAATTTAAATTATTAATTTTTTTAATATTTTATCTTATTATTATTAATTTTTTTAAATTTTAACTAATTTTAAATTATTTATTTTATCATTTTTATAACTAGTTCTTTATTATTATTTTCTTTATAGCTTAAAAAAATTATATTTGTTTTTGTTTTGTTTTGGGTTAATTTTTATTTTTTTTCTTTAAATTGTATGTCTTTTTTTAAATTTTCTCTTTTTTATATTCTTTTGAATATTTTAGTGTTTTTATTTTTTTACAAGTGATATGTTATCTTTAATACCATGCCTAAAAAGCGTTGGAATTTTATTTTCATAAAGATGATATTTTATCTTGAATGTCATCCTTGGATTTTGAAGGCTTTTCAGAGACACGATAATAGATTATCTTTAATACCATGCGCAAAAATTGTTTATTGTTGAAATCTTAAGGTTTTTCAGAGTCATGATATTTTATCTTTAATGCCATTATTAAAAATTGTTGACAATTTACCCTGAAAAGAAAAAGACGGTATTCCAACATTAGCACTTTTCATTTTGAAGGTGTTTTTTGCACACAAAAAATTGACGACGTTATTCCAACAACAACACTTTTTGTTTTCAAGCTGTTTTTTGCACACAAAAAATTGGCAATGTTATTCCAACATCAACACTTTTTGTTTTCAAGGTGTTTTTTCACACAAAAAATTGGCGATTTATTCCACCATCAACACTTTTTGTTTCGAGGGTGTTTTTTCAATCTTTTTTTCAAGAAAAAATTTGGTTTTTAGTATAATTTAAAAAAAAATGTTGAAATTTGACCCTAAAAAAAACAGTGCATTCTGGAAGACACATTTTTTGTTTTTGGGCTGTTTTTTCATGTTTTTTGAGTTTTTTTGGGCTAGATTTCTCACTTTGAGGTAATATTTCTCATTTGATCGGTAACTATGTTGAGTGTAGTGGTGCACTTTCTGGTTTATTGGGTAATGCCACTAGGTATGGTGCTGCCTTCTATTTGATCTTCTTTAGATGGACACAATTCTTACTTTTCGATTACATCTCAAGATCTTAAACTGGGTCCTTTGTTAATGATACATTGATGCAAGCAATGACTCTCTTATTTTGGAGGATTGAAGTAACGACTGCGAAATGCATATATGGAAAGTATGCATCCTGGTACTCAATAAGTTTTTGGCTTGGCATAATGGTGGTGTTAGAGATTTACGGTTCTTAGGCACATCTTCAATTGTCATATTTGAATGTCACAAGTGTTTATTTTATGTTGAATGCCACTTTTCCTTGTGGTTAAGGAAGGGATAACATATATCTCTCATTTCATTTTAGTTTTGGTCTTTTAGTTTTGAAGCCTCAGTTTAGTGTTGACGACCATTGTGTTTATGTTTGATGTAGTTATGTAATACCTCCATTCTTAGTCGAGTATATTTTACATAATTTTGAAGTGTGAACTCAATGTAAACTCTTTTTTATTAATGACCGACCTAGTTCCATCTAATTCTAGATCTATCATGGGCCAAGAGGGATCAAATCTCTAGAGATGCAAACCTTTCCTCAAATTATTAATCCAATGTTTTTAGATCTAATAATATTAATATTATAATATATTAATATTAATACTAGATTTTATAATAATAATAATAATAATACTAGATTTTATCATAATAATAATAATAATAATAATAATAATATTATTATTATTATTATTATATTAATATTATATTTAATGATATTTTTTACATGGCATGATAACAAAATTTATAATAAAACTACATCAAATTAATGTTTTCAAATATTAAAACTTTGGCGTGGAAATATTTATGTATTTAAATATTTTAATATATCCATAGGATATGGTTTTTTCTTTTAAAGATTCATTTTACAAATATTTAATTAAAATAAATATTAAAAGATTTTGGAGCATGATTTTTGATTTTTTGTGTTGAATTGAATTGTTTTTTTTATTTTTTTTATCTCTATGTTTATTTTCATTTTTGTTTTTAGAGGACTTTAATTTTTTTATTTTTATTATTATTTTATTGGAGACATGAAATAATTATACATCCCCTCATACTGGGCTATAGAATGTGCCTCTCGGCTCAAAAATCCTTTGCATTAGTTTAAACAAAAAAAAATTATTGGTTCACAAATTAATTTCAAATATATTTCTTACCTCTTTATTAATATATTTTTCACTTTATTAATATATTATCTATTAAATTAGTTTTATTAATATATTATAAATTTCATTTAATTTTATAGTATATATTAAATTTGGTTGAAGGCTAAATTTATTTATTATTTTTATATAGATTGTAAAGTGAGAGAAAAGTCCTTTTCTAAATCCCCGCTGGGGGTGTCCAATCACACAAACAAGTGGGAAGCAGAAAGTTATGGATAGACCAACCCTTAGACACGTGCCTGCCGACTCACCACCCTTCCACACTCGAGCTGTAATTGTCCTAGGGGCAGGTGATCCTATGGTAGAGGAGATTGTAGTTAAGCGTGCAATAGACGTGAGCCAGTCCATTTGGTATTCGCGGACAATGGTGAAGGTTGGTGCTTTAGCTTTCAGAGATAAAAAAAAGCTGGTTCTCAAGCCTTGGCTTGAGCTTCACTTGTAGGAGACGAGGTGGGTGCAAGTTCAGCTGGGCAACTGTGGCTGGAGTCTGCACGTTGGGAGGAATCATGGAATGGAAAGAGCACACTGCACCAGGAGACAGGAAAAGGTGGTGAGGGTGAATTCTTAGTAGAGGGAGCACCTCTTGATGGGTGGTTTTGGTGTTCATCTCGAGCGATAGAAGACAGTCAGTGGACTGTGTAGAAAGGTTCCTTCCGTGGCCTGGCCCCACAGTGGTTGTGCCTTGGGCTCCTTGAGCACTCAGGCTCTCCTGCGATTAGTATCTATGGGCGGTGGCATAATCGCACCTCATTTTAGGGTTGTGTTGTGGATGCTGGTGGTATTGTGTCTCTCATCCACGACACTCGAGTGGTGGTCAGTGATAAACTTCGCTTAGGTTGTAGGGACGGTGCAGGGGTTTTAGGGGCCGCTAGACCCTGAGTGACTTAGCACTGCAACCTAGCAAAGGGTGGGGTAGTTTTAGATGAATGCATGCCACACAAGAGAGGTCGGGCATAGAGTGGAGGTCTTGGATGCAGCATGGAAAATTGCCAGGTATACATGGACTCGAGTTCACACTCGAAATCTATCAAGAGTCAACATTCGGTGGTGGCCATGGAAGTATCTCTGGCTCAGTCACTGGGCCAAGTTGAGGCTTTGACCACCCTTGATGCAATTTCCGCCCAACTCTAGTAGATTCAGCTCAACCTGGAAATTTTGTGTGAACAAAGGTATGATGATCGTAATGAACTTGTGGCCTACATTAGTGCTATTCAAAACCTATAGAATGAGACCCTCGAAGCTCTGGAGAGTTTGCGTCATCTTCTGAGGCATTCTCACGACCACCTTCGAGCTTTAGAGGCACAAGTGGACCATGTTAACTACCAAAAGCACAATCAAGGATGCATCTTCACGGCTCCTCTTGCAGGTCCCATGCACCCTCCTCCATGATGAAAATTCTATTTTTGTTGTTTTGTAATTTTGTGCGGCTAATAAATAAGAGCATCGTATGCCTTGGCAAGCATCCAAGTCTTTCTAGGAACTTCATGCCTTCTCAATTTCTTGAATGTAATTCAACTATGTGGCTTCTACTGTAAATTTTGATATGATAATATAATGTAGACTTTGACCAAAAACAAAAAAAGGTCCTTTGTTGAAGCAATGGACTATGCTCCATGTCAATTAAATGCAAAAGTATAAATTCCCTATAAACTTGAGAGAATTTATTAAAAATTTGGTTTTAATAATTTCAAAACATTTAAGGCATAAGACTCCCAAATGCAAAGCATGATTAAATTCCCTAATGGGGGTGATGCCACCAAGTCCCACCCTAACAACAAGCATGATTAACATGCCAAGGAGGAGAATGACACAAATATTGGTGCCATCAATAATCTATGCAATGCTCACCACCTATGAGCCAGAAATCACCACATGGCTCTTGCTAGAACCCACACCTATAAGTTCCCTTGATTAGTCCTTTCATTATAAATGTGACTGCAGGGTAGGTTATACAACGTAGTATGAGGGTGTTACATTTTTCAGTCTCTTTCTGGAAGGAGTTATGGAAATATTCATACACGATTAATTTGAGTGATCAAATGAGATATCTAACATCACATTCCTCACAACTATTCATGAGATCATGATGCTTGAGTGGGTGGACGACATAGCCAACTGTGCTGATATTTCAAAATGTCTATTCGGTGACCCAATATTCACTCCAGGATTGAATTCCTTATTGGTCACTCCATGCTTAATAGAGATTTATAGTGGCATGGGGTTCTATCCTTGGTGGAAAATTAGTTATGACAATTGGGGTGGCAGAGCACATATTTCAATCTTAGAAGACCTCTCGTATATTTGGTACACTTATCCACTCTCAATTAGTTTTTGTCTGTCTCATGCTTACTCTATAGTTATGGTATATGATGTTTTAGTTCAATTAATGGTTTTGTGGAATATGAATGTTAGTTTTGTCACACTGAAGCTAGGTCAATATTCTTCTTTTTGTTCCATTATAACACCAACTCGGGGCCATCCTTAGAAATGGTGGCATTGTTGTCACCTTCTTCATTACAAAGATCAGAACCCACTTGTGTATCCTTCTCATGTCCAGTCCTCATATGCAAGGTTTGTTATCCGGGCTCATTTTCCATCTGGTTATAAAAGAGTGACTTGGGAGTGGTCTAATGTTGTGCCTCCTTCCCTGGTCATTTATCATGCTGTTAACAATCCAATTCAAGTTCAAATCGTCTACCTTATCGCAAAAAATACCATTCTAGCTCTACTTTCAACCCATGGTGTTTGGTTTAGGGCTCCACCCCTAGTGGGTACCCACTTGTTTTCTCCAAAGGTATTGCGAGTCACTCTACCTATTCCCTCTACGATCCATATTATCTTTTCTATTCAGGGTGATACCTCATTTTCTGTTGCTTCGGTCGTAACACATTCTCCCACAAGTGTCAGTTATCAATACTTGGTTTCTACTTTTGGTTCCCAAGTTATTGTGCCTCAAGGATGAACCCTTAACTTAATGGCTCCTCAACAACATCAACTTAGTCGGAGGGGTGGGCGGTCAACATCCTCTTCATTAATACACATTTTTTTGGATGGGACTTCATGGTGAATATATTTGACTCCGTCCCTTTAGAGGTCAAAAGAGAGATTCTACTATTAGAGTCAAAATATTTTGGAGGGAAATATCATTTCTCAAAATTTGAAGTCTCTCGACATAGATGCAATTTCAGATCTGTGGCAGTTCAGGAAAAATTGTTTCCATTTGTTACACTTCGTCAGTATGAACCAACAACTTGACATTCTTCTATGCATGGTTATAAGGAACAAACAAGTCGATAATTATCGTTTATTTTCTCGATAGGAAGAAATTAAAAGACTCCTAAGGAATCTTCATTTCATCCTTGATGATATTGACACCAGGTTGGCTAGAGTGGAGAGATATGTGGGTGTTGGGTGTGGAGCTTGATTATCTTATTTATTTTGTATCACAACGTTGGACCCCTGTACCTTAATGGGGTGGAAACGCCGCCCGTATGTATGCTACCTAGGGGTCCAGGGGGGTGGCTGCAGTTTATGTAGCCCCCCCCATAGCAGGGGGTTTCGCGGGCAGCGCCCTCGAAGCTAAAAACATATGTAAAATTTCCTTGTAAAAGTATAGTAATTTCTAGTCAATTGGGCCGTTCATTAGGTAGATGATCTAGCGGTAGAAGTTATGTTTAGTTTAGGGTTTTTTTTCCCTAGAAGGAAACCCCTCGCTTGTATGAGGGTATTGTATTGCGGCTATGTATTGTATGTGTATTCTCAGAGCGATAAACAGATAAGGAGACCGTGAGAGAGAACAAAGGATATTACAGCGGATCTGCTTTAGGTTGTGTCTCTTCATTTTGTTGGATAATAGAAAGGAAGGAATAACTGTTCGGGGTGGACGTAGCCCAAACTGGGTGAACCACATATATTTGTGTCTCTCTGGTTTTATGTGTTTTGTGTGCTTGTGTTTTCCGCATATTTTATATGTTGCATTGCTCTGTAATATATAATTTTCTAAAAACTGGTATCGGAGCCGAAGATCTATTTGGCTGATAAACTCACAGGAAAGAAGGGTTCCTAGTTCGAGTGGGAGCAATGGTGGAAGATGGTAAGTTTAGATCGAGAAATTTAACGGCCAAAACTTCCCGTTGTGGAAGATGCAGATGGAATATTATCTGTATCAGTACCTATCATTGAGTGGAAAAACAAAGAAGATGATGACTATGACAGACGAAGAATGGGAGATTCTCGATAGAAAGGCACTCAGAACAGTAAAGTTGTGCCTTACGGTGTCAGTAGCCTTCAATATTTCGAAGGAAACAACAACAGAGGGTTTGATTAACGCATTGGAAAAACTATATGAAAAACCCTCGGCCTCAAACAAGGTATTTTTTATGAAGCAGTTATTTAATATGAAGATGTCGGAAGGTGGATCTGTTGCAGACCATTTAAATGATTTTAATATAGTTACCAGTTAGTTAAGTTCTATATGGGTAAACTTTGATGATGAAGTTAGGGCTCTTTTATTTCTATGCTCATTTCCAGAAAGCTGGAATGGATTAGTTATGGCCATTAGTAACTTTGTCTCTGGATATAGTACTTTAAATTTTGATGATGTTGTTGGTGCTATCCTTAGCGAGGAAATGCGACGAAAAAGCTCCGGTGAGACATCGGGTAATGCTCTGAGTGCATAGTCTCGGGGAAGAAAAATGGAAAGAGGAAAGAGCTCGGGATATCGCATTTAATCAAGGAAAGGCAGATCCAAGTCCATATTGGGGATAGTGTACTGGAAATGCGGAAATAAAGGACACCTGAAGAAAGAATGTAGATCTCAATGCATAGCAAGAAAGCAATCATGAAACAAATGTGACAGGTGATGTGTTGCAAGATGCTTTGATTATTTCTTTCGAAAATGTTACTGATTCCTGGGTGGTAGATTTAGGGGCCTCATTTCAGGTCACACCTGATAAGAAATATTTTCATGACTATGTTCAAGGAGATTTTGGCCAAGTTCATTTGGGTGATGATAAACCTTGTAAAATTGTTGGAATGGGTAAAGTTCTTGTAAAACAGGAAAATTGAAACCAATGGCTATTAAAGGAGGTAAGGCATGTTCCAGATCTGAAGAAAAATCTAATTTCAACAGGGCAGTTAGGCGGTGAAGGTTGTGTGACAACTTTCACAGACAAAACTTGGAAGGTCACTAAAGGAGCCTTGGTAATAGCAAAGGGCGAAAAGTTTGGTACATTGTATTTATGCAATGATATTTCTAACGCTGTTAATGATTTAACTTCAAAAGGAGTAGATGCAACATTATGGCATCATAGGCTCAGACACATGAGTGAGAAGGGGATGAAGATTCGTCACTCAAGAAATTTTTTGCCGGGTTTGAAGAACGTTGATTTGGATTTCTGTGAGAATTGTAATTATGGAAAAGAGGAGAGAGTCAGATTTCTCAGAGTTGGGAAAGAAAAGAAGAGCGAAAAATTAGAGCTTGTGCATAAATATGTATGGGGACATGCTCAAGTATCATTTCTCATTGGCTTTCATTATTATGTTACATTTATTGATGATGCAACTAGAAAAACTTGGATTTATTGTATTCAGAATAAAATTGATGTATTTGATACTTTCAAGAAATGGAAAGTTTTGGTTGATATTGAGACAAGAAAGAAGTTGAAGTGTCTCAGATCAGACAATGGAGGTGAATATTGCAGCAAAGAGTTTGATAGGTACTATTCAGAGCATGGAATTCATAGAGAGAAGATAGTTCCAAGAAAAACACAAGAGTATGGTGTGTCAGAAAGGATGAACAGAACAATCATGGAGCATGCAAGGTGCATGAGATTGCATGCAGGATTGCCTTTACAATTTTGGGCAGATATTGTAGATTCTGTTGTTTATCTAATAAACAGAAGGCCTTCAAGTTCCTTGGATGGTGGTATTCCAAAGGAAGCATGGACAGGTAAAAACGTAAACTACTCTTTTTTAAATCTTTTTGGCTATGAGGCCTTTGTCCATATTATTAAAGAAAACAGAACAAAGCTTGATGCAAAGTCAAATAAATGTACCTTTATTGGATATGGTGTTAATGATTTTGGTTATCTCTTATATGATTATGAAAATCACAAAATCATTAGGAGCAAAGATGTAATATTCAATGAAAAGGTCTTGCATAAGAATCAATTGCAGGAAAAGAAACAGGAAAAAGAAAACAAAGAATACATAGTTCTTGATGAGATCTTAGAAAAAGTAAAGGTGCCTGAAAATAATAATAATCAACAGCCACAACAACAACAACCACCACAATAGCAACATGCACCTCAAACACCTGAAAGTGGTGTCAGAAGATCTACCAGGATAATTAGACCCCCTGAACGATACTCTCCTTCATTATATGATTTATTGCTGATTGATTCTGGTGAACCCGAATGTTATGAATAAGAAATGCAGGTTGAAACCAAGAAGAAGTGGGAGCTAGCCATGAAAGAAGAGATGGACTCCTTAATGCATAACTACACTTGGGACTTAGTTAGGTTTCCTGCAGGTAAAACTACATTGCAGAATAAATGGGTTTACAGGTTGAAGGAAGAAGATGGAGGAAAACAGAGGTACAAAGCTAGACTTGTGGTGAAGGGGTTTGCACAAAGAAAGGTATTGATTTTGATGAAATATTTTCTCCTGTTGTTAATATGACTTCAATCAGAACTATTTTAAGTCTTGTAGCAGCGGAAGATTTACATCTTGAACAGTTAGATGTAAAGACAACATTTCTCCATGGAGATTTGGAGGAAGAGATCTATATGGAGCAACTAGAAGGATATGAGGTCAAAGGGAAAGAAAAATTAGTGTGCAGGTTAAAGAAGAGCTTGTATGGCTTAAAACAGGCTCCAAGGTAGTGGTATCTAAAATTTGAAAGGTTTATGTCTGAACAGGGTTATACTAGATGTCACTCTGATCATTGTGTTTATATGAAAAATAAAAATGATGGCAGCTATATTATATTGTTATTGTATGTAGATGACATGCTTGTGGTAGGGTCTAACATGTAGGAAATAAATGTTCTCAAAAGAAAATTGGAAAATTCCTTTGCAATGAAGGATTTGGAAGCTGCAAAACAAATCCTTGGTATGAGAATAACCAAAGACAGGAAAAATAAAAAATTAACACTGTCTCAGAATGAGTACATACAAAAGGTGTTGAAAATATTTAATATGCATAATGAAAAACTAGTTAGTACACCTTTTGCTAGCCATTTCAAACTTAGTAAGGAGATGTGCCCCAATACCCAAGAAGAAATGGACTATATGTCTAAATTTCCATATGCATCAGTAGTTGAAAGCTTAATGTATGCAATGGTTTGCACAAGGCCTGATATTGTACATGCAGTGGTAGTTGTAAGCAGGTACATGAAAAATCCAGGAAAAGAACATTGGATGGTAGTGAAATGGATTTCAAATATTTGAGAGGTACCACAAATCAAGCATTATGCTTTGGTGGTTCAAACATTACTCTACAGGGATATGTTGATGCAGATATGGCAGGTGACAGAGATAACAGGAGGAGCACTACAGGATATGTATTTACTATAGGTTGAACTGCTATCAATTGGGTTTCAAAAATTCAAAGTGTTGTTGCACTTTCAACAAGAGAAGCAGAGTATGTTGCTACTATAGAGGCTAGTAGGGAAATGATTTGGTTACAAAGGTTTATGGATTAATTGGGTAAGAAGCATGACATGGGCACGTTATACAGTGATAACCAAAGTGCCATTCATCTTGCAAAGAACTCAACATTTCATTCTAGGATGAACACATACAGCTCAAGTACCATTTCATACGGTAAGTGTTGGAAGATGGACAGTTGAAGTTGGAAAAGATACATACTAGCCAAAATCTTGTAGATATGATAATAAAAGTTGTAACCAGGGAGAAATTGAGAATATGCTCAGTTTCAATTGGTCTTCAAGTATGATGATGAAGATGAGAAACAACCAGGTCCAAATTAGAGTCATTGTCCAGCAAATGAAGTAGCGGTTGAGTTGCTACAATCAGTCCTCAAGTGGGAGATTGTTGGGTGTGGAGCCTGATTATCTTGTTTGTTTTGTATCACAGTGTTGGAACCCTGTACCTTAATGGGGAGGCAACGCCGCCTGTAATTGTACGCTGCCTGGGGCGTCCAGGGGGGGGGTGGCTGTAGTTTATGGAGCCTCCCCTGGCAGGGGGTTTCGGGGGCAGCACCCCCGAAGCTAAAAACATATGTAAAATTGCCTTGTAAAAGTATAGTAATTTCTAGTCAATCTGGGCTGTTCATTAGGCAGATGATTGGATGGTAGAAGTTATGTTTAGTTTAGGGATTTTTTTTCCCTAGAAGTGAACCCCTCACTTGTATGAGGGTATTGTATTGCGGCTGTGTATTGTATGTGTATTCTCAGAGTGAGAAACAGATAAGGAGAATGTGAGAGAGAACAAAGGATATTACAACAGATCTGCTGTAGGTCATGTCTCTTCATTTTGCTGGATAATAGAAAGGAAGGATTGGCTATTTGGGTGGACGTAGCCCAAACTGGGTGAACCACATATATCTATGTCTCTCTGGTTTTATGTGTTTTGTGTGCTTGTGTTTTCCGCATATTTTATGTGTTGCATTGCTTTGTAATATATAATTTTCTAACAGTGTCTTGTACTTTCGATAGTGATTCAGTGGAGGATCATGTGGAGGACAATGAGGCTCTGATGATTATAAATGACGAGAATTTAGCAGTGGAACCCTTAATCGATCCATTTCGTAAGCCACAACCAACGCCTTTCTCACCTATCCTCATTTCTAATTAGTCTCTTCATTTCAGGTTCATTCAACAAGGGACGTGATGGTGTTAGGTTCGATGGGCTACCTTCTCTTCATTTAGCAAGGGACGTGTTGGTTCCATGGGATACCTTCTCTTACAATCTTGGCTTTAGTTTTGTTGGGTTGTGTTGGCATTCCTCACTCTTGTTATGGTTGAAATTCTCACATAGGTCTTCTTTTATGTTTTCTCTTTTTGTTTAAATATTAAAGTTTCCTTTTCTCCTTTTTTGAAGTTAAGTCATCTGGAATGTAATGTAATGCTTAACGCTATATAAGATGAAATTTTTTTTTTAAATATAGCTGAGCTATGACTCAGCAAATGCAAACACAAAACTTCTAGTTAGATTTTATTTCCATATTTGGAATGATTTTATTTTTGTAAAGGAGAACTTGGTCCAATGTAATATTTTCTTCTATAATAAAAATAATTTGCATAATTAAAAGAATCGAGGTTTAAAATTCTAGGATTAATTTTGGTTTGCATGCCATTAAATACTTCTTACACCCTTTCTTAAAGTTATACGATTTGTGAGAGTTTATTAAACATTTGGCTTTGAAAACTTCAAAATATTTATTTAAGGCCTAACATATGTCAAAATGCAAACATGGTTCAAAATATAGGATTTTTTTGTTTGCATACCATAACATCTTTCACCTTTTCTTAGTACTAAAATAAGAAACTTAGTTCATGCCAAGGTGCCATAATATTGGAGTTCAGATTTCAGTTCCCTTCGTATAGTTCCTCTGAACACTTCTATTTGGCACAATACTACACAAATCAATTAATTATAAATTTTAGCTTCTTAAAGTTTGGGGCATGAAAAGTTTGGTTTATTTGTATATCAAATGCATAATAAGTGTATATGATTAACTTTCTTTGTGATCCAAATATATTAACTTGATTTTGTTTATAGTGGTTCATGTTAGGCTGAAAACTAACATTTTAAAACAATTACCACTTTTATAATTTTTTAATTTTAGTATAAACTTTATATTTTTAGTGTGTTAAGGGTGTGCAGAGAAAGTAGCCTGAACCTTTCGTCCTTCAATAGTAAATACTAGACATTTTGGCGTGCCGAGAAAGGGTGTGTAGAGATAGGGCATGCAGAGGAGTTTGTGTCCTTTCACATTCACATTCCATGCACACAATTTTTGTTGCACTCCCCACACTGCTTTTCTATGCACACCAAAACATAGCCTATTATCCTCATAGCTTAGTTTTTATATGTACCTTGGTAGAAATTCATATTCTTTAGAATATATCTCAATGACAAGGTGAACCATTAGATATAACTAATGGGGAGTTCGAAGCATTGTGTAGCGAAATAGTTTTCATCTCGATCCAAGAATGATGAGCAAGAGGTCAAATAAAAAATCAATATATACTATTATGGAAAATCAAAATCCCAGTTTGGGAATGCTTATTGACTACATATTATCGATTAATGTAAATATTTGACCTTTTGAATGTCCAAGGATTCTAGGAAAGGATGCATGTTTTATTAGTCCACATAGAGGGAGAATTAAACTATTGAATGATCAACATAAGTCCACTGCACATAGGAATGTATTGAACACGCCTTGAGCGAAATGAGTTTAGGATTAAAATGAAGTGTTTGAGTTTTAAATGTTTATGGGAAACAAATTAATTAGATAATTAGTGATTTTAGCTTATTAATGCATGTGAGGAAGAAGTCTTACGCAGGAAAATGGGTGTGTAGAGAAAGTAACATGAAATTTCTTCCGTAATGGCTCATATTTTTACATACATTTCCACACACTACATATTAATCAATTAATTAGCAGTTTGGGCTTATTAAATTTTGGAGCATGAAGAGTTTGGGTTACATGAATACAAACTGAATTTGTGATTTCACATTTGTCAATTAAATATTTATATTAATTGAAGTCTCTTTTTAATTCACATGAGGAAGAAGTGTTGCGTGTCCAGATCAAGGAACATAAAGTTTCTTTGGAAATTCTCCATGCCCTGCATACATTCATGCAAGCTACTTATCAATGAATTAGTTCGCAGTTTTTGGCGTAAACAGGGCATCGTTTGAATGCTTAATAGAATTTACTATGAAACATTGTGTAATGTTCATTGGTTCATCGGGCTCCATAGCTAGTATCCATTTTAACATATTGAAACAATATTCACAAGAGGGATATGTGTGGGATAACCTTTATTTTCCCACATCTGTAGCTCTGCATATGCTCTCCCTTTGTGCACTTATTTTAGAAACTGTAAATGTCAAATTTCATGTTATTTGACCCACATATATTCCCATTCCATAAAAACGTTTTGACAAAATGTCACATAAGCTAAATCAACTTCCCATGCTCCACACATATTCCCCCTCCATAGGATTTTATCTACACAAATAAAATATTTTTACATTATTTGATACATATAGTTTCTCGTTCCGCAACAACATTTTTATTGGTAATATAATTTAGAAAATACTTTATCTTTGCAGATACTTTCATGCCTTGATTCTTCCATCGCACAAGTAATAAGTTCCTCCAATTATATAATTCCAATGAACATGATAATTGGTGTTATGTATCCATGTATAAATATTATATATAGTTAGCTAAACTTGGATAGACCTACCTTTCTGTCTCTATTTATTACCTATTTTTTGCTTCTTTCGTTGTCTCCTATGATATCTATTTTTGTAATTATGATCACATTATTTTAATACTGAAATGGTTATTCCTCACATTGTATTTTGCATTGTGCGAATGTGCAGGAGTGCAAAGGGAGCACAATAAAATCTCCCTCCGTACTCTGCACATATCATTTATATGTTTTGAATTTTTCCCAAAATTTAATAATAAAATTTATCAAACTATTTATTTATTTAATTAAATAAATTGATTTAAGATAGTGAAATAAACATTTAAAAAAAAATGTTTATCCTTTCTTTCGGTCATTTCATCATTCCTTTCAATTCTCCAAAAGCGAGGGATTTCCCACTAAACCTCAAGACAACACCCTACATTCAATGCCGGTGTTGTTTGGTATTCTAAATAAAATATTTGTATTGAATCCAAGCAATCTCTAAAGATAAATAAAGGGTAAAGAATAATATATTAAAGACTACTAATGAATACCAACACATGGGTATTAGATACGATGTCCTAAAGAAATAAAATAATCATCTCATCAAATTTTAAGTAAAAATAAATGCAAATAAAGATAAAAGAATACGTGGATGCCATAGTTGGAAAAGGGAAAACTTGAACACTTGAAAACATTGGAAGTATTTTTAAATGAAACTAACTATCAATTTATGCAAAAAAATTACATTGTCGAGAACAACTTGACAAAATATTACCAGCCTCACTCTTACTACACTTATTGGCTAGTAGCTAATTAGCAAGAAAAGTACAAATTGTGAAAAATTTCCTCACTGCCAAAAATGGAAAATAAACATAGATCCAGAAAAATTTCAAGATCAATACAAAACCAAGAGCTATTAACTATGACGGGTAATTATTAAATAGGATTTTTTGGTCATGAACCTGATGAAAATAGAGCCTAAAACACATAATGCACATGTTTCTCCATGTGAGCCAATCTGCCTTCAAAGTGATCTAGTTTTTCCTACAGACGTCATTACCGCCATTGCATATTTGCTAATATGTACTATATCTTCCATTGGTTGCATTGATGATTGTTCATGAATTATATTATTATATTATCATCATCATGTTGTCTATTATGAGCTATTCTTGAAGCATCTTGAGATATCCAATGTCATTACTAATTTTTTTTTATCAGATGCAAAGTTGTTAAAATGAGGTCTATTGATAGGGTTAGGGATCTATAGCCTCCCTTTGACCAATGCTCTCCATGTGATTTTGGATTGAATCTCCTCGTTCACTAACTCCATGCCTTACTCTTCCTCATTGACGTGGGATATTTTATATCACCAAATAAAATGACTTAAACACTATAATGCTATGGATGGGCTAAAAAAAAAATAAAAAATTTAATGTTAAATAGAACACCAACTGAGTCGAGAAAAACAATAACCAAACTAGTATTGCACTGCAATGAACCAAGATTTAGTCCCAAAAGAAAATATCTAGGTGAATAATCACATACTAAAAAATAAAAGATACAAAACCCCAAAGAAACCTTTTAGGACAAATAAACAACCATAAAGCCAGTGTCCTAAAACTTCCTACTCAGGTCACACATTCAAAATCTAAAAAAAAATAGAAATGCACAAATCATTATACCACCAAATAACAACATAAAAATAGTCAAATGACCCAATTAAAAAACAAAAACCGAAAAACACCAACAATGATCAAATGAAACTGAACAATACACACATTCTTCCTTACGTCGTTATCAAGATGGGAATCCAAAAAAGGGCTGGTGTGCAGATCTCGACATGCCCTCAAACCAAAAACACAATAACATATTATCAAACCTTTTGAATATTTTTTTTTAATTCCCTCTTCTTAATTCATTGGATATACCCTACGTCAATGTAGATCACCATTGATTTAGCCATTTCCCTACTCTAGGTGTAAACATTTATTTTTCCCATGTTTCCATAAACCAGAAAATAATTCCTTAATTTTAAAATATTCCCTAATTTAATTTACATATTTCTTTCTTTGTTGCTTGTTTTCATCTCCTTTCGTTGCGTCTCCCGTGATGTTTGCTTTTGTAATTGTGCTCATGTTATTTTCATCATGAAATGGTTACGCTTCGCATTGCAATCTGTGGAGTGCAGAGATGCGAGACTTTAGAGGAAACACAATAAAATATTCCTCCACACTCCACACATATCATTTAGAAGTTTTGGGTTTTTCCCAAAATTTATTTCCCTAATTTTAAAATATTTTCTTGATTTAATTGTTTATTTATATATTTTTTGCCTATTTTTTGCTCCTTTCGCTGTCTCTTTTGATATTTGCTTCTATAATTGTGGTCACATTATTTTAATAATGAAATGGTTATGGCTCACATTGCAATTTGCAGAGTGAGGAGATGCAGAACTAAGAAGTATACACAATAAAAGCTTCCTCCACACTCCAAACATATAATTTATATGTTTTTATTTTTTTCCAAAATTTAATAACACAGTTTATCAAAATATTTATTTCTTTAATTAAATAAATTGATTAGTGAAATAAAGATGTTTTCAAAATTGTTTATACATTCATTCATGTATTTCAACATTCCTCTCAATTCACCAAAATAAAATAACAAAAGCTAACTTGTTTGCATGATAAATCTACATGCTCTACGAATTTCATTTCTTTCAACAATTATGGAAATAACTACAATGGAAAAGGCACAATTAATTTCATAATTATTATATTTCTATAATCATTGAAAATTTCAATATTGACATAAATACAAATATAAAAAAGTAAATAGTAGCTAGATGACATGCAATATAAACATAGGCCACAATTCATGATATTTGAACAAAATATAGTTTATGATTAATTACATTCAATCTGATTCTGTCTAAGTAACTCGTGTAGCAGATACAAATCTACCCACTTGAATTTTAAGGAAGTGTTTCTGAAGAGATAATCATGATTACATTTCTTCATAAACCTCTCTTCATATGTACATAACCTAAGTAAATGCAAATCTCACAATGAGTCCTTTACACATACTTACATATTTTTCCCAATAAATCCTGGAGATGTTGTCACCCCATTATCTAATTTCTTACCTTTAATGGCTACAATATTTGAGAATTAAATGAAATACAATAATAATCAATTTCCTCATTTTCAAAGGCCTCTCAAATTCTTCTTCTTCCTTGCTCATAACAGGATGATCACTAAGTAGATAAGACAAACAATACTATAAATTATCTTGCCATAAAGTTTGAAGACTACATCTATAAGCTATGAGTTTCTCAGAGATGTCAATTGAGCTTGATGCTTCATTCCTTCTTTTGTACTACACTTTGGCCTTTGATATCATAAAGGTTATGGGTTTACCAAGTGATTTATAACGTGCCATGTTTCTTTCTGTATTGCTAAAACAAGAATACTTAAAATTCATCCTCCCTTTCATTTCTAGATTTTAAGAAAAGATACATATTTCATTGGCTTGTGATTCCTAATTCATTTTGATGTGGACAACCTTTAGACAAGAGGAAATTTTTATAATTTCATCTTACTCTAAACATCGCAACAACACGACAACTGTGCAACACTAATAAAAATGAACCAAGAAACAATAACCACGGACAAAATTCAATAGCCTTAAATTAGCATAAGCTCTAAATGTATAATTATTTTACCATTACCCTTATATGAACAATCATTATTTTGATAATAATTTCCATTAAGAGCTGAAAATTATATCTCTTAATCATAAGATTAAGCCTTAATTAAGTTTTTAATATCCACTAATCCACACTGTGAGAAGTTGATATATACAGAGGGGTAACATATTTGAAGGCGTAGAAATGAGGGAACAAAGGTTCCACCACACATAGTTATCTTCCCCACATCCTTCCAATATGCTACAATTGGTTGGACAACCATGTTTACACATTGATTCATTGAATAAATGCTGAAAATAATATTTTATAATATCAATGGATACAATGTTCTTGGTTTCTTAACAAGAAATCATCATTACACAATGCAATAGAGTAAATTATATTAAGCATTGGAGCGATGTCCTTATTGCGCATCAATTCATCGAATAAATGCTTAATTTTACTAAGAAGGGATCTTTGGTTCATAATAGGATTAAGCCTTAATTATTACAATATGATATTAAGGACTTGAATGATGTCCTAATGTGTGATGATTTGATGAATAGATGCTGAGAATATTTACATTACCAGCAAAAAATATTTTGTTAATCATAAAATTAAGTCTTGATTAGTTTATTTTATATTCGGTAATTCACGGCATGGGAGGTTGATTGAATCTATGTAAAATTTATCCAAAATGTTTTTGGAAAATGAGGCAATGTGTGAAGGTGATCCACACATCATTTCAATCTCCTATAAAAAATACTAGTTGTGAATCCCTGTGCATCTTCTTAACCTATTTAAAAACAATAAATGATACTAAGCACACAAAAAATGTGTTGATTACGCATTGATTCACCAAATCAATGGAGAAAATACTATTTTACGATATTGATAAATATGATCTTCTTGATATTTTTATAACAATTAATCATTACACAATGCATAAAAGTAAATTATATTAAGCAATCAAACAATGTAAGTTCTCTATGCAGAGTGTGAAGGTGTGGAGGAAGCTTTCATTGTGCTCCCTCTGGACCTCCACCCTCAATAATTATTTAAAATAACTATAACCGTTAAAATTTAGAAAATCGATTAATGAAAATAAAACGCAATAACACCATTTTATTCATGATTGCATTGGTTCTTCTTTGTATCTCGTGGGAAAATTGTAGCATGAAGAAACAATAACCAAGAAACAAGAACCAATAGAAAAATTCAATAGGATTTTATTCACATAAGCTCTCTTAACAATAAGTTCTAAAATTATATTTGTTAATCATAATATTAATCCTTAATTATTATTTTTAATATAAACTAATATGTGTGGAGGGGTAACATATGAGACGCTCTAGGAACGATGGAATAAAGGTTATGTTGCACATATCCATTTTCTGCACATCCTTCCTATTTTATAGAATGGATATTGGTTATGGATCCATGTAGAACTTCTTGATTTTCTTATGAAGAATGAATACTATTAGGCACTTGAATGATGTCCTGATTATGCATTCTTTCAACGAATAAATGTTGAAAAACTATATTATAATATTGATAGAGACGATCTTCTTGATTTGATAACAAGTAGTAATCATTACACAAAATGTTATATTAAATGCTATTAAGCATTGGAATGATGCTCAAATTGCACATCAATTCACCAAATAAATTCTTACATTTACTGGAAAGGTAGCTTTTGTTAGTCGTAGCAATAAGCATTAATTATTTTTTAATATCTGTTAATAAGTGACAACAAATGTTTTTTTAATTGTAAAATTGTGTCTTTATTATTATTATTATTATTTATATTCATTGATTTGTTTTGTGGAAGGTTGGTTGAATCTATGTACCATTTCTTAAAACATTGTTTCCACACGAGGCAATGTACAAATGAATTATGTTGAGTGAGGATGATTGAATCTATGTAAAATTTTTGCAAAACATTTCCAGAAAAGGAGGAAATATGTAGAAGAAATGTGCAAGGGGTCTGCATATTGTTTCCATTCTCTATGATGAATACTGCCTTTGAATACTTGCGCATATTCTTGAATTTTTTACAATAGAAAATTTTATTAAGCACTCGAATGATGTTCTGATTATGTATCGATTCACAGAATGTTTACCAAAAATACAATTTTAGAATATTGATAGATACAATTTTATTGATATGTTTACAACTAGTAATCATTACACAATGTGTTATAGTAATTTCTATTAATCACTTCAGTGGTGGCTTTATTGAGCATCGATTCATTGAATATATATTAATAATGATGGCTATTCCTTAAATAATTTTTCAATACTGAGTGTTGAATTGTCTGCATTGTAGTCAATATCCATCAATGTAGGTTCCCGCATCTTCACGACCATTTCCATCTCAACAATGTTTTCCCATATATTTCTTCCATGCACACTTGTCCTTTCTCACATGTTCTAGTACTAAATGCATTCAACAATTTTCACACCGTCTATTGTCATTACCAATATTTTGTGATATAATATTTAGTTAAAGTATGATCAATGCTCTTATTTAAATGATTAACACTAGTTTTTACAAATAATTCTTGATTATGTCGGTATATGGTAAGTTATTTTAGTTGTTTACATGTACAAATGATATTGATATAATTATTGCATTTGGCCCCTTTAATAGTTACATGTGTTAATCAGATAAGAACCCATACTAATTATTTTCTTAAGTGAAATTTATTCATCTTATGAATTACGTTAGGCGTTGCTTTGGGAGATATTTCATTTCACAGAGTGAAAAAGTGCGAAGGAAACTTGCATTGTGCTTCTTCTGCACTCCCCACAACCGTAATCAATTAATTATAAATAGAGGAAAAGATTATGTTCCGTTGCATCTATTAATCTTGTTAGATGATTATGATTGCACTTATGTAATTATTTATAGTGCATATTTTTTGGTGATGGTTTAATATTATGAAGGGGTTTATATTATGTTTCCACATGATTTAGGAATAAGAGCATGACATAATTTTGAATATTCAATAATATTTTTTTATGTTATCTTTTATGTTGGAGAGTATAGGTAGTGGGAGTAGGTTGTCTCATTCCTCCGAAGTGAGCACATATAATTTTATGAGAATCCATGATCATGAAATGATTCATACAATCATGTATTTTATATTTGGAAATGTTATCCTATATAATATATTTAAGAATAATATTAAATATCTATTTTAATTTAATATCAAGGATTTTAAGGTAGGGAAACCCCATATAATTGATCATTTTATGTAAGTAACCAATTCTTATTCTCTTTACTCTTCGAGAAGAAACCTCCTAATGAGCTAAGCTCCAAACAAAAAAATTATATATACAAAATCCATATGGATGAATCTAATCCTTATTTATAAGTAACAAGAGAAATATGATAATAAAAACGTCGTAATTATTTAGTGGACCATATTTAATGAGTCCCCATTATATTTTTCAATACTAACTACAATAATAGACCTTATTTAACTATAAGAAGCTCAATGGATATATTTCACCTTAATTTTTTTTCTATGTGGTTCATGGTCCTTGGAGATCAATTACCACTAAGTTCACAAAATATTTATATCGGGAGTATCTACCTAAAAGGATTACTTCCTTCCTTCTCAACCATGAAGCCTGACCCTGAGAGTGTTGAGGGAATTTATTGCCTCTCAATAGTATAGGTACTTTAATGATATGGACTCAACTGAATAGTCTAACCCTCTCAATTAAATATTTCACCTTACATTGAATGGATTTCAATGCTATTACTATGTTATGGTTCCTACAACTCCCCATTACACCCTTACAGAGGATCCCAACATTCCAAATTCCTTAGAAAATCATTGCACTAAATTATTATTGTGAGAAGAAAAAAACATAAACTAGGGTCCCCTTGATAAGTGTTGACCACAACGTTGAAGTAAGCCAAAGAAACAAGGTTTCATGTACAAGTGCTAGCAACCATGTTGAAATAGTCCAATATGCTCTACCTTAACCTAGGTCCCATGTCCAACTATTCATGTATACCCCCCTCTAAAGATACTTTAAATAAATAGCTATATGAAAATGGTTCTTTATAAATTCAAAACATAATCATATGGCTCCAAATATGCAGATTCATCCATATCTAAAATATCATCCACATCACATAGTACTATTAGAAAATAATCCAACCAAAAAATGGTAGTCATAACAAGTTACAAAATTTCTTTATGTTCTCTATGGAAGGTGAAGTAGATTCATAAATTATAATATGGAAGTAAACATCCTAGAAGTAACAATGGTCCATGTTTTGATAGTAACAATAATATTTTAAATCATACTACACATATTTATCACAATTATATTATTCGTTGGTGCATGAGTATGTGGTTTCAATAACATATATATCCTTATATTTACTAATCTATTATTATTTTATATCTTGGCATCCCTTAGATATATCTTAGAAATATTTTATAACCCTCATTCATTCCTCTTTAGGTTGTTCCACTACATTGTCATTCTTCACATTTGATAGGGTTTAAAATTATAAATATGCAAGGAATCAATGCATTTGACATCAATTATAAGAGTAACATATAATATGTCAAATCAGAGTCCTAAAAATCCTCTTTGTGATAGTTTTGGTTTGGAATAAATTTTAGCACGCCATCAATAGATATTTTCCCTACAATCCACATGGTAGTAATGGAAAAACCATAAAATAATTGATTTTAAATCAATGATATCTTCACTTTATAAACTTTGATTTGGAATTTTTTTTTTGAAATTCGGTGATTTTATGAGATGAATATAAAAATATTTTTGGTTTTTTCAAATTTTATTTAGAAAGCTATATGAATTGATCTAAGTGTTGTAGTACTCTATTATGCTTTGAAAACCTACAAAATAGGGGAAGAGGTTTTTATTGTGGGTCAATAAAGAGTTTAGATACTACAAGTTAATTGATCTAAGTGTTGTAGTACTCTATTATGCTTTGAAAACCTACAAAATAGGGGAAGAGGTTTTTATTGTGGGTCAATAAAGAGTTTAGATACTACAAGTTATGTATCTTAGATCTTAAAATTATATTACATACAAAATAATAATATAGAAAATATGTTTTAATCAATTAATATCGAAACTATTAAGGTAGTGAAAGACCCTAAAATTGATCCTTTTATGGAAGAAATCCACTACTCTTCATTTTCTTCTTCAAGGGGTGAACTTCCCAATGATATAAGATCAAAATAAAATACTCCTCCATACATAATTGATAAGGAGGACTTCATTCTTACTTATAAGTAACAATAAAACCCTATTTATAATAAAATCCCAATTACATATTGGGAATTATTTAACGAGGCCCCATTACATTCATTCAAAAATAATTATTGTAGTGAGACTTATTTAATAATAACAAGCATATTATACCTATTCCACCTTACATTGAATGGCCTCCATTATTATTACTATACTATGGACCATTCAACCTCCTATCACATCTCACATCTCTAGAGAGGATCCCAATACACATTATCTTGCCACACAATTTAGCATAAAAAGCATGACATAAGTCTCAAAATTTAACCTATATCTCTTCTCGTTACATATTCTAAGGTAGGGATGATGACTTATATGCTACATACTCAACTAAACATTTTCCTAAACCATTTGGCTACTATTTTTATCGATTTGTATGCTTCTTTTTGTAATATTGAAATTTGACATGTATTGTATAAAAAAATACATTCCACTCAACACTTAGGAAAAACAATAATAAACCAAATGTATATATGCATGTAGATATTTTTGTCTTACAACTTTATAAAATTAAAAGAGTGTTAATAAAAATGAATTTTATTAAAATAAAGTAGAAAATTACATGTGCTTCCATCTCATAGTTCACAAAATTTCATATTTATACTTATACTCGACTCTTTGGGCCTTTTCATATTCCAAGTGATTCTCAAAATTTATGTTGGATGTTTAATGTGAATTAATTTATCAAAATTACAATTCCATTGTTAAAATAGGTTGCAATTTTAGGTGATAGTTTTAAAAAAATGTGTTCCAAAACTTGTGTAAGTGTCTTTTGGGAAAGAAGGATCTAATGCTTAGTTTTTTGTGTTTCCAACAAAATTCATATCACAAATTTTGTAATTTACACTCATTTTCATTACAACAAATAGACCAACTTAGCAATTGTTTTTGAATATTTGACTAAAATGACCAAAATTCCCTTGCTTTTTATTAATGGGAAAAAATGCACTATTAAACAATTTAATATAATCAAACGAGAAGGGAAGCCCAATTTGACTCTCCCCTGTTTGGGATAGTTGAATAATTCATATTATTTTCTTGGTAGCTAGCTTCAACGAGGTCTAATGATAGGAAAATAAAGTGTGTAAAATAGAAAAGCGTCAAAGCTTATATATAAATTATGAGATGAAGGAAATACAATTCAACAAATAGGATTAGTCCATTTTCACTAAAATGCAATTCAACCACTAATCTATAAGGGAAAATTTTGTAAAATAAAGTTGTAATTTAGCAAACCGGATTAGTCCTAATATACAAAATTATAACTTAGAAACTTACATTAATTTCAGAAAGGAAAGGGTTACTCTAATGCAAAAAGAAATCTATGTTAAGATAATAAAGGAATGCGTAGCTAACCTAGAATATGAAGAAATATGCACTTATATATAATATTATGTTAGTGCGTAGATTATTATCACATGAATCCATTTAATTTATAGTTTAGAATAATCCTTATGAAAAACTAAAGGAAAAATTTTAATTGAAAAGGAGATTCAATTATTCTGTACCTTGAAGAAGAAATTAATGCCCATAGAATAATCCAAGGAATATGTAAATATCTTAAGAAAATCTATTTATATAAGAAAAATAAAATCAATTAATCTAAATTACAAATGAAAACCATTATATTCCCATAATAAACCAATATATAGTCAACATATTTTGGACAAATATTAGCTAGGAAATTGTCCTTAGAATCAAGAATAAAGTGGAAATAGTTCATACAACAGACTTAAATTCATTTGAATATAAATTTTCAAAAGCCCTAATCGGGATGCATCCCATATACATAACATTACAAAAATATCCCATATACAAATAATCCAAATGGGCCTACACATGAAACTAAACTTGGTTCTTAAATTTGGTAAGTAACTATCAAGAACAACCATAGTTGTCCAGGGGAAGTTAAATAGTCATGTTGTGCATGCTATCTACATGGAATTTATTACTAATTTGGATCACTTTCATTTCTTAGTTCCTAAGAAGCTGCATCTAACACATCATAGATTCACATTTTTCCATGCCTCAAGCAGTGATATCCAACCTTTAATCCAAGACATTGTTGAAAATGCATCCATCACTGAACCCTCTCACTACTAGTCATTAGGTTCTCTTTTTATTTATTTTGGGTTACCATATTTCACACTCTTTCTTTGTCTTTCCCTTGACAACACCATGGCTCCAAATTTCTTGTGCTCTATCACCCTACTCATAAAGTAACTGACAATTGTTAGGACTATAATAAAAATACAAACTATTACAAGTCCAAGAAGCATGATGGCCATGTGGTGAGGTAATGTAATAATTTCTATGCAAGAGGAAGTTTATAAAAAGTAAATCTAATGATTATTTTGGAGTTGCGTGACTTAGAAAGGATCTTCCTCCGCATTCAAGGTCACACTAGTGGCAATCCCAATGTAACAACACTCATTGACGTAGTGACTCATGCCTTGGTTTGTATCCTTATTATCAATACAGAACCAATAAATCATAACCTTGTGATTCTCTATTGAAATTCAGGTTTTTGGTTCTACACTTAAGGGAGGATGTCCCTTACATGCTTCCTTTATGGATATAAGTGTGGAGATTCTACCCCGAGGTAAGGTGATAATATCCAATGGATGGTTTACAAATCCAACAGGGGCATACTTGGCCTTCCTCTTCTTCATATTTATTCTAATTTTTCCAAATTCCCATCAACATCACTTGAACATATTCCTAGGATACTCCAAGATGAGCTTTGGGATGTGTGTATCATTTTTGTAATGGCTTGGAATATTAGGGCAAAAATTTGTGGAATGTGAAGGTGCACATATTGGGAGTATCCTTGCAACTAAATACACACTTTAGAGGTCAAGCAATGAAATATTGAAAAATTACATGGGTAAATTATAGGATGGAGATGTGGCTTTTGGAGTGTTCCAAGGCTCATAGCTCATGTACTAATATATCTCACCATAATATATTCACTCAAATGAATACATTATTTTAAACACTTCCTAATTGATCGTATTACCTTGAGATGAGTAGTGGGATTTGATCACATGATTGTCCAATTTCATAAATGTGATTGGCATGTTGGGTGTGGAGCCTGATTACCTTATTTCATTAGATGTATCGACTCGTTGGACCCTTGTTCTTAATGAGGAAAAAATGTTGCCCATTGTTTGATCACCGTCAGGGGTGTTAGTGTGAATTCTAATCGCAAGTGTGCGAAAAAAGCCCACTTTAGTTGTGCATAACAAACAACCCTAACATCAAAGATGGCTGTCAATTTCCTTAGATATGTAGTTAGTTGATCAGAATAAATTCTACAAATTCCAGATATATGCATTTAAAGACATTAAACAAAAAATAAAAGCAAGAGTTGCTCCATGCATCCAATAGACAAGAAAAGAACATTTTTAAAGAATTTTGTATTTTTGACACCTGGGAAGGGAACAAAGAAATATGTTATCAGTCCCCCTCAATGGGATGGGTTCTTGTATGTCCTCAGTGCTTCAAATCTAAGATCTCTCTCTCTTAATGGTGTAGAAAACCCAGACAAAAATGGAACTCAATGGGAGTTCACAAGCAAAAAGATAGAAAAATATGACAATGATGGAGGATCAAAGCCAGACCAAAATTATAGATCCAGAGTGATATTTAGGCAACAAAAGGTAGTGAATTATTCGAAAAATCCTTCTATTTATAACGAAATATTGAGTTAGTCTAGATATTGGTGCATAATTAAAATATTATTAACCAAATCTAGATCCAACTTTTATGGAATATTTTTTTATTTTTGTTGGAGGGAAAAATAATTTGAATTTGGTCAAATCCATTTATTTTGTAAATAATAAATAAATAAATGATTTATTTATTATTTTAAGAATGTGGTTGAGTAATAATTAAATAAATAATGATTTATTCAATTATTTATAAATTATTTAGTCAAATTTAACAAGGAATACTATTTAAATAATGTTTTAAATAATTATTCCTAGAAAATAATAAGATAAATAATGATTTATATAATTAAGTTTCCCGGTTTGGGTTAAATATGACCAGGAATATTAAATAAACTGATGTTTAATTAATTATCCCTTGAGGAAAATCCAACAAATAGGGATTTATTCAATATTTCCTCATGGGGTTTCCTATTTAGATCATAAACAACTTAATAAATTATGGATTACTAAGTTATTTTCATAGTGAAAGAAATTTTACTAGGGTAAAATTGGTCTTACATGGTGTAATTTGGTCCATCTAATAGTAACAGGTTAGATGACCAAAAATTGGTGTAACAGATTGCCCCCCAGCGTGCGAGCGTTAGGAGATAATCGTATGACCAAAGTACATTGTAAGAACTCAATCACTAGACACCGAAGGGGGAGTCAAAGAGAGAGAAATATAAGGTAGACTAAAGTGCTATAGGACAAGACCCTGAGGAGGCGAGACTTACAGGTGCAGAAAGTCTCTTTTATGAGTGAGTACCTATTCTACATGAGGCGGGGGAGGCATACCTATGCCTGCCAAGATAAAAAAGTGCAAAGAATAATGCGTCTAGTAAACAAGGGACCGAAATATATAGTACATGCTGTCATAAACATGGGCCAGATAAAAAAATGATAATGGATCCCACATACATACTATGCTTGGGACTATAGGTAGGAATAGGCCCTGTAAAATAGGAAAGGGTTCTAAAAATATGAATGATATATGCAAACGAAAGAGGTGTTGCAAGTAGTTGAGGCCAGAACCATCAAATCTATGGAGCTACACCCAAGGCTATAGTAGATAAGTCATCCAGGTATGTGGGGGGCTACTTGAAGGGCCACCCCCTCATGAGGTCTGAAACATCTCACACACACCCAAAATCACTAGGACAATCTATTGCATCACTGAACCATCAAGTATACAGATCTCGATCATGCCATAAGGAGCTGGAGTTGAGAAAAAATCAAGTAAAAGGGCAATAAAGAGTCCCTTTTCCTAATCTAAGGCACCGAAAAAGAGTGGAAGCTGGAACCAAGGTACACCGCCCTCTAGGCCTGTCTTTTGGAATGAATAAGCTGATGTCGATAGAAGGAGGTCTGCCATAGGTGAGGCAATAAGGGATCCTCAACTTAGGTACGAGAGAAAATATTAGAGCGACTCATAGACTGACACTAGAGATAATGGAGGAATGGGGGGTACTGAGTAGGGGTTGATGACTTCCCTTGTTAGAGAATAAAGGGCATGGATGACTTGGCAGCTACTAACTCGACACCGAAGGCGATAGGGGAAAGTATGACTGAAGGCCAAAATGTGTGACACGAGAGAGGAATAGAGAAATGAAGGATGAAGGACTATAGCGGGATACAAAGGAGCTCGGGATAGATTCCATGAATGCGATGATGACTCAACTCGGATGCTTTAACAAGGGCAACTCGATGATGCTGCCACATAGAACAGGCCCAGTGGGGACCTTAAAAACATGAGTACAAGATGGTTACCCACGACACAAATTGACATGAGCATGCAAAAGTATGAAGGAAAAGTGGTGCCCCAAGTACAAGTGTTGCAAGTGAAGAAATTCGATTTTGAGGAGTGGTGAAGTGACCCTTCTTGCAAAAATGTGTCCAGGTGAAGTGTCAAATCACAAAAATATAAAGGATACCCATTTGAGAGCTCAGTGAGAGATTTCCAATGGTGCTGACGGTTTGTCAAACCGAGCTACAGTTTGATCGCAACTAGCGAAAGAAAAATCTAGGGTTTCTCTTTTAATAAGGCATGTTCCCTCCAATTTGATTCATTTGCAATTGTAGCTGTGGTGAATGTAGAGAGGAGAAAAGGCCCTAAATCTTGTGGTGGTCATAGCAGACAGACCGACCGTTGGAATCGAGATCCATTAGTTGCAGGTAAGAGACCTAACCCTAATCTTTCATTTCAATGGATTGAAAGTTCAGTTTAGGCATCTAGAGCTCATGAATAGAACCCTGCTCTTCTTCTTGGATGGGTCACACTTTTATGGGCAATGTTTGCGACCTACGTAGTAGGTTTTGGGGAGAAAAATGTGACCTGCCCCAGAAAAAGACTGAAAAGTGCAATTTGTCAGAGAGAAGGATTTTGGTGCTGTTTCTTGGCTGAGAGCTGGGTTTTTATGGTTGAATGCAGTATTTAATTTCTGTACACTGACAAATGTTATGGTTTTGTGTAGATATGGAAAAGTTGAGGATCAAATGGAGAGAGAGATACCTGGAAACATTACGGTTAGAGATCCGAGAGGATCATGGTGTCCGCATTGCATTGGCCAGGTTTGGGGTCCTGAAGTTTGTGGAGAACCCTTTGATGAGATCTAGAGAGCCCTTGTTGGCCTAGATTGTTAGTTATTGGGATCCGGATCATGAGATATTTATAGTGCAGGGGAACTAGATTGAGCTGAAAATCCAGGATATATATTTTCTGACTTGTCACGTGCCACTTGGGATGGTGGGAAATACACAACCAGTGTTATCGCGGGGGAAAAACATTATGGAGTTTGTGGAGCGCCATTGTCAACCGTGTCTCCATGTGAAGGGGACACAAATACCAATCGGGGAAGTAGAGCGGCTAGAGACCCGTACTGTGGCCGCAAAAGTGCTGCGGATCTTGGGAAACCAGGCACTCCAGCACATCACTGGGGGTCAGATGATGCTTGTTGAGAGTGTGTTGAGTGGGACCTACTATGGGTGGGCCCAAATGATGCTGTCATCATTGAAATGATAGTTGTCGCTATGCAAGCGGCAAGTGAATCATGACTATGCATATGGCACAGTGTTGTGCTCGCTCTTCTTTGAGAAGATCTTGACACTTCGGCCTCATATATAGATATAGGATGGGGGCCTGAGAGAGCTCAGGACCGCCTTTGGGGGCAGCTACTGTGCAGAGGGGGAGGTGGGGCAGTCGGACGGGTGTTCCGACCTGAGTTTTTTACTCATTGGGATTAGATGCCACTATATATAGATGACTATCCCTATAGTGGGATGGGTTATCATGGGGACCCAGACATGCCACTACCGCCAAGTTGAGCATGGGCGCCCGATGGTAAATGAAAAGTTTCTAACCTTTTATGTGCATTTTAAATTTTTAGAATATTGTATATGGTACTGATTCATTCACTTTTGGTATGCAGATACAACATCGGTGAAACCAAATGGGTATATGGGGCGGCCTGCAGCATTAGGAGCTACAACACCTAGTGGGTCGAGGGGTCCACAAAATGAGAATGCAGTCACCCTCTTGGAGGACATCCGTCGTAGATGTGAGAGGATTCTGACCAGTGTTTTAGAGCGCGGATGGCAAGATCTTGATGACCAGTACATAGATCCATGTATTGGTCTGCCCTTGAAGTGGCGAGGGGTCATGCGGTGCATGGCGATGGGCGGAAAGGGGATGCGCGATCTACGATCCGCCAGAGCAGAGCCATTGGCTCGGGATCCTCCAGATAGTGATTATATGTAGGGGCATGTGGTGCCCCCAGTTTTGAGTTTTGCAACATTCTATGGGCATGTCATATGTATCAGAGTTGATGGACTCTAAACCATTGTGAACTACACATATAATGGATATGCATTGTTTTATGGTTTTTTGTTATTGTTTTGTGTGAAATGCGTGTGATAAATTCCAATCTAGAATATTATTTGCAATTCTATCTACATAGTGATTTTGTGCTTTAAGTACATGACTGAATGTAATGATTTCAAATTCACACATCAAAATATTCGCTCGTAAATATCTTCTAAATAGGACAGGATTATGCACACGATAAACACCATTCAATTGCATGACAAGAAGTAGGGAATCTAAAAGAACATGAAGGTGAAGGATGGGATGTGAAAGGGCATACACTAATAAACCTCGCACTGCATCATATTCGGCCTAGTTATTGGTGGCATTACCAACGCATACGTCGTTAGAGAGAAAAAGTGAATGAAAAGGGGTAAAAATGGCCCAAGTTGTTGAGGCTAGATTCCAGGATTAGCGACTTGCACCATCAACATAACTGATATATGGTGTGGACGGGGTCCATCTGAAAGGTGCCACAAAACAACAAATGAGAGGATGATGAACAATGCTGGAAACCCGAGCGCAAGGTAGAAATCAAACAAACACTGCTAGAGGGATTGCTCTAGGTAGGATATCTACCACCCCCACACCGATAGGTAGGTGGTGTGTGGGAGCTGCATTGGGCGCAACTTGTGCTCAGGTCGTGAAAGTCATCGTAGACACAGATGGTGCCATTCCTCTTATGGGTGGGAAATATGAATTCAGGGGTGGAAAAGGATTCCATGATGTCGTCATCACAGTAAAATATAGAGTGACTGGTGGAAGGGTAACCACATGATGTGACGAAGCTACCTGATTCATCAACATGAGAATAAAGGTTCACATATGCATCATCGTGGGGGGTGATGGAAGAACAAGTAGATAAGGGATCCACGTATGTTGAGCCCAGGGTGATCACTGAAGGGAGGTCAAGTGAAGCAGAAGGGGAAGTCATAGAGGGATCTTCCACCATGGATCTCATAGATGATGACATGTAGAGTATAGTGGCTGAAGACTTCGTCATCTCGAGATAGGGAGGGGGAATGTCAATGGGAGCAGAGGTATCCTCAGATTGGCTTGAAGCATACTATGCGAGTATGGGAGAGGCGGACTTGTTCTGTTCAGTCTCATACTCCCAAATTACTTCCAAAGAGGCATGGTAATGCTTGAGGTGGGGAAAAAGATGGGTATAATGGCCATGGAGCTCACACAAAGCACATGGGTGGTTGGTGTGAACAGACTTGGGGTTGCTGGCTACAGTCGAGGAAGAAACAAAGGCTTCAAGGACTTTCAAATTAGGAAACGCGACATTAACCATGGGCTTGATGTGAGGTAATTCAAGACAATGATGGGTGGCATGGACGACAACGTCACACAAAGTACATCGGGGGGGGGATGATTTGGAGGCTGAGGAGAAGTAGTGGTTTTTTGGGAAAAATTGTCCTCAGGTGCCTTCTTGCAATATTTTCACCCCTCAACTGAGGCTTTCGCAACAGGAGTAGGTTCCTGTTGAGGTGGCTGAGGCACAGAAGCAAAGGTAGGGGTCATGGCGACCGGTTGGACCGGGGTTAAAGCAGTATAATGTTTGGGCTGACCAGGTGAGATGGTGGCTGGGGGATTAATGTAACAAACTGGGATCCCCAGGTTCATGTTAGGAAGAGATAACGTAACCATAACAGGTATCGAAAATACTCCAGGAGGGGGAGCTAGAAACGGTATCTGACTGGAGGAGTATTGGCCAGGCGGGACAGCTCCGGGATGGTTAAGCCCAGGAGGAACCATTACAGGAGGGTAGATAGGCTCATGGATACTAGTTGTAGCTAAGGGGCCTTGAGGAGGGGGTCCTAAAGATCGAGTCGAGGTGCTAGGATCAAGTTGTGGAGGGCAGGGCTACTGACTAGTCAAACGAGTTCGTTTGAGGTTGAACTGAGATGATTGCATCATGAAAATGTTTGACGAGATGGGATCAGAGACAGGAGGAGGGAGAGGAGGGAATGAACCAAGTAAAGAGGAGTCTTTGTAGACTCTGAGTGAGACACTAGTCGAAGGTTCGACTGCTTGTTTATTGGCCACCAAAGAGATGATGGACTCAGGGGAGGTCTAAGACTTTGGTTCGTAATATGTCAACTGGTTGATGGTGACAATATTTCCATTGTGAGGAAAACACATCTTACGGTGAATCACAGATGGGACAACAAACATCGCATAAGTGTAGCTACGACCCAATAGAATGTTGTAGTCTAATGGGGCATCAATGAATTCGACATCAACACAAACAGTCTTACCTGCAAGAGTAATGGGACAGTTGCGGAACATGCCAAGGGGCTGGGAAGAGTGGCCATCCCACGCTCGGAGGGTGATAGTGAAAGGGGCCAGCTCAGGAGATCCAAGTTTCTTCCAAATCGAAGCCGTAATCACACAGGTGGATGCCCCTTCGTCAATGATACAATGGGAGACATTGGCATTCTGGATCTTGACAGGGATTTGGAAGGTGATGGAAGCAGGAAGGGGAGGATGTTCTGACCAGTCAACATAGAAGGTGATCAAATGAACATCTGAAGGGTCCACAGTGCTCATGGCAGTTAGTAGAGCTTTTCATTGTGAAGGGCACGACTGGAGGAGTTCCAACATTGATATGGCAGCAGGGGATTGCGCCAAATCATCTAATATACTATACGAATGGGCAGCTTTACCTGAAGCAGCGTTTTGGCGTAATGGTCCCTTGGGGATCTTGGTATGAACCTCTGCCTTAGGCTGAGGGATCTGTAAAGGAACATTGGGTGTCAAAAGAGGCTCTGTGGGACCTGAAGAAGGGGGCTCAGGGGCAGACATAGCGGGAGGCTAGTTGTACTGACGGGACCGAGTCTGAAGGTTGAGGTTAACGGTAATGGGTTGGTCAGAGTTCATCATGAGAATCTGGTAATTGGAGGTACCAGATGGAGGAGGTTGAGTGGCCGCATGACTTTCAAGGGGTTGGGTATCCATGAATGCCTGTTGGGGGAAAGGATTGGTAAACACATCCGGTTGGATAGGTGCAGTGTTAGGAGGAACTGAAGGGAGGCTTATGGTCCTGGGGATGCTGCTTGAGCTTCCCACATCTTCCACATATGAGGTAAAAGAGGAAAATCATGGGTATAGTGACCATAGAGATTGCACCAAGAACAAGGTTTGTTCGTGTGAACAGGCCTGTCCTGCTTGGGTTGAGTGCCCTGTTGCTGGTTAGCAGTGTTAGGTGTATTCCCTTGGGGATTGGGTCCTGGATTTCCTGGGGAAGATTGGTTTTGGTTTCCTTTCCTCTTATTTTTTGAATTAGGAGGATTAGTCGCACCCTGTTGTGCATACACTTGACCCTGGGGGGTAGTGGTTGCTATTGCGGGGGTTGAGAAGGCAAGGGAGGCTGAGGTGCTAATGCTGGAGGAGCTGGAGCACCAGGCTGTGGATAAGGATAAAAAGGAGGTCACAAGAACATTTGCAAATGGTGTTGGGAAAAAGGAGGAGGCATGTTGTATCCTAACACATGTACATGCTACCGGGGGGAGGGGGAAAAGTGCTATAGGAGTTGGCCCCTCTCAAGGGAAACCATAACCCATGGGAGGATGAGTGTATGGATGAGAAAGGGCTCCAATGATACTGTCGACGACATGGGATGCCCCCAATGCGTTGGCACCACTAGGTCTAGGGAGATCAGGTAAAACGGTATAAAAATAACCAGACTCTGGGTAGATCAGGTCATATTTCAATGCAATCTGGAGAGAAGCTTCTTCGATCTGAGGGAAATGAGATGCAACATCTTTGCCAATAGCAGGAAAAATGGATCTGAGAAATGAGTCCATGTAGAAATGATCTTCAAAGGTAGGGGCTCGACATAAACACTTTTTTATCTGCCATTCCTAGATATGATCAGATAGGCGGGTCGCAGATGATTGACGAAAAGAGGTCAAAAGTTTGGTACTAGTGTCATAATGAAGGGGAAGCTAGAAGTAAGACAAAAAGCATTGGCAAGAGTCACAAAAGTAGTATCAGAGATAGAGACCTAGTCGAAATACCACTTAGAAGCTTCTATAGTAAGCGTACGGTGGAAAAACCAAAGACGGACGGAGTCATCGGTGATGGAGTTAGAGGAACACAACATGTGGAAAGATAAAACATGGTTGGTAGGATCTTCTCCAGCAAAACCTTCAAACTTGGGGATTTCTGAAGGGAGCCTGGTTGGCATAGTAGGCCAACTAGGATTATGGTGTATGGGGTCATCAATCAACTAGTTAAAATCAAGAAGAATGAGGCCTGTCATATAAGGGAGTAAGGGAGCAGCCATGATAGTTCATGTTGCGGTCTCACTAGTAGTATTCCCATAATTAGGGGGCTACCACCAGCATTAGGTCCCGAACCAGACATGGTGAAGGTGATAGGAGGAGAACCGAGGATAGAACTAGAAGGGGAACCCGATGAACTAGAAGTAGAGTTAGAGGTGGGACTAGGTGGAGGACTAAATTACACCCTACACGGAGGAGTAAGTCTTCCTGCTGGAAATTGAGTATGAAGGATAAGAATTCTCTTGGATAAATGCCTTAGGGGTGAAATGATAGAAAACATACACGGATCACAGAAGGAAGAGAGACCAACAAGGGTGAGGAGGTGCGGGATTAAATTATTGCAATGTCGAAATAAGGGCAGGGAGGTGCAGGATCAATTGATTACAATGTTATAGCCTTGGCCTGGCGGTGTAAACCAGGCGCTCTTCACTTAGGGTGTGCGTGTATGGATAAGTGTGTTAATTTTAATTAAACCCAGACGTGTGTAGAAAAAAAAAAGGTGTCCTATAACTGTAAATAAATCTGAAAATAACAGTAAAGTAAACAGAATATGACAAAAAGTAAACAGCTAAAGATGCATCAATTTAAACCCAAGGAGGAGGGCTTCCCAAAAAATAGTCTATGGGTGGGAAAAATCTAGTCAAAACACACAAAAATGGCCAATGGATCTAAAGTCAGGAGGGACAGGGGTCTAAAGGTCAGATCTGCTAGAAATAGGTGCAGAAAACAACAAAAACCCAGAGGGAAAAGTGTTGCAAATGAGGTGGAAAAAGGCTACAATGTGAAGGGAAATGGAGGGGACCCTAGAGGAAGACCAAAAAAAACTGAAAAGAGGTTTTTTGGATGGATTAATAACCAATCTAAAATGGATCTGAAAGTACAGGATCAGATCTGAAAAATCGTTGAACACACATCTTAGATGACCTGCTTCAGCTAAACTCCTCCTAAAAAGGTGGAAGCGTAATGAAGTGCTAAGGGGATTGGTTCCTACTTCTATGAGTAAAATAGAGAAAGTACAGGTCCAAGGCTGATGGAGAGGGAGGTCACACAACCCTGAATAGTAGCCCAGACAAACCCAGAAAAATCACAGAAACATTCTTGCAAAAAGTGCAGGTCGCATTTTCTGACCAATTTTTTGTTGAGGTCGTAGTTTTTTGGTAGTTTTACGCTACCTGAGAGCTGAGGTCACAGATTTTGGCCCAAAAAGTATGACCTACACTTATGACCGTCTCAGGAGCAGGTTTCAAAAAAAAGTGTCATCTTAGCTGCGATTGATACTTGTCACCTGCGCGATAGGCCCAAAAACACACGGAAGTTAGAATTTTTATTTTTTTTAGGGTTTTAAAGGTTAAAAACAACATCAAGGAAAGAAAAACAAGAAGCTGAAAAAAAACACTAGGGGTTGAAGCAGCTGGTCATGCAGGGATCTTAAAAACGACAACGGTCGTAATTATAAACCCTTTTGGAGTCACTAGTTATTAGTGTGAATTATAATTGCAAGCATATGAAAAAAGCTCACTTTAGCTGTGCATAACAAATAGCCCTAACATCAAAGATGGCTATCAATTTCCTTAGATCTACAGTTAGTTGATCAGAATAAATGCTACAAAATCCATATCTATGCAGTTAAAGACATTAAACAACAAATAAAAGCAATAGTTGTTCCATGCATCCAATAGAAAAGACAAGAATATTTTTGAAGAATTTTGTATTTATGACACCTGGGAAAGGAACATAGAAAGATGTTACGAGTCCCCCTCAATGAGATGGGTTCTTGTATGACCTCATTGCTTCAGATCTAAGATCTATCTCTCTTGATGGTGTAGAAAACCCAATAAAAAATGGAACTCAATGGGAGTTCACAAGAAAAAAGATTGAAAAATATGACAATGATGGAGGATCAAAGTTAAACAAAAATTATAGATCTAGAGTGATCTTTAGGCAACAAAAGGTAGTGAATGAATGGAAAAACCCTTCTATTTATAACAAAATATTGAGTTAGTCTAGATATTGGTGCATAATTAAAATATTATTAACCAAATCTAGATCCAACTTTTATGGAATATTTTATTATTTTTGTTGGAGGGAAAAATAATTTGAATTTGGTCAAAACCCTTTATTTGTAAATAATAAGTAAATAAATGATTTATTTATTATTTTTAGAATGTGGTTGAGTAATAATTAAATAAATAGTGATTTATTCAATTATTTATAAATGATTTAGTCAAACTTAACAAGGAATATTATTTAAATAATGTTTTAAATAATTATTGTTAGAAAATAATAAGATAAATAATGATTTATCTAATTAATTTTCCTGTTTTGGGTTAAATATGACCAATAATATTAATTAAACTATTTTTTAATTAATTATCCCTTGAGGAAAATAAAAAAAATATGGATTTATTCAATATTTCCTCATGGGGTTTCTTGTTTAGACCGTAAACAACTTAATAAATTATGGATTACTAAGTTATTTTTCATAGTGAAAGAAATTTTACTAGGGTAAAATTGGTCTTACATGGTGTACTTTAGTCCATCTAATAGTAACAGGTTAGATGACCAAAAAATGGTGTAACAAGGGGGGTACAGGGGGGGCAGCAATGACATTTTGGAGACCCCCCCTGGTGGGGGGTTTCGGGGGCAATGCCCCCAAGCTAAAAATATATGTAAAATTACCTTGTAAAATATTTTAATTTCATAGTCAATGTGGGTCATTCATTAGGTGGATGATATGATAGTAGAAGTTATGTTTAATTTAGGTTTTTTTTCCCTAGAAGGAAACCCCTCTATTGTATGAGGAAATTGTATTGCGGGTGTGGAACATGTGTATATTATAAGCAAGAAATAGAAATTGGGACTGCGTGAGAGAGTAGGTGATATTAAAGAGGATCTATTGTAGGTTGTGTCTCTTCATTTTGCTGGATAATAAAAAGGAAGGACTAGTTGTTTCCATGGCTGTAGCCCAAGTCGGGTGAACCACATATATCTGTGTCTCTCTTGTTTTATATGTTATTTCTGTGTTTGTGTTTCTGCATATTTTATGTGTTCCATTTCTTTGTAATATATAATTTTATAACAACTGGTATCAGAGCCGAAGGTTTATTTGCTGAATAAGCTCGTAGGAAAGAAGGGCTCCTGGTTTGAGTGGGAGCAATGGTGAAAAATGGTAGGTTTAGGGTCGATAAATTTAACGACCAAAACTACCTATTGTGGAAGATGCAGATGGAATATTATTTGTATCAGAAAGATTTGTACCTACCATTTAGAAGAAAAACGAATAATTCGTCAATTATGACAGACGAAGAATGGGATATTATCGATAGAAAGGAACTTGGAACAATACAGATGTGCATGGCTATGTTGGTAGCCTTCAATATTTCTAAGGAAATGAAAACACAAGGTTTAATGATGGCATTTTCAAAACTATATGAAAAAATCTCAGCCTCAAATAAGGTATTTATTATGAAATTTTTATTTAATATGAAGATGTCAGAAGGTGGATTTGTTACTGACCATTTAAATGAATTTAATATGGTTACCAGTCAGTTCAGTTCTGTAGGGGTAAAATTTGATGATGAAGTTAGTGCTCTATTATTTCTATGCTAATTTTTAGAAATTTGGAATGGTTTAGTTATGGCCATTAGTAAGTCTGTCTCTAGAACTAGTAATTTAAATTTTGATGATGTTGTCGGTGCTATCCTTAGTGAGGAAATGCAATGGAAAATCTTTGGTGAGACATCGGGTAATGCTTTGAGTGTAGAGACTAGGGGAAGAAAAATATAAAGAGGAAAGAGCTCATGATATCACAATAAATCAAGGAAAGGCAGATCCAAGTCTAAATCATGAATAATGTGTTGGAAATGCGGGAAGAAAGGACACCTGAAGAAATACTGTAAGTCTTGGAAGGGCAAAAAAAGAGACGCACAATAAGAAAACAATCATGAAGAAAATGTGACAGGTGATTGTTGAATGATAAAAGGTGCCTTTTAAAACTCCTAATTATCCCACATTAATCATCAATCAGGGCAAGTCCTCTTATTTCAAGAGTGTACATAGTATGTGGCTATTATTAATTCAGAGAGTAATGTTTCCTAAATTGTAGTACATATCTTGACACAATAATAAATGGAAGTATCTAATAAACTCCAATTGCGATTATTAAAGGAAATATCACAGCTCAATATTTTACCAAAATCAAACCTTATAGCAATTCAAGCAATAACATCATCAGCCGAGAGCATAGTAACAATAACTCGCCTCTTCTAAGCTGATTCAATCTAAACCATAATAAATCTGATAAAGCAATCAAGATAAGAATGATATTACTTCTGAGAGTCTAATAGCAATAATCAAACTCTTGCAGATGATTAAATCAATACAATATACTATCTAGATGATTTGCGCTGTAATGAACCAAACTTAAATAAAATGAAAACGATGTGAATTATAAACATAACCTATATCATCGTGATAAAAGAAAGTAAGGAAAAACTAAGGAAATAAACTCACAGAAACAATGAATTATCAATCCAACCAAAATCTAACAGAATCGGAAATATAACACAAGGAAGCAGTTAAATTCACCAGAGGCCGGGCCCTTAGCCACCAGCGAGCATTGCTGAATTACTTCAGATAATTCGAGAGAATAGAAACTTCAATTATATATTAATCATCTAACTTGAGTAACATTATAGTATAATCACGTTCTCCAATGATGAAATCTGTAATTAAACTTACAACTTGAAAAATAACAAAGGTTACCCTTTCTTCTTACAATCTCTTTCTTTTATAATCAAAAGGGGTAAAAAGTAAATAGTAAATGCGATCCGTCAGGATCTCCCGATCCTGAGGGATTCACAACTGATTTCTAACTTAAGACAACTTTCCTATTCCATACTCATTCTTCTAATTTTCTCTGAGCCTTGTCCGCAACCACTGCGTTCCTTCTTTTCCTTGTTGGATTCTGCTGTTCCAACGTCAGGGAACAACAATCGTTCCTTTTGTCACTTTCCTGCACAAAGAAAGGTAAGAGTGAGTTAAATTGTAATTGCAAAAAATTCCTTCATTTCTTACCATAATTCCTCAATATATTAACGCATTAAGATATGAACAAGATAAGAATCAAGGAAAAAGATAGCAAACTTAATAGTAAATACATACCCATTTCATAACTCAACATACTCCCCTGCTTACCCTGTTTCATCTCCTCATGAAAAGAAATGATTCTGATGGAGTGCAGTTAACGAGTAAGCTGGAGAGGGGGCATCAAAAATTGGTCTGAAACCATGATGTTGAGCTAAGAGTGCAAAAGTGGGCCCTTCCTTACCTTCAGGAAATTCATAGATAGCCCTGTAATCTTCAGGAGGATACCAAATGATGGGACTATGAAACCGACATCCTAACCAATAGTGTCCTTCTCTTAAAATGAGGTTGCTATATGTGATAAAATGGGCTGGAACTGCTTTAAAATTTCGGTAATTAAATGGTTCCATGTCCTGTACACTACGATTAGAGACCGTCCACCTAATTTTGGATGCGGCCAAAGAGCTTTCTCGAATGGATTGAAAATATGATACTCTGTTTTGTACAATCTCTCTATGAATAGGCCCTAAATTTTTAATCACCTCTTCCCTTTTCATTAGACTCTTGTGGTTGGAAAGCATTTTCAAAGGGTGCTTGGGCTCACTTCTTACCCAAATATCCAATCTATTCTCTTGTCTTTGGAAGTTATTATGAGCTTTAAACCATTTAAGTTGATTAACTGCAAATGAGATAAAGGCCTGGAATTGAACATCCCCCACAACAGGGTTTGGTTCTTTTCCACCTCATCTTCTAATACAAAATTATGCAGGTAAAACTCACAAAGCAACCTTTGAACCTTTACACCATGCTGTTTGCAACAATTTATAAAATCTTCAACTATTTTTAATTCAATTGGTTTTCCAGCTCTTACGACTTTAATTTTCAACAACAAGTATCGCTCTAACAAATACAAGTCGTAGTTAGTGGTGGGAGCCCTACATGCGAAGACGTCTGTATATAATGAGTAGATAGTATTTGTCTGAGCTATGACCCTATCTAATCTGAGCTTGATTCTCTCTATTTTCTCTTCTGCTTTTCTGTATATATCGAAGGTCTCACTCTCTGTCACATTCATTTCCTAAAGTTGCCTCTACAATGCTTGATATCTTTGCTAGGGAATAGTTTCTTGTTCAAGTCATTCTAACGTGAGCCGAGCCTGTGCTAATTCTTCCTGAAGATTCAGAACAATGGGGTCATCGTGTGTCATGATGTCTTTAGCTTGTATGCTTTTCTGAGTCTCTTTAGCATTGGAGGTCCAAGCATCTGTCTGAGTAGCCGTGCTGTGAGAGGGTACACCCTCTGTCTGAGTAGCTATATCTACGAAAATTTCATGTTGTTCTTCTTTAATGATGACTGGTTGAATGGGTATGGTCTCGGTTTGAGTCCCTGTAGCCCTCCCTTCATGTAATTATGTTTTCACAGCTGCGTTTGTTGTCTCTAGGGTTTTATCCGAGACCTTTCCCACTGTGATTTCCTTTATTTGTCTTCTGAGCCTTTTTACTGTTTTGCACAGCTTCTGTCATTCTTTCCTAAGCTTTTTCAATTTGGCTCTATACTCTTTCGGAGCAGCAACTATTTTGTTGACAGTGTCATTAATATTTTCTGCCTCTAAAGATGCTGGCTGCTCATCCTGGCTCTGTTCTAAGGGGACTGTTTCTCTTGATTGAATATCGGCTTCCCGAAGCATCTTTGTCTCTACTTATTCTCCTTGGCCTATGTTTTATGTACTTAGGTTTTCCTGCCTATTTTCTACTGGAAGCGTGTCACCGAATTGGTGCACTGCTTCCTGAGTGGCCTCTACATCGATTTATTCTTCATGGCTTGCATCTTTTGAGGGAGATAGACTTCTGGTATCGCCAGCATTTTCAGGAGATTGGGTTGCTCCTAAGTTAGGATTGAGCAATATTTTAGGCTGCATGTAATCATTCATGTTAGCCAGGACCTGGGCCAATTCGAAATCGTGCAAAAAATCACCTTGGGGACTCATGCTTGGTATTGATTCATTTCTTTGTTCATCTCCAGAATGCCATGCTTCTTCCTCATGGTTTGATTCAGGGTTATCTTGGCCTTCTGACTTTGTTTGCAAGTTTTGTTCATTTACTGGGCTAGGTAATTCTATAGGTTGACTGGTACTATCTTGAGGATTTTCGGCCACTCCTAGTCTTGACCTCAACCTTGTGGATTTTCTGCGCTTTTGAGGTATGTTTCTTGGAAGGGTATTCCTTTCTTTTCTAAACCGGGTTAAGTGCAGGCAGGTCTGAATCGCCATCGAGAGTTACTATTAGGTCATCCCAGCTTGATTGCTGCTGGGCGAGGTTATAACTAACTATCAGCCTGATCAGACAGTGGTGGCTTACTACAGCTTCTCCGTGTTGGGACCGTCTTAACCTTTCGGCAGTGTCATGCAATAAAGAGTTCAAATATGCAGGTAAATTAATAGAGCACATTTGTTTTATAACTGCTAAGAGTTTAATTTGACGCAGCCTTACCACGTCTTTTTTCCCATCACATGTAATGTAGTTCTGGACGATTCTTGCTAGCTCTCCCCATGGCTCTTCGAGAGAAGATGGATGAACACCTTTGCCCTTTTTGACCAGCTCCTGTCCTTCATCTCTAAAAGCCTCGATAGCGTCCTGCAGCTTCAACCACTTATCAACCCACACAGGTCCTTCTTCCGATAACCTGGATACTTTTGCTATCACTGCGTCTGATACAGTGATTTGCCTGCCCCTTACCATATATTTTCCATTATGTAAATTGGGTAAGAAATCGATGGAAATTTCCTCGTTGGGTGGTTGAAATCTCGTAAAGTATGTTATCCACCTGGCTTGAGCTAAAATTTCCCTATCTGCATTAGAAACAGCCAGTATTAGCGGTTCTCTGTGTATTAATCTTCCTCCCATAGTGCTGGAATTCTGCAAACGATAAGTGTACCAGGAAAAACACAGCGACGAACAGAGCTGAGTGATGGAAGAATAAAAAAATATAATATCATTATTGAGGGCTATTATCATACCACATGCTCTGTGATCATGGAATGTCGTATCATTCTACAAAATCCAATGAGAAAATGACAGCGCATTCATAAGTACACTGCAGGTCCCGCCCCCCTTCGAATTGATAGGTCTCCTACGACCGAATAAATTAAAGGGTAAGGCATTGGTAGCGAAGTATAGGGGTAATCGATTGGCAAGGTACTCTTATTAATGAGAGGATCACAAAGAATATTGGAGTGGTGAAATCAAGGCTTGTACCGAGAATTATGAATAAATGATAGGTTGCCGTGATGTGATATGATAGAGAAAAAGGGACAACATGTGCAAGAAATAACACTTTAATGCCATTATTCCACTTAAATTGTTGTGATTTATTTTTAAAAAAATATTCATGCATAAAGGTTCAAGGTATGTTAGGACCATAATCTCTCCATAAAAAAGTTTATAAGAAGAGGGTATTATAATAATTATTGATGTAAAATAAATCTTCAATACCATCAGCAGAGCTTCTGCTTCCCGCAGGCATCCATAGCCTCAACAGAGTTGCGTTTTAACCCTTGGGAACCATGGTCCTCGATGTATAATTTGGGAAGTGTCTTATGATGTCCATAATAGAGACCAATGTGCTGGCTTGGTGACCAGGTGAACACTTTTCCATTCACTGGGAAGTAGAAAAAGTGGTCAGGCCGGCTCGTGACGAGACCTCCTGTTTCCAAGGACTTTATTTGTTTAAGCATCCATTGGATCATTTCCCTAGTGTGGTGGCCATAGTGGGAATTCCACTTCGCTTCTTCCTTATGATCATGGTAGGATGGCTTGTGATGAGACCCCCTATCCTCCATCTGAAAAAAATCATAAATTGTTAGTGAATATATATATATATATATATATATATATACTTTATTTTTTCTTTTTAGTCCCCATTTTATACAGGAGGGTGGCTCATCACTCCTTAAGAGTAGGGATGGTTGAAGAAGTTTGACATATCAATATATAAAAAATATATACCCATAATCTTATTGATAATATATAGATAGAGTTATATAGGCAAGGGAGAACCAGCATGGTATAGATGATCAATCAGTTTGATTTATAGTGGAAAGAAGGGTGGTAAAGTGAGATAGATAATTGTGTCCTTTGCCTTTTTATTTTCTTGGATCATCACAAAGAAATCTTGTTAAATATGACAATATTCATGGTATTTTCCTGTTCCACTAGACCTCCGTATTTGTTGTTTTTAAATATATATTGTGCCTTCCATGCCATTAAGAAAATTATAAAGAGTGAAAATGGGGTGGTCTAGGGATGATTATGCAAGGAAGAGAAAGATGATGTTCTCAAAAACATTCACAAAGTGCTATTCTTTGAAAGAAATAGAAAAATAAAAACCCACACAAAAGTGTTGTTCCTTAAAAGGAACAACAACTGTTCCCTATAGGGAACAACAAAAGAAAATACGCAAAAAATGTGTGTTGTTCCTTATAGGAAACAACAAAATAAAATGGACGCAAAATTGTTGTTCCTTATAGGGAACAATAGCTATTCCCTGTAAGGAACAACAAAGAAATCTACACACAAAAATTGATGTTCCCTGTAGGGAACAACAAAACAAAATTCACACAAAAATTGTTGTTCCCTGTAGGGAACAACAAAATGAAATACACACACAAAAAATGTTGTTCCCTGTAAGGAACAACAACTGTTCCCTGTAGGGAACAACAAAGAAAAATGCACACAGAAATTTATGTTCCCTGTAGGGAACAACAACTGTTCCCTGGAAGGAACAACAAGAGAAAATACATACGATCGTTGTTGTTCCTTAGAGGGAACAACAGCTGTTCCCTAGAGAGAACAACAAAGGAAAAAAAGAAAAAAAGAAAAAAAACTAAAGTAAAATCTATTATCAAGAAAATCAAATCAAACAGAAAGTTAAATTTATGTACAGACTTCAAGAAAAAATACATTTCTTCACAGAACTGGCACTGTGGAAGGGTTTCCCTCCTTAGCAAGAATTTCTATTGTGGAATATTCCCGTATTTGTTGGTAAAAGGATTCCCTTGTAATCGGTTTGTGATAGAGGCGTACTTGATGTCCGCTTGCTTTAAAAGAGTGGCCAAACCCTCAATGGTGGCTAATGTAAGGGTGCCATTATCATGCACCTCTTGTATCCCATAGGGGCCTAACCATCTGGTCTAGAGTTTGCTTGGGAAATCTTGGAACCTAGAATCATATAAAAGTGCCCAATAACCTTCATGGAATATCTTCTTCTTGATGAGGGCATCATGCCATTTCGCTCTTTGTTGTTGGATTACTGTAGTATGCTACAGAGCTAATAGCCGAATTTAATCCAATTCACTGATTTGACATAGCCTGTTGATCTGTGCTTTGTTCAAGTCCAAGCCTACTTCTTTTGCTATCCTTAATGTCTGAATTTCAAATTCTATTGGGAAGATAGGTTCTTTGCCAAACGCTAGCTGATATGGGGAGTATCCTGTGGTATTTCTCCATGTCGTGTGGTATGCCCATGGGGCTTTTGGCAATCGGGTAGCCTAGTCACGTCTATGAGATGCGACTGTCTTTGTTAGTATTGCCTCGATTACTTTATTGGTACTTTCTACTTGGCCGTTTTCATGCGGGTGGTATGGAGATGTGATTCTGTGCATGATATGATGATTTTTTAATGTTGCAGCAATCTTATGGCCTACAAATTGTGGCCCTTCATCCGTGATTACTTCTCTAGGCAAGCCATACCACACAAAAATTTGGAAAAGAAAGTGGATTACCGAGTCTTCCGTTACCCTTAGTAATGCTTCTGCCTCCACCCATTTAGTCACATATTCTATTGCAACCAGTATATATGTCTTTTGATTAGATGATGGGTTTATTGGGCCAATGAAATCTAACGCCCATCGTTCAAACGGTTCAATGAATAACTGTGGATGCAGGGGCATCTTGTCAGACTGTCCAGGGTGGAGCATTCTTTGGCAGCTATCGCATGCTTGGACAAAGTTCTTAGCATCTTTAAAAATGGTGGGTCAATAATAGCCCATCTGTAAGACTTTATGTCCAGTCCCGTGGTCTGCAAAATGTCCACTGCAAGGCCCATCGTGGCAAGATTTTAAGATGTCGAAGAATTCATCTTCCCTGACACACCTTCGAATATGCATGTCAGTTCCTGTATGAAAGAGATATCCTCTGATCCAGGATAACCGAGTGCTACGTTGTACTATTAGTTTTCTTTCACTGGGCGTCAAGTGCTTGGGTAATTTTCCCATTGCTAGGTAGTTTGTGACATCCGCGTACCATGGTGTTTTAACGGTTATAGAAAATAAGTGCTCATCAGGGAATTGGTCTTCTACTGCTGCTGAGTCGTCTGTCTTTGGCACACGTGAGAGGAAGTCTGCTACTGGATTGTCCGTTCCTGGTCGATCTTTGATTGTTATGTCAAATTCCTGCAAAAGAATCAACCATTGTGTCACTCTTCCATTTTCAACAAGTTTATTAGCTAAATATTTAATAGCAGAGTGATCAATATACAAAACCACAGGGTATCCTGTTATATAGTGTATGAATTTTTTAATAGCATAAATAACGACTAAAAACTCCTTCTCTGTTACTGTGTAATTCAATTCAGCAGGGGCTAAGTTTTTGCTAATGTAATATATAGCGTAGGGTTTCTTTTCTTCTTCTTGTCCAAGAACTGCCCCAATGGCTGTGTCTGATGCATCTGATGAGATCTAGAATGGTATATCCCAGTTTGGTCCTCATAGAACTGGTGTTGTTGATAGTAACTGTTTTAGATCTGTAAAGGAAATGTCACATTTGTTAGTCCATATGAAATCACTGTTTCCTGTTAAGGCATATAATGGTGCAGCAATTTGTGAAAAATTATTAATAAACCTACGATAATATCTAGCAAATCCCAAAAAACTAAGTACCTTTGTTTGAGTGTAGGGAGTAGCTAGTAAGATAATTACCTATATTTTTGCCGGATCTACTTGAATTCTAGCTGCTGAGATGTAATGACAAGATCAGGCCCTGTGTCATCATCATATGGCACTTTTAGTGACTTAAACATAGGCTAGTAGCAATACACCGTTCCAGGAATTTTTCCAATGTCTGTAATGCTTGCTCAAAGTCATCTCCATAGGGTGTGAAAGCATCCATGTATACTTCTAACCCTTCATTTATCAATTCTGCGAATATATTGAGTATGGCTCGTTGGAATGTGGCAGGTGCGTTACACAATCCAAAAGGTAATACCCTGTAGGTGAATGTTCCCCACTGATAGGTAAAGATAGTCTTATCCTGGTCTTCAGGGGCAATTTGGATTTGGTTATAGCCACTGAAGCCATCCAGGAAAGAGAAAAATTTCTTTCCTGCCAGTGTATCTAGGACCCGATCAATAAATGGAAGGGGAAAATGGTCTTTTGCTTTTCCTTGTTGAGTTCTATATAGTCAACACATATTCGCCATTTCCCATTCTTTTTGGGAACCACAACTAATGGAGAAACACATTTACTGTCAGATATAGGATAAATAAAATTGCATCTAACAATTTTTGAAGTTCTTCTTTAACAATGTCTTTTAGGTGAGGGTTTAATCTACGCTGAGGTTGTCGAATGGTTTTTGCATCTTTCTTAGTGTAGATGTGATGCATGCATAGCTGAGGGTCGATTCCTTTCATAGCTGAGTAGTCCCAAGCAAAAGCCTCTTTATTTTTCCTAAGAACTTGGGTAAGTTTTTGTTGCTGGTCATTACTCAAATTACTGTTAATGTTCAGGATTTTTCCTAGCTCGATTTCGATAGGTTTGCTATTATAAACAGTGGTTGTAGGGATTGTTTGGTCATTGATTTCTCTCAGGGGATCTTCTTCAATTTCATTTTCAAGGACTACTTCAACCATGTGGCATTTCAGACTTGATACTGTGGCAGGATGATTGATAAAAGTATTAATAATATCGTCTTCGGTTTGGTTTTTGAATTCAAGGGCATCTCCCACAGTTAATGGTGACCGAATATTTTCTGTGAAGTATGTTGCGGGTTGTTTCCTAGTTTTCATAATAGTCAAGCTTGACTGAGCAGGGGAGTATAAAGCTAAATTTTTCACATCATTCCCCCTAGTTATAGTCATACTGCCTATCCTGCAGCTGATATAAGCATCAGAAGTTGCTAGCCAAGGCCTTCCTAGTATTAACGGATGTCCATCTCGCCGGTTTCTAGGATTGATGATCAAGAAATCTGCTGGGTATTCCCAAGAATATATAGAAACCATTACATCCTGTAAATTCCCTTCAGGTTTGACAACCGATCGGTCAGCCAATTCCATCAAGGTCATGGTTGGATCCAAGGCTGTAATGACAATTTTTTGACAGGTTGTTGTTGTGAGAATATTAATGGCTGCTACTAAATCGACTAATGCATTGGGGAAGGAACATCCATTTATTTGTACCGTGACTATAGGGTTTCCTAGGTCCTCATATTTTATCGATGTCTCTCTGCCTGATAATAAATCAGACAAAGTTTCGACTATGTGGACAGTTGGGGTTGTTTTTATTTTCCTCTTGGGATTTTTCGTACACAATTCCTTAATAGTTTTTGCATAAATCAGAATGTCCTGAATAACCTGGAGGAGAGGTATTTTTACGCAGAGATTTTTTAATTCTCCCAGAAGATCAAAATCGAGATATTCTATTTAGCGGGGTATAATCAATCTCTCTGGGAATGGTGGAGAAGAGGTAATAGTTTGATCGTGGCTTTTCTATTTAACCGTATTCTCCACTTGAGGTGTTTTTTCTACAGGTAAATAATCTTCTAATTGTATATTTTTATCCCTTTCTGATTCAATTATCCATCCATACCTTAATTCGAGTTCATTACACTCCCGCAACTCAATTTCTGGCTCCGGTATTTCCATAATTTATACGGATTGGACTGGCCTATTGTTAGGATTCGGGTTGGGCTAGGAGCTGTGGTCGTAGATTAGGTTGAGGGTTCTGTTGCAATGTGTAAGGTGCTGGTAAAGTTGGTTGAGGGAGAGGGACTGTTCCCATAAGCTGGTTTGTAGCTCTTTGCCAATTTGATTGCAGTTCTGATTTTGTGAAGTGGAAGGGGACCATTGGGAAGAATAAGGGTTGTTCTGCTAGAATGGTGGTGCGTAAGGGAAATTTTTCCAACTATTGTTATTTGGATTCGACTGATTGGGCCATGGTGGCATAAAAAATGCCTGAGGTGGAAAAAAAGGTGGTTGATTCTGCCATGCTGCCCCTGAATATTGCTGAGAATTATATTGTGAGGAAGGAAAAAATGAAGATGGATTGGTAGGCATACTTTTCTGACGTGCTTGCCATTGGAGATGCTGGTTCAACAGATATGTTGATTCTACTTCTTCTTTCGCTTCCTTGAAAACTACTTTTAAACCTAGGAGTGATGGGAAACTTTCCATGGCATGCTCTTTAGTGCATATGGCACATGTTTGTATCGCATCTAGAGGGCATTATTTATGACTGTGCTTTTTTCTGCAACGGGGGCAGAAAATAGCCAAGTTCTGTTCTGCTATAGCTTGCTTTTTCTTAGCTTGCATGACATCCAATTGTGTTGTCAGGGTCCCTAGGATATCCGTCTTGAAATCCTCTAACAGATTGCCGATTTCACTTTGTGTAACGCTTTCTCCTGAAGCTTTACTGTCTCTGAGATTTTCATCACGTCCAACTGGTTTCAGCCTTGAACTGCCCTTGGAACACTTGATGCACAATTTTACAATATCGTTATAATTTTCTTGATAAATATCACCTTTACCCATTATATTTAGCGTCTCTACCCATTGGTCGTTCATATCTCTAATAAGTTTTTAGGACATTATCAGGAAGATTTGTATAAGGAGATCTTTGCAGATTGTATTGGAAATGTTCTACATATTCTTCTAAAGTCTCACTAGGCTTGGCTACCATTTGAAAGATTTCATCTTTCAGTTCTCTAGTTCGGTAATAATCTTGATATTTTTTTAGGAAAGATGTTTTAATTTGGTCCCAATCATTGAAGGTGCCTCCACCAAGTCCCATGAACCAACGCAGAGCTGCTCCCTTCAAATTAGAGGGGAATAGCTTTAGATTTTGGGGGTCGGTAGTGTAATCAGAACCCCTGTGTAAGACATCAAATTCAAAAAGAAATGCATCGGGATCTTCTAAAATTAGCCCATGAAAGGTAGGAATGTTCTGTAATGGGATAGCCTTCATGGGAGCATTTACAACTGTGTCAACGATAGATTATTTCAATGTAGAAGTTTGAGTTTGCTCGTTATGAGCCATTTGGTAAGAAATATGCCAATATCCTTCAGGGATCTCCGAAGCTGGAGAGTTTTTCCTAGGATGCCTAACAGAGGCTGGAAAAGTTTTAACAACACTACCTTGATCTGGAAGACTGGGTATCCTTTGCCCAGTCACTATTTCAGAAGATCTAGGTTCAGGTAATTTGATTTCAGGCTTACCTGTTTCTCCTTCTCCTTCACGATGGTTGCAAGAATTTCAGACTTGTGGAGGGTAGGCTTGTACGTTCTTAGTATCTTGAAAAATCTTCTCAGCCCTTTTGGTTTGACTATGAATCTCAACGTTAGCTACAGATGGCGATTCTACAGTTTGAAGGAAGTCAATAGAATGTTTGGGAACAATAATTCGGGGTCCTACTGATGACTAAGACTTAGATTTTCTTAAGATTTCGTCAATAAAAGTTGATCGTCCAAGGGTCACCGGTCCCTTAGATTTTTTAGGTTTAGGAAGAAGAATTTTTCCCTTGTCAGGTTTCTTAGTCATTCATGCAAAAAAAAATCAAATTTTTATTCCTACCTCAAGTTCCTAACAGTTCTGCTGGAAAGCAGGCAGGGGAGCAGGAATTTTACTTGCTCCATATGCAGGTTCTTACCTTCCGTTTTTAATAGCCAGTACTCTCTCAACAGACAAGCATCAAACACCTACTTCACTTTTCTGTAATTGTGTTTAAAAGCGGGCGAAGGATCAAGCACTTTACTCGCTCATTATGTAGGTTATTACCTTCCATTTTCAATACCCAGTTATTCCTCAACAACAATTATCAGGTATACATCACTCTTTGTAAATGGCTACACTCTCCCCGGCAACGACGCCAAAATGTTGATTGATAAAAGGTGCCTTTTAAAACTCCTAATTATCCCACATTAATCATCAATCCGGGCAAGTCCTCTTATTTCAAGAGTGTACACAGTATGTGGCTGCTATTAATTTAGAGAGTAATGTTTCCTAAATTGTAGTACAGATCTTGACACAATAATAAATGGAAGCATCTAATAAAATCCAATTGCGATTATTAAAGGAAATATCATAGCTCAATCTTCTACTGAAATCAAACCTTACAGCAATTCAAGCAATAGCATCATCAGCTGAGAGCACAGTAACAATAACTCGCCGCTTCTTAGCTGATTCAATCTAAACCATACTAAATATTATAAAGCAATCAAGATACGAATGGTATTACTTCTGAGAGTCTAATAGCAATAATCAAACTCTTGCAGATGATTAAATCAATACAATATACTGTCTAGATGATTTGCGCTGTAATGAACCAAACTTAAATCAAACGAAAACGATGTGATTTATAAACAAAACCTATATCATCGCGATACAAGAAATTAAGGAAGAACTAAGGAAATAAACTCACGGAAACAATGAATTATCAATCCAACCAAAATCTAACAGAATTGGAAATATAACACAAGGAAGCAGTTAACTTCATGAGAGGCCATGCCCTTAGCCACCAGCGAGCACTGCTGAATTACTTCAGATAATGCGAGAGAACAAAAACTTAAATTATATATTAATCATCGAACTTGAGTAACATTACAGTATAATCACGTTCTCGAATGATGCAATCTGTAATTAAACTTACAACTTGAAAAATAACAGAGGTTCCCCTTTCTTCTTAGGGATTCGCAACTGATTTCTAACTTAAGACAACTTTCCTATTCTATGATGATTCTTCTGATTTTCTCTTAGCCTTGTCTGAAACCACTGCATTCCTTCTTTTCCTTGTCGGATTCTGTTGTTCCAACATCAGGGAACAAAAATCGTTCCTTTTGTCACTTTCCTGCACAAAGAAAGGTAAGAGTGAGTTAAATCGTAACTGCAAACAATTCCTTCATTTCTTACCATAATTCCTCAATATATTAACGCATTAAGATATGAACAAGATAAGAATCAAGGAAAACGATAGCAAACTTAATAGTAAATACATACCCATTTCGTAACTCAATAGTGATGTGTTACAAGATGCTTTGATTCTTTATTTAGAAAATTTTATTGATGACTGGGTAGTAGATTCAGTGGCCTCATTCCAGGCAACACATGTTCATGGAAAATTTTAGGGGCTAATATTCGCAGGTGGGCTAATTTTCGATGCTTTTTCCAAAAACAAGATTCGTTAATTTCCATTTTTTCGTAAAATTTATTTAGCAAAATTTTACAATTCAAAATTATTTTACCTTAACAATCACCAAAATTTTATATACACTAATATAAAATCATTGGAAATAAATACTTCTACATAAATAGCACCAAACATTTTACATTCTATATATTAGGTACTAGTAAGATTCGCCAAGGTTTCAAAACTTTAATATAAACTTCCATCCTTAAAAGTTTCCCTGCACTTGATAAGAAACATTTTCATGACTATGCTCAAGGATATTTTGGACATGTTCGTCTGGGTGGTGATAAACCCTGTAAAATCATTGAAATTGGTAAAGTTATTGTAAAACAAAAGAATGGAAACCAATGGTTATTAAAGTAGGTAAGGCATGTTCCAGATTTGAAGAAAAATTTGATTTCAACAATGTAGTTAGGCGATAAAGGATGTCTGACAACTTTTACAGATAAAACCCGAAAGGTAACATAAGGAGCATTGGTAATAACAAAAGGAGAAAAGGTTGGAACATTGTTTTTATGCAATGGTATTTCTAATTGTGTTAATTATTTAACTTCCATAGGAGAAGATGCAACATTATGGAATTATAGGCTCAGACACATAAGTGAGAAGGGGATGAATATTCTTCACTCAAGAAATTTTTTGTCGGGTTTGAAGAATATTGATTTGGATTTATGTGAGAATTGTGGATATGGAAAACATAAGAGAGTCATATTTCTTAGAGTTGGGAAAGAAAATAAGAGAGAATAATCAGAGCTTGTGCATACATATGTATGGGGAATTGCTCAAGTATCGTCTCTCAGTGGCTCTCATTATTATGTAACTTTTATTGATGATGCAACTAGAAAAACTTGGATTTGTTGTATTCGGAATAGATCTAATGTATTTGATACTTTTAATAAATGGAAATATTTGGTTGAGATTGAGACAAGAAATAAGTTGAAGTGTCTTAGATCAGACAGTGGAGGTAATATTGCAACAAAGAGTTTGGTAGGTACTTTTCAGAGCATGGAATTCACAAACAAAAGACAGTTCCAAGAACACCACAGGAAAATGGTGTGTCAGAAAGGATGGACAGGACAATCATGGAGCATACAAGGTGCATGAGATTTCATGCAGGATTTCCTTTACAATTTTGGGAAGATGCTCTAGATACTATTATTTATCTAATAAATAGAGGGCCTTCAAGTTCCTTGTATGGTGGTATTCCAAAGGAGGCATGGATAGGTAAAACAGTAAACTACTCCTAAACTAATCAAAGAAATGTACCTTTATTGGATATGGTGTTAATGATTTTGGTTATCGTTTATATGATTATGAAAATCACAAAATAATTAGGAGCAAAGTTGTAATATTCAATGAAAAGGTCTTGTAAAAGAATCAATTGAAGGAAAAGAAACTAGAAAAAGAAAACAAAGATTACATATTTTTTTATTAGATCACAGAAAAAGTAAAGGTGCCTGAAAATAATAATAATCAACAACCACAACAAAAACAACCAATACAACAAAAACATGCACCTTAAACACCTGAAAGTGTTGTTAGAAGATCTACCAGGGTAAGTAGACTCCCTGAACGATACTCTCCCTAATTATATTATGTATTATTGATTTATTCTGGTAAACCTGAATGTTATGAAGAAGGAATTCAAGTAGAAACTAGGAAGAAGTGGGAGCTAGCCATGAAAGAAGAGATGGAATCCTTAATACATAACCAGAATTGGGACTTAGTGAGGTTTCCTGCAGGTAAAAAAACATTGCAGAATAAATGGGTTTACAGGTTGAAGGAAGAAGATGGAGGAAAAAAGAGGTACAAATTTGTACTTGTGGTGAAGGGGTTTGCACAGAAGAAAGGTATTGTCTTTGAGGAAATATTTTCTTTTGTTGTTAAAATGATTTCAATCAGAACTATTTTAAGTCTTGTAGCAACAAAATATTTGCATCTTGAATAGTTAGATGTAAATATAACCTTTCTCCATGGAAATTTGGAGGAAGAGATCTATATGAAAAAACCACAAGGATATGAGGTCAAAGGGAAGGAATACTTAGTGTGTAGGTTAAAGAAGATATTTTATGTCTTAAAACAAAATCCAAGGTAGTGGTATCTAAAATTTGATAGGTTTATGCCTAAAAAAGGTTATACTAGATGTCACTCTGATCATTGTGTTCATCTGAAAAAACAAAATGATGACAGCTATATTATATTGTTATTTTCTATAGATGACATGCTTGTTGTAGGGTTTGACATGCATGAAATAAATGTTATTAAAGGAAAATTAGCAAATTCATTTGCAATGAAGGATTTGGGAGCTGCAAAATCCTTGGTATGAGAATAACTATAGACAAGAAAAATTGAAAATTAACATTGTCTCAAAATGAGTACATACAAAAGGTGTGGAAAATATTTAATATGCAGAATGAAAAACCGATTATTACACCTTTTTCTAGCCATTTAAAACTTAGTAAGGAGATGTTACCCAAGACCTAAGAAGAAATTGATTATATGTCTAAAGTTCCATATGCATCAACAGTTGGAAGCTTAATGTATGTAATGGCCTGGACAAGGCCTAATATTGTAGATGCAGTGGGATTTGAAAGTAGGTACATGAACAATCCAAGAAAAGAACATTGGATGGTAGTGAAATGGATTCTCAGATATTTGAGAGGTACCAGAAATCAAGAATTATGCTTTGGTGGTTCAAACATTTCTCTACTGGGATATGGTGATGCAGATATGGTAGGTGATAGAGATAGCAGGAGGAGCACTAAAGGGTATGAATTTACTATAGGTGGAACAAATGTCAGTTGGTTTTCAAAAATAAAAAGTGTTGTTTCACTTTCAACAATAGAAGTAGAGTATGTTGCTACTACAGAGGCTAGTATGGAAATGACTTGGTTACAAAGGTTTGTGGATGAATTGGGTAAGAAGAAGGAGATGGGAAGGTTATAAAGTGACAACCAGAGTGCCATTCATCTTGAAAATAACTCAGCATTTCATTCCAGGACTAAACACATACATCTCGAGTACCATTTCATACAGTTAACGTCGGAATATGGAGAGTTGAAGCTGGAAAAGATACAAACTAGCCAGAATCCTACAGATATGTTAACAAAAGTTCTAACAGGGAGAAACTGATAGTATGCTTCGTTTTAATTGGTATTCAGGTATGATTATGAAGATGAGAAACAACCAGGTCCAAATTTGAGTCATTATCCAAAAAATGAAGTAACAGTGGAGTTGCTATAATCAGTGTCCAAGTGGGAGATTGTTAGGTGTGGAGCATAATTATCTTTGTTATTTAGATGTATTTCCATATTGGACCCCTATTCTTAATGGGGTGGAAACTCCTTCCTTCGTTTGATCGTCATCAGGGGGGTCTAAGGGGGGCGGAGACGAAGTTTTGGATGCCCCCCTGCGGGGGATTTCTGGGGCAGCATCCCCAAGCTAAAAATAGATGTAAAATTTCCTTGTAAAATATTGTAATTTCATAGTTAATTCAGGTCTTTCATTAGGAATATGATCTAAAGGTAGAAGTTATGTTTAATTTAGGGTTTTTTTCCCTAGAATGCAACCCCTATGTTGTATTAGGGAATTGTATTGCGACTGTGGATTGTGTGTATATTCTGAGCAAGAAATAGAAAGGGGGAATTTTTGAGAGAGTAGATGATATTACATCGGATCTGTTGTAGGTTGTGTCTCTTCTTTTTGCTGGAAAATAAAAAGGAAGGACATATTGTTTCTCTGGACGTAGCCTAGGTTGGGTGAACCACATATATCTGTGTCTCTCTGGTTTTATATGTTATTTTTGTGTTTTTGTTTCCGCATATTTTATGTGTTGCATTGCTCTATAATATATAATTTTATGACATGGCATGGCCATTTTTTCCCTTCAAGTACTACATCCTAGTTGAATGCTAGGTAATTGATGTCCTCTCATTGGTGATTTTTTTGGTCTTAAGATTATTTTATTGATGTGAGGATTATAGTACTAGTTTGTACATTTAGGAATACAAGGGAATTTCTCATAGGAACACATAATCAAGGCACACCATGTGTGGTTTAGAAAAGGGAGGAGGGTTGGCATATCATTGGTATCCTAGGGACATATGGATGACATCACATCAACATGTTGTGGGGAACACATCAAGGAATTGAGATAGTAGAACTAAGAAGGAGAATAACATAATTTATATATTATAAAGATTGCAACAACTAATAAAGTGTTTATTGTATAAACAACTTAGGAAGTGGTAAGATTTGATCCAGCCGCGAGAAAAAATATCGAGGGGTCAGTGTCAAGTGGACAATAATAAGTTACTTGTCAATGAAAAGTGTGAAAAAAAGTAATGAGTTCGAGGAAGGGGTATCACAAATGGAAGAGAGGGAAATTTCTTGATAACTTTGATGGAAAAAACACCAACAACCATACATGTGGATGGCTAGTATTAACATAATTTATTTAAATTAGGAGTGGAAATCCCAACCACATTAACTTTTCATAGCCTACACATGAATGCCTGATAATATATTAGATTTAGAGTGTATGTGATTAATATTCGGAATAGAAAAGGATTGTTTAAAATTGTAACATCGACAACCATATAGGTAGACGATTATCAAATAATTAGAGAAACAAATCATCAAGGATAATTTATGCATGTGGGGATGAAGGATTTAATAAATGGTCCACTTTCCATAGACATGGGTGACTATAAATAAGTTAGGGATTTGGGTGTTAGGAGACCAAAAATAGAGGTGATAAAGAAAAAATACAATAGTAAAAGCTTTTGTTTATCATCTACATGGATGACTAGAAAAGAATTAGAGAAAACAAGTAGGGATATGAATGTAGTAGCCCTCCAACCCTACATGCATATGATCAATGGTGAGTAAAATAATTGAAAGGAATCTCGAGTAAGGATAAGAAAATGGATGTGAATAGAAAAGGTCCTCTAGGTTGACAAACAAATGACTAACATAGAATTGGATCTGAAGTTAAATTGATTTAATAACATGTGCTAATTTTGAAATAGATCACTTAGAGTTGGGAAAAGGAAAAATATGAAACAATTCCATGAAGGGAACTTAGAAGTGTGTTAAAAATTTGAAATATTAGGATATTATTTTTTAGTTCAAAATATAGAATAGGAAAAAAGTAAAAAGGCGGTATCTGCGGAAATGTAAATGTCAAATAATTTACTTGGGTATGTTAAGGATTTAACACTTAGTGATCCATTAAACAAATATATAAAATTTTCACACATTTAGACTTAATGTGATCACACTTCTTCTCCTTCTCACTTTTAATATGAGTTAATATGTTTTCATCGTAGGAAGAAGAAGATTAGAACCAATCATGTTTTTTTTGTTTTTTTATGCAACTAGATCAAAGAAAAAAAGAAAAGATAGATCAATGACTTGATGATTTTCCTCTTCGAGGGGGAAACCTGATTTACGTTACATACATGAACAATTATTGGATGATACAGATGATAATACCTCCTTTGTATATATATGAGTATAAAGGGTTACAATATAATCAGAGTCTACAAAAAAATAATAATTTAAGGGCGCAACAATAACAATAGTGGGCTTCTATGGGGCACAAAAATAACAACATGGGGGATAGATGGGAACAAAAATGACAATAAGGGGTTACAATAACAATAAAAATAAGGGGAATACACTAGTACTATAGGGACCTAACATGCCCCTATCTTTCAAAAAAGTGTTTTCCTCAATGCATGAGTAGTTACAGATGTTTTTGTATCAAATTCTCATCCTCCCATGTTGAGTCTTCATCGGGTAAGTTCTCCCACTTAATGAGATACTATGAAATTAATCGATTGCATAGATGTAAGTTTCTCATTTCCATGAATGATTTAGGCTCAAATATGATTTTTCCTTCTTCTTCAAGTTCTGGAAACACTGTTTAAACTATGAGTTTGTGACCAATAACTTTCTTTAAGAATGAAACATGGAAAACTGGGCGTACTCGGGAAGATGTATGCAGCTCGAATTTGTATTCCATAGTACCAATATTTTGCAACACCTTGTAAGGACCATAGTACTTTAGTGATAATTTATTATCCTTCTTAGCTTGATTGAGGTACATTTGTTTGTATGGTTGTAGTCGTAAAAATAGCCACTCACATACATCAAAACTTCTTTCACTATGATGTTGATCTTCCTATTGTTTCATTCAATTTTGCACTAGAGTGAGGTTATCCTTTCAGAGTTGGAGAAATTGTTGTTCATGCTTGATGTGACATTCCACTGCTTAAACCTTATAATTTTCTCTTAAAGATGATGTGATGGATGGTGGTGGTATCCATAAAATGCCATAAATAGGTCATTTTTTTCTACAGTATCGAAGGAAGTGTTATACCACCATTCAACTAGAGGTAACCACTTTACCCATTGTGTTTGTTTATCATATATAAAAAATGAATATATCCTTCCAAAAATTTTTTCACTATTTAAGTTTTCCCATCAGATTGAGGATAATAAGATGATCTATTAGCTAATTTAGTACCAAGACAGGAAAACAATTTTGTCCAAAAATTTCCATTGAAAATGGGATCTCTATCACTTACAATAATATTTTGGTTTCCATGTAGCATTTAAATTGTTTCCATAAATGCAGTAGAAATTGTACTGGCTTTAAAGGGATAAGATAATGCAGAAAATTGTGCATATTTGGTAAGTATATCAACTACCACTGCAATGATTGCACTCTTTACTTCATACTTGGGTAAACCTGCGATAAAATCCATTGAGACCTCCTCCCAATGTTGACTTAGAATGGCTAAAGGTTGTAACATACCCGGGGTATTAATTGTCTCGACTTTATTTTGTTGGAAAACCAAACATTATGTCACAAGATTCTAAATATCATATTTAAGGACATCCAAAAAAAAATCCTTCTTGACCCCGTGGTAATTTTTTAAAAATCACGAGTTCCCTCCTAAGGAGGAGGTATTCAGTTCCAAAATAATCTTTTTATTGAGTTGTTAATTATTACGGAAATATAAGCGATCTTTGTACCATAATGAATCATTTTTCTAGCTAAATGTATCGGATGTACTGGGATATTGCTACAACTTTTGAATGATTTTGCACACCTCTTTGTCATTCTTCCATTCATCCATTTATTCATTTCTCCAATCATATTAGATAATAGAAATGACACAAACCAATTCTTCCACATCCTCATTCTTTTTTGAGAGTACATCCACAACAACAATTTTCTTCCTTTTTTTTAGATTATTTCAAAGTCATAACCCAACATCTTTGTGACCCATTTTTTCTTCTCTTATGAAGATAACATTTGTTACAAAAACTATTTAAGACTATCATGATATTATTTTACCCTGAAGTGTCTTCCCATCAGGTAAGGTCTCCATTTCTTTAGTGCACGTAATATTTCTAGCTTTTCCTTCTCATAAATAGGTTTGTGTAAATATTTTCATTTGATTGGATGAATTTCAAAAGATATGGGTCTTCCTTATTTTATTAAAACAACATCAATTCCATTTCTTGAGGTATCACATTCCACAATAAATGTTTTTGTGAAGTCAAGTGTAGCTAAGACTGGTGATTGGCACATTTACTCGTTAAGATGTTCAAAGGAATTAGTTTCTTCTAGAGTCCAAGAAAATGCATCTTTCTTTAGTAATGTTGTTAGAGGTGTTTTTATTATCCCAAAATTCTTACCAAACTTGCGATAATAGCCTGTAAACCCGAGAAATCCTCGAAGATGCTTTATGGTTGTGGGGATTTTCCATTCCTTATGGCTTTAATTTTTGTAGGGTCTACCTTAACACCCTCATGAGATAAAATTTGACCCAAATATTCCACCTACTATGCTACAAAGAAACATTTGGAGTTTTTTGCATATAATTGTTTCTCCTACAATAGTTTGAGCACCTTGTCAACATGTTGAAAATGATCCTTCCAAGAATTTCTATAGATTAGTATATCATACAAAAATACTAACACAAATTTTTCTAAGGTTTGAAAATGGAATTCATCAAACCTTGAAATGTTGAAGGTGCATTAGTAAGGCCAAAAGGCATGACAAAAAATTCATAATGACCCTCATCATTTATAAATTTTGTTTTCAGAATGTCTTTAGTCTTTATTCTAATTTGATGATATCTTGAACGAAAATCCAGATTGGTGAAGTAAATTGCTCCATGTAATTCATCCAAGAATTCATCAATGACAAGAACTAAAAATTTATTTCTAATAGTGAGCTTGTTATTCTCCCTATAATATGGACACATACACAATTATCCATCTTTCTTGTGCACCAATACTACTAGAGCAGAGAAATAACTTTGACTAGGTTGAATTACACCAGCCTCTAGCAAATATGAAACCATACATTCAATTTCACTCTTTTGGGCATAGGGATATCTGTAAGATCTGCTGTGTAGAAATTATACAAACGATATGTATACCAATGTATTCAATCCGATCATGTGATATGCTAAAGCAAGATAATGAATCCTTCTACAAATTAATTCTGCAAAAAATAAACACAATCACACAATCACACCAAGTAAAATAAAGAAGAAAATCAATCCACAACACAGAGAGTTTTCCTGGGGAAAGCTTAATGCTCAAAAACCCTCTATCTCTATTGTATAATGAACCAAGGAATCATGAAACAATACAATGCACTCTTCTCATAAGAGTCTGTTGCACTATCCTGACTGTCTCACACTGATATGGACAAAATTGGGCTAGTACTTAGCCAAATTTCAGCCTCTGCTCAGCCTGCCATGCTCAAGAAATTCATGTGGAATGCAATCCCTATTATTTATGTTGTGAAACCAGCTCCAAAAAGAGAAGAAAATAGATATCAATGCCTTATAAATAATCCACTTCGAGGGGACAACCTCCAATACATTACATGAATGTACAATTCTTGGATGATTCAAATTACAAAACCTCCTTTCTATATATAGGAGTCCATTGGGCCACAATGTAATCCTAGTGGGACCATAATGTAATCCTAGCCGAGCAAACAATAATAATTTAAGGGCACAATAATAACAATATGGGGGTTACAAGGGTACAATAATAACAATAAGGGGGTTACACTAACAACAATAAGGGACTATACTAGTAATATAGGGACCTAACATGCCCCTCTCCTTCAAAAAAGTGTTATCCTCAATGCTTGAGTAGCTCTGGGTGCTTCTGTATAAAATTCTCATCCTCCCATGTAGAATCTTCAGTGGGTAAGTTCTTCCACTTGATGAGATACTCTGAAATTGATCGATTTCGTAGCTGTCAAGTTCTTGTTTCCATGACTGCTTCAGGTTCCAATATGATTTTTCCTTCCTCATCAAGTTCTGGAAATATTGTTTGAACCGGAAGATTTTCACCTATAACCTTCTTTAAGCATGAAACATGGAAAACTGGATGTACTCGCGAAGAAGCAGGAAGCTCCAATTTGTATGCCATAGTACCAATATTTTACAACACCTTGTAAGGACCATAGTACTTTGGCGATAATTTATTATCCTTCTTAGCTTGCTTGAGGGACATTTGTTTGTATGGTTGTAGCTGTAAAAATACCCAGTCTCCTACATCAAAACTTCTCTCGCTGCGATGTTGATCTACCTGTTGTTTCATTCGATTTTGTGCCAAATTCAGCTTGTCCTTTAAGAGTTGGAGAACTTCTTGTTGATGCTCGATGTGATCTTCCACTGCTTGAACCTTCGAATTTTCTCTTAAAGATGATGTGATGGATGGTGGATGATATCCATAAAGTGCCATAAATGGGGTCATTTTTGCTGCAGTATGGAAGGAAGTGTTATACCACCATTTAGCTAGAGGTAACCACTTGAACCGTTGTGTTTGCTTATCAGATACAAAACAACGAAGACATCCTTCCCAACATTTATTTACTATCTCAGTTTGACCATCAGATTGAGGATGATAAGATGAGCTATGAGCTAATTGAGTACCCAAACAAGAAAATAACTCTGTCCAAAAATTTCCAGTAAAAATGGGATCTCTATCACTCACAATAACCCTTGGGTTTCCATGTAGCTTTTGAATTGTGTCCATAAATGTAGTAGCAACTGTAATTGCTTTAAATGGATGAGATAATGCAAAAAAGTGTGCATACTTGGTAAGTCTATCAACTACCACCATGATGACACTCTTTCCTTCGGACTTAGGTAAAACTGTGATAAAATCCATTGAAATCTCCTCCCAACATTGAATTGGAATGGATAAAGGTTGTAGAAGACCCGAGGTCTTAATTGTCTCAACTTTATTCTGCTGGAAAACCAAACATTCCGCCACAAAATTTTGAATATCAAATTTAAGTCCATCCCAAAAAAATTCTTTCTTCACCCTGTGGTAAGTTTTAAAAAATCTTGATTTTCCTCCTAAAGGAGAAGTGTGCAATTCCAAAAGAATCTTTTGTTTTAGTTGGGAATTCCTACAAAGATATAAGCGATCTTTGTACCATAAGGAATAATTTTTCCAACTAAATGTATCAGATGTACTAGGATCTTGCTGCAAATTTTGAATGAGTGTCCACACTTTTTCATCCTTCTTCCATTCATCTCTTGCTTCGGTTATCCAATCTGGTTGGATAATATAAATGGCACAAAGCAATGCTTCCGCCTCTTCATTCTTTCTTGAGAGTGCATCTGCAACAACATTTATCTTCCCTTTTTTGTATATTATTTCAAAGTCATAACCCAACATCTCTGTGACCCATTTTTGCTGCTCTTCTGAAGATAGTCTTTGTTCCAAAAAATGTTTAAGACTATCATGATCAGTTTTTACCTTGAAGTGTCTTCCCATTAGGTAAGTTCTCCATTTCTTTAGTGCATGCAGTATTGCTAACATTTCCTTCTCATAAATATGTTTCTGTAAATACTTTGCTTTGATTGGACGACTTTCAAAAGAAATGGGTCTTCCTTCTTGCATTAAAACAACACCAATTCCATTTCTTGAGGCATCACATTCCACAATAAAGGTTTTTGTGAAGTCTGGCGTAGCTAAGACTGGTGCTAGGTGCATTGCCTCTTTAAGATGTTCAAAGCCTTAGTTGCTTCAGGAGTCCATGAAAATGCATATTTCTTCCATAATGTTGTTAGAGGTGCTGCTATTCTCCCATAATTCTTAACAAACTTTCGATAATACCCTGTTAACTCGAGAAATCCTCACAACTGCTTTATGGTTGTGGGGTCTTTCCATTCCTTAATGGGTTTAATTTTGTTAGGGTCTACCTTAACACCCTCGTGAGATACAATACGGCCTAGATATTCCACCTCTTGTACTCGAAAGAAGCATTTGGATGTTTTTGCATATAATTGTTTCTCCTGCAATAGTTTGAGCACCTTGTCAACATGTTGAACATGATCCTTCCAAGACCTGCTGCAGATTAGTATATCATCAAAAAATACTAGCACAAATTTTCCAAGGAAGGGTTTGAAAATGGAATTCATCAACCCTTGAAATGTAGAAGGTGCATTGGCAAGGCCAAAAGGCATGAACAAAAATTCATAATGACCCTCATGAGTCCGAAATTCTATTTTCGGAATATCTTCAGTTTTCATTCTAATTTGATGATACCCTAAACGAAGATCCAATTTGTTAAAATAAATTGCTCCATGTAATTCATCCAATAATTCATCAATCACAGGAATGGAAAATTTATCTTTAATGGTGAGCTTATTGAGCTCCCTATAATCCAGACACATGTGCCATGATCCATCCTTCTTATGTACCAATACTACAGGAGCATAGAAAGAACTTTGACTAGGCTGATTTATACCCGCCTCTAACATTTCTGCAATCATACGTTCAATTTCGCTCTTTTGGACATAAGGATATCTATAAGGCCTGATGTTTGGAGGAACACTTCCTGGAATCAAATGAATAGCATGATCATGATCATGAATAGGTGGGAGTCCTTTGGAAGTTTCAAACACCTTGGAATGATTGTCCAAGACTTTTTGGAGATCTGCAAAAATAGATGATTTTGATGTTGGAACTTCTAGTGAGCATAATTGTGCAATTACACCTCATTTTTCTTTCTTTAGAAGTTTTTTCATGACATTAGAGCTTATTATCTTTCCCAACTTCCCTACAATACCCTGTAATTTGACTTCCTTTCCTTCTGAAAAAAATTTCAAGAAAAGTTCTTGAAAATTAAAAGCTACCGTCCCCAAAGATTGTAACCATTGTACTCCTAGTACAACATCAGCACCTCCCATAGGAATGGTAAGAATTGGACTAGTCAATACATATTCCCCCATGGTTAGCTTGATATTATGGCATTTTCCAGAGAAATTTATAGTTCCTCCATTTGCAACCATCACTTGACATTCTGGTGCTGGGTATAGGAAACAATTTAATTCCTTGGCTGCCTTACAATGAATAAAATTATGGGTGCTACCTGAATCAATCAACACTATTACCTTTTTCTTCTTGATATGTCCTTCTATCTTGAGAGTTTGAGGAGTGGTAATTCCTGCCAATGCATTACACGATATGGTTAGACTCATTTCTTCCTCTTCTAGGGTTGGTTCCTGGTGTATATCCTCTTCTTGTTCATTTTCTTCTTCCTCTTCACAATCTATGTAAAATAATTTCTTCTCAGCACACTTATGACCTTTAGTGTATTTTCTATCACAACTGTAGCAAAGCCCTTTTGCTCTTTTTCTTCCAATTGTTGTGGTGTCAACCTTGTAGGTTGTGGAAATCTAGGAGTAGCAACACTTCCCTCTTTATAGAAGTGAGTGGTAGGCTTCCTTGTCGCCATAATTTTACATTCAATTTTTCTTGCCAACCTGAATGCCTTCTCCAATGAATCAGGTTCCAAAACGCGAACTTTATGTTGGATTTTATCCTTTAAAGTACCTATGAAGAGATCAATCCTGTGTTCCTCTGGAATATCAGTTACCCTTATATTCAATTTTTGGAAGTCCTCAACGTGCTCCCCCATTAAACCCTTTTGTTTGAGATTTATCAATTGGCTAAAGAAGGTGTTTCTCTTTGTATCCTCATAATGTGCTATCATTTCCTCCATAAAAATTGACCAAGTGACATTTTTTTTATGGGAGAAAAGCCATCAATACCATACAAATGTATTTTTTTCTAAATGTAAAGTTGCAATGAGTACCTTTTGTGTTTTTTGCACATTATGGAGATCAAAATATTGCTCCATATGTAGTATCCATGTTACAGTATCCTTTCCATCAAACTTCCTCATATCCATTTTTGGAATATGTTGGTTCTTCCCGCAACCATTAGATTTTATGAAATCACGATTAACATTTATTTTGTTCTCATCATGAGTTTCCTCTACTATATTTTCACCATTAGGAAACATTTCTTGTATCAACTTTTTCAAACCTTCCATGTTTGCTTTTAGATCATTCTTCATGTTTTCCATTTTTTCATCGATCTTAGCTTCCATGTCATCCATCTTAGATTATATGCCAGCTTCCATGCCATCTATCTTAGATTCCATGCCATTATTCAAACCATCCATATTAGATTCCACGCCTTTCTTCAAACCATCCATCTTAGTTTCCACACCTTTCTTTAAAACTTCCATGTCAGTTTTTGTTTCTCTTTGTGAGAGCGAAATTTGTTGCACTTGCTCTTGTAATTTTGATATGTCATGTGCCATTATTTGTCTTCATGAGTCATAGTAGAGCATTATAAAGGCTTAATGGGTGTTGAATTATTTTTAGGGGCCATTTTAGAATCCAATACTGATATCTATTCTACAATATGCCCTTGGAATCAATTCAACTTGATTCTTCAAACAAGCCTTATGCAATTCGGAAAAAAAAAAATACACACTTTTTCTTGCTTTTGAGGAGCTCGATATTGAAATTGAATTATCTCTATAATTGCGGATCCTAAATATCTGAAATTAAGCCCTGCAGTAGCCCTCTGAAGCTTCTTTCAAATTCCACAGGTCTGATCTGATTTGGATTCTTCAAGGCAAAGTTATGTCCAATCTCCCACAATGACCCAATTTTGGACTGGTTCAATAGAGAGAACTTGTATGAATTGCCACGTGTCACTCTTTCCTCCTTTTGTTCAAAAATTGATAGAACAAAAACTACAGTCTGTGTACTTGCAGCCACTTTTTACATCATTCCAATCCGATGCTCAGAGAGAGATCTATGAAGATTTTCCCACGATCACCTCTTTGAGATGAAATTCAGAAGCTTGAAAAAGCCCTAACTTCCACAGATCATATCTCCAAAAATGTTGCGAGCCAATAACTGAAATTTTTTAAAAATGTTCCTCAAGATTGCAGATTCACACTCTAAAAATTTCAGCTTCTAAACCTTCGTAGAAAAAAAGTTATTATGAAAATACCATTATGACCTATTTAGGTTAAATTCAGGAGCCTACAAAATGACCTAACTTATACAAATCATATCTCCGAAACTAGTTCGAACCAAGCTCTAAAATTTTGCGACGATGTTCCTCAGGATTTTGGCTTCGAAGTCTAAAAATTTCAGATTCTGAACCTTCGTAGAAAAAAAGTTATAGAGAAAATTCCATGATGACCTGTTTGGAGCAGTGAAACCCTAGAATCTTAAAGCTCTGATACCAATGTTGTGAAACCAGCTCCAAAAAGAGAAGAAAAGAGATATCAATGCCTTAGAAATAAGCCACTTCGAGGGGGAAACCTACAATACATTACATGAATGAACAATTCTTGGATGATTCAAATTACAAAACTTCCTTTCTATATATAGGAGTCCATGGGGCCACAATGTAATCCTAGTGGGGCCACAATGTAATCCTAGCCGACCTAACAATAATAATTTAAGGGCACAATAATAACAATATGGGGGTTACAAGGGTACGATAATAACAATAAGGGGGTTACATTAACAACAATAAGGGACTATACTAGTAATATAGGGACCTAACAATTTAGGAATTTCAGCCTTCCTGAACTACCAATGCTCATGGGAAATCCTATGGTTTATATAATTACGCCTGGACAATTTGCTATAAATAGAACTAATAGATAACTTCCCTGTAACCTATGTCTCAACTGGGTCTTCATCAGAACTGACATACATGCAACTATTAATAGTAAATCATTAGCCACTTGACAGATCACTGCATGTGAATTAAATCTGATTTAATTCACTTGACCTCTCACTAGCTCATCAATCAGTTAGAAATAGTTAAACTAATTTTAACTCACTTAATTGAGTTAAATGATTTCTCATGCATTAAACTAGTACACTAACTGCAACATGGACTCTAAAATAAATAGAATCACTCTACATGCCTCACCAACCACCCTCAACTCGAATTTCATGAGCTAACTGAGCCTATGACACTCAGTTAACTATTACAAGTGATTATGAGATAAGATTACAATTTATTGTCCAATTTAATTAAGGGAAAATTAAATCAGACACATTTCCAATTTATTAAATAAATTTTATTGCACACTAATGTATCATTAGGACCCATCACGGTGTGACCTGTGGTCCCACACTAGTGTGTGTGATGTCATGTTGTTTCTGGATGCCAATTTCACTGTTTCTTGTTGAAAATTTCAACACTCCCTCTCAACAAGAAAGGAATCAATATGTCCCGATCTAGTACCTTTGGATTGTTCTTGCATGCAGACATGTAACTCTTGCATGCAACATGCAACACAATGCAACTCTTTCATGCAACACTTCTCCAGTGTTGTTTGCACATGCAGCTCTTGCATACAACGCTTCTCTAACTAAATAGCCTCCAAAAAATTGAATGAGTATAATGCATCTCTCATAAGCGTCTTCTAGTTGCTAGATCCTACTGCACATGTCTACTAAACTCTCTACAATGCTGACATCTGCATCCATGCACTCTGCACTGTTGCCAACTCTAATCTGCGCTCCATTATACGACACCTGTCACTCTGATTTATATCTTCCTAACATCTGACTACATCAATATAACTGATCCTTCTTACTACTGCTGTACTGTGGGCTCCTTTTAGCCAGGTTCGATCCATGAGACACACCATCTCAATGAACCCTGCCCAAATTCTTCTTGGAATTAATTCTGCACATCGCCCCACCTCACACCTGGAGGTATAGCTGCATGTACTCCCTCTTCCCTTTTGGCTCGAAATTTCCCCTTCCTGGAGGTCTCTGCTTGAGTGGATTCTTCTAATTGGTCTCTTGTCTGCTTCTCCAATTGTGGCTGCTCCACAAACTTCTGAGATTGCTTCTGAGGCTTCATATTGAGAGATAATTTCTCCCTCTCAAACACCAAGTCATTAACCACTACTTTTCTCCTCAAAGCCTTGCATGCATCCTCAATCTTGAGAGCATACAGGTTCTTGACTCTTGAACCGATTTGCTTCACATGTCCCGTTTCTATGTGTTTAAGGAACACATTTCCTTTTTTAAACTTCACCTCATATCCACGGTCTCCCAATACCACTACAAAGACAATATTATTCCTTAGGCCTGCAACATACAAAACATCTGCTAGTCTAAGAGGGGATCCAGACTCCCTCTGAAAGGTAATTGAACCTATGTCGATCGCGCTATACCTCCTGTCATCTCCAAACTCTATGTTCTCCTAGAGGTCCTCCTCCTCCAATTCATTGAAGAGATCTCTATTCTCTGTCATATGGAATGAGGCACCATTTTCTAGATACCACATGCATCCCATTGCAGTGCTGGCATGCAATGAGAGTAAAATCAAGCTTGAACTGTGAAGGAAATGCCTGACTCGCTGTAACTGTAGGCTCCTTCTTGCTTGCCTTCTTCTGTGGACAATTCGAAGCATAGTGCCCATGCTCGTGATTGTGAAAACATCTGATCTTGGACAAGTATCTCCTACCCTCTTTGCCTTGGTATTTATTTTCCTTGGCCTTATTTCCTTTTCCAACTCGCGCACATTGTAATTGTCCCGCTGTCGCAAAATTTTCTAAAAAAAGAGCTGATTTTAAATCGTTGATATCTCCCTCATCCGAGCTTAGGTTTGACCGATTTGTTTTTTCAAATTGGGTATTTTTTTGCAAGGAATCCAAATATGCTATTTTTTTTGAAAAAAAATCATCAAAATCTTCACATATTCTCTGCAAACTCACTGACCAAAAAATTCCTGCTCTGATACCATGTAGAAATTATACAAACAATATGTATACCAATGGATTCAATCTGATCATGCAATATGCTAAAGAAAGATATTGAATCCTTTTACAAATTAATTCTGTGTAAAATAAACATGATCGCACAATAAAAAAAAGTAAAATAATGAAGCAAATCAATCCACAACACAGATATTTTTCCTAGGGAAATCTTGCTACTCAAAACCCCTCTATTTTCTATTGTATAATGAATGAAGGAATCATGAAACAATACAATGCACTCTTCTCACAAGAGTCTGTTGCACTATCCTTACTGTCTCACACTAATCTAGACAAAATTGGGCTAGTACTTGGCCAATTTTAAGCCTTTTCTCAGCCTGCCTTGCTATAAAATTCATGTAGAATGCAATCCATATTCTTTAGGAATTTCAGCCTTCCTGAACTGCACAATGCTCATGGGAAATCCAATGGTTTATATAACTGCGCTAGGGAAATTTTCTATAAATACAACTGATAGATAACTTCCCTTTAACCTCTGTCTGAACTGGGTCTTCATCAGAACTGACATGCATGAAACTATTAATAGTAAATCATCATTCACTTGAAAAATAACTGCATGTGAATTAAATCTGATTTAATTCACTTGATCTCTCACTAGCTCATCAATCAGTTAGAACTAGTTAAACCAATTTTAACTCACTTAATTGAGTTAATTGATTTCTCACACATTAAACTAATACACTAAATACAACTTGGAATCTAAAACAAATAGAATGACTCTACATGCCTCACCAACCACCCTCAACTCAAATTTCATGAGCTGAGTCTATCACACTCAGTTAACTATTACAAGTGATTATGGGATAACATTACAATTTATTGTCCAATTTAATAAAGAGAAAATTAAAGTTAGAAACATTTCCAATTTATTAAATAAATTGGCTTGCACAATAATGTATTTCTAGGACCCATCACTGTGTGACCTGTGGTCCCACACTAGTGTGTGTGTTGTCATGTTGTTTCTGGATACCAATTTCACTGTTTCTTGTTGAAAATTTCAACATGATGTTTCGCGGAACACTTCCTGAAATAAAATGAATAACATGATCATGATCAAAAATAGGTGGGAAGCCTTTAGGAGTCTCAAATACCTTAGAATTATTTCCTAAGACTTTTTGGAGATATGGAGAAATAGATGGTTTTGATGTTTGAACCTCTAATGAGAATAATTGTGAAATTACACCCTCTTTTTCTTTCTTCAAAAGTTTTGTCATGACATTAGAGATGATTATCTTTCCTGGTTTCCCTACGATACCCCTTAATTCAACTTCCTTTCCTTCCCCAAAAAATTTCAATAAAAGTTCTTGAAAATTAAAATCTATCGTCCCCAAAGATTGTAACCATTAGACTCCTAATACAACATTAATGGCACCCATTGGAATGTAAATTAGTGGAATATTCAATAAATTCCCCCATGGTTAGCTTGATATTATGGCACTTTCTAGATAAATTTATAGTTTCTCCATTTTCCACCATCACTTGACACTCTAGTGTGGGATATAGGAAGCAATTCAATTCCTTATCTATATTATAATGAATAAAATTATGATTACTACCTGAATCAATAAAAAATATTGCATTTTTCTTCTTTATATATCATTCTATCTTGAGAATTTTAGGAGTGGTAATTCTTGCCAATGCATTTCAAGATATGGTCAGATTTATTTCTTCTTTCTCAGGGGTTGGTTCCTGGTGTATATCCTCCTCTTTTAATGTTTCTATTTCCTTTTTTCCTCCTCTTTACAATCTATTTAGAATAATTTCTTCTCAGCACACTTATTACCTTTAGTGTATTTTCTATCACAATTGTAACAAAATCCTTTTTCACTCTTTTACTCCAATTTTTGTGGCCTCAAACTTGTAGGTTGTGGAAGGCTAGGAGAGACAAAATTTTCATATTTATAGTTGTGAGTGGTAGAATTCCTTGTTGCCATAATTTTTCGTTCAATTTTTCTTGCCACCCCTAATTCCTTCTCTAATGAAACAGGTTCCCAAAGTTTAATCTCATGTTGGATGTTATCCTTCAAAGTCCCTATGAATAAATCAATCATATGCTCCTATGGAATATTAGTTACCCTTATATTCAATTTTTGGAAGTCCTCAATGTACTCTTCCATTGAAGCCATTTGTTTGATATTTATCAATTGACTAAAGAAGGTGTTTCTATTTGTATTAGCATAATGTGCTATCATTTCCTCTGTAAAAATTCAATGAGTGAAAAATGTTTTACGAGAACAAATCCTTATATATCATACAAAATTATTGTATTATAAATATAAATTTTCAATGCATACCTTTTTTGTGTGTTCCACATAATGGAGATCAAAATATTGCTCCATTTGTAGTATCCATGTTACTAGATCCTTGCCATCAAAATTATTCATATAGATTTTTGGAATGTGGTGGTTCTTAAACCCAACCTTGGATTCTATAAAACTATAATTCATATTCCTTTTTTCCTCATCATTATTTTCATGGATTACCTTGCCACCACTGGGAAGCCTTTCTTCTAGCAACTTTTCCAAACCTTCCTTCAACCCCTCTATCTTAACATTCATCATTGCTTCCATGTCTGCTTTTAAACCATCATTCAAAACTCCCATGTCCATTTTTATACCATCTATATTAACTCCAATGTACCTTGTTATATTACCTATATTAACATTTATTATGACTTCCAATTCATTTTTTGTTACTTTTTGTGGGAGCGAGTTTTGTTGCACTTGGTCTCGTAAATTTGATATATCATGCTGAATTTATTCCTCTTCTTCACGCGAGGTACAAGAGCTTTCTGGCTTCTTATTAGGTGTGTATATTTTTTTTGTTTCTAGGCATTTTTTAATCAAACATTAATATCTATGCTTCACTATTCCCTTTGAATCGCTTCAAACTGATTTTTCAGACAAAAGTTATGCAAAATTTAAAAAAATACACATATTTTTATTTCTTTTTAGGAGCTCGATATTCAAAATATTGTATATTTGTAATTTTAGAACTCCAAGATCTGAAATTTCATCCTTTGGTATCCCTCTGAGAATTCTTTCCAATCCCACATGTCATACCAAGTTTGGATTCTTCAAGAAAGAGTTATGCCCAATCTCCCACGATGTGTTGATTATAGACTAGTTGAGTATAGAGAACTTGTACAAAGTGCCACATGTCACTATTTCGACATTCGACCCTGAAAATGATAAAAAAAATGATACAACCCATCTTATTTTGGTAACGTTTCATGAAATTTAAATACGATGCTTGGAGAGAAAGTTATGACATTTTTCCCTAGGTCACCTGTTTGATATGAAATTTTGGATCCTACAAAAACCTTAACTTCCTCAGATCATATCTACTAAAATGTAGAAAACCAAGATCTAAAATTCATACACGAGGTTAACCAGTATTTCGGATCCACGTGGTTGCAATTTCTAGTTCTGAATATTCGTAGAAAAAACGTTATAGAAAAAATTCTAAGATGACGTGTTTGAAGAAGTGAAACCCTAGAATCCAAAGTTCTAATATCAAATGTTATGTAACCAACTCCAAGAACAAAAGAAAATATAGATCAATGACTTCAAATTTTTCCTCTTCGAGGGGGAAACCTCCTTTACATTACATAAATGAGAAATTATTTGATGATACAAATGATAAGACCTCCCTGGTAAATGTATGAGTCTAAGGGGTTACAATATAATCAGATCCTAGATAAAAAAAATAATGTAAGGTAACAAAAATAACAATAATGGGCTTCTATGGGGCACAACAACAATAACATGGGGGATACACGGGCACAACAATAACAATAGGGGGCTACACTAAAAATAATAATAAGGGGAATACACTTGTATTATAGGGACGTAGAATTTTTTTTCTCCTTAACATAACACATTCATTGTAAGTCTATAATTACATTCCATTAACATCATATCTTATGAATTTATAATTATTTCCTTGGATATACATTATTATACACAACTGAGACCTTTACTACGTGAAGGGGTGAGATTTATTACTCACTTTTGACATATCTTTTCAACATCTTGGTGTTGCTCCATTTTATGTGAATGTCCATAGCCTTTATAGACTAAACTAAACATAAAAAACATTTATTTTCTATTAGTTATTTTCCATGGCCCCACTGCGGCTCTAACAACAAACCTCCTTCAATTTCTCTCAATATATTGTGCTTGGAGGAATTGGCTGGCCCCAAATTCTCACTGAGTGTAGAGGTCACCCTACCAAGCCTACTTAAGGTTTTTTAGATATGATAATCCATATAAAATATTTTAAATATGAAGTAAATTTTATCATATCAACTAGATTTTACCAGCCAATTAAGCAACTCAAAGACGCCCTCCTCCTCCTAGTTAACTAAGGTAATCATTGAGGAAGGCCTTTAATTGAGAAATATTTATTTTTTTGATTTTTTATCCTTACTATAGTGCATAATTAAGCCTTTATGTAGTGTTATATCTTTCTACTATTCATTAGTGTAGCGCTACACACTTTAAAGAAGGATCATTTTATCACTTATTGTCACATTTTTGTCACTTTTCCTCAAAATATCTCCTATGTTCATCCACATATCACAAAATAAGTCTCAAGGGTGAGATATAAAGTATACTTGAACTTATACTCAATCATTTATCCTCGTCTTTCCCATCCTCCCAACACTACAATATATCCTAGGTCCATACATAGTCAAAATTTGGTGTTTTTCCTCAGTTTTTTGTATCTTTGTACCTATGTATTGCATCATTGGTTATCAATATAGTTATATAGAAAAAGAATCATGTTTAATGATGCACTATATTTTCCTCTTTACCTCCCCCCATCTCTTTATCAATGCACAACCTATCTTCTGGGCATTATAAGGTCATTTTTGGCCAAAATTTGGTGTCCTTTCCTCATTGTTTTCCTTCTTGAGCCTAAAAAATGAATCATTTATCATCATATCTGCACCTTAGTTCCACATTGAGCCTAATGTATTTTCCATAGTGCTCCCTTGACCATATACACTTCACTGTAGGGCTATTTGGGCTTTCTTCATAAAGCCGTAATGTAAAAAATCACTCAAAAAACTCCTTTTATTAGCCCCCTCTTCCACTATAGAGAAACAATAATCATTAATATAGAGACATAACACTAAAATAATAATCATTATAGGGCTACATATCTCCATCAAGTTTCATGATTGAGTTAATATGGTTTTCCTGAAGTTTTCCCTAAGTTATGATGCCTTTTCCCAAGCTGATGTGGTATAAAAATGACCTAATTTGGGGTGATTTTAAAGGTATAAGGAAGGGATTATTAAATTATTAAATAATAATTTAAAATAAATTATTATTTCAATAATATTTTCAATATACATTCCCTTTTATTCTCTCGATGTTTCCTCTCATTAGGACCTGTAGGGTTTCATTTTGTGGAGCCCCAAAATTCAATTTCCAAGCTCAATTTTTGGCCTCCCAAGTTGTTGTAGCACATCACTATTTGTTATTTCAGAAATAATTTGCTCCATTGAGCATTATCTATATTCCATTTTTCTCCCTAGACAATATATATTGAAATAAAGTGTTTTTTTGGCCTTCTTTATTGAGTTACATGGTGAAAATTTGAGTTTTTTCTTTCATTGTTGGGCCTCCCAAGCCACTGCAGCACACTGTAAGTCATTAGTGTTGCACCATAGTTCACCCTTAATAAATTATATAATTCTAATCATCATACTAATATTATTTACTTAGATATTTCCCCAAAGTTTCCCTCAGTTATGGGGCCTTCCCCCAAGCTTTTTGGTGGAAAAATGACCTGAAGACTGAATTGGAGGTGAATTTCAAGGAAAAAGTGAGGATTTAATAAGTGATATATGGATAGTTAAAAATAACTTATTATATCATTAACAACCATAGTGTAAATTTTCCTTTGGTTTCCAAAATTTTCCCCTCATTAGATATTGTAACATTTCATATTTCAAGGCCCAATTTTCAACATTTAAGCTAAATTTCTCGCCTCCCAAACCATTGTATCACTTCACTAAACATTGGTCAAGTGACATGGAATTCCCTAATCATTAATATTGTGATACAAAGTTTTATCAATCTCAAGAATTTATTTAGGAATTATCTCTCATCTTTTTCCATCACTTTGGGGGAATTCTCCTAAGAATTTCTCAAAGAGAATTGGCCTAAATTGAAGGTGAAAACCAAGGTAAAAGTGATAATTGTTAAAGCATCCCAAATTTCATTAAAAACATTTTTTAATGTCCAAAAATTTTCCTAGATGTAGTTCTTCCTTTGTTGTTTAGGTTTCCCTCACTAGAACCCCAAAGTTTCCTGTTCCAAAAAAAAATTAATACAACATGTATTTGTCTTTTGGGATTGAATTTGACCACTCGTGTTCCTTAAATATTGGGAATATAAAAAGAATTATTCCTCTAAAAAACCTTATTTTTCCTCCTAAAAGCACATATACAATCCTCCATGCAAAATGCATGGCCATTTGGGTTAGAATTTTAATATGCAATTGTGAAATGTTAGGAGAGCTCCATAGGATTAAATTGAGTAATATTTCTTTCTATGGAAACAAAATATTTGATATATTTTCACATACATAATCAAAACATGAAAATAAATTCCCAATTTTTTGCATCTTGCATGTTACACTAGTTTCTATAATGAGCATATTTTGTTTCTAGTGATTATGTGGAAAATTGTAATCCATGGATTTTCAATTTCGAGGAAAGTTGAGGAGAGGAAACTCTCAACTGTCAAAAATGTTATACATGTGAATTAGATAAAAAAGTGGCACACCTTAGTAGAATTAGTAACATCAAACAATTAAATTCGAGGATAAATTCAAGGCCAGTAAATGTTGGAACTTCCCTTCAAAGACTTCATTATTGTACTTTTTAGATGCCAATTAGACTTGCAAAGTACCCAATTACAAGGATTTTTGTGTTGTAAATTAGCAATATAAGGAACCCATAATGTTATTCATAACTCAAGGGAAGCCCCAAAATTAACACATGAACAAACCTATGATGTCATTACTTTTATCTAACCTTTGGAGGTACAACATAAATGGGAGAAAGACGTTAACTAACTAGTGGGACATGGCCAATTGCACATTATCAAGAATACATTTTTTTTTTTTATTGGAGGACACATCAATGCTTTCCAAGGACATTATTGATGATCATGGTAACATGAAGAACTTGCCAACTGAGAGGGTCAAGTGATTGCATCATCCTAGTAGACTATGTGGCATCTCGTGAAATTGTCATGAGGTTCTCAATTGAACATCCACTTAGATCATAATAGTTGTTAGCTTGTTTTTTAGGGTCTCAAAACTATTTTCTTTATCCACTAATAATATGGATATCAATAGACAAGTGAATCCCCAGTAGACTACAATAAGACAATGTTAATTAGGTCAAATATTACCTTGTTAACATATATTAAGACATAGTCATATAATATAATTGAATAACTAATAAGAAACGGAAAAAAAAGCATATAATTAATGTAATTTATATATTTGCATGAATTATCGTAACATAAATATGGTGTTAGGCATTTGAAATTCAATTAAAAACATATCAAGTACACATCTTAATTCATCTAGACCTCATAATATTTATATCTAAGAGGTAATCAAATCAAGTAATGTATAATGATATAAACTATAAATCAAGTCAATTATGTAAACCACAAAATAAATCAACATATGGTCACATATAATAGAATAGAAATAAAATTACAAAGATGTTATACTCAAAATTGCATAAAACAAGGTCATAAAAGAATCATGATGGGTTAGTGCATTAAGTGCATTCAGACTGTTAAAACATAAGTTTATTCTTCGAAAATTTGACCCCCTCAAAATGAGAAACGAGGTCATTATATACAAAACTTTAAATAACTGTCTTTGTATCTGGAAAATTATTAACATAGAAACTAAACTAAAATTAATTCTGATAAAACATTCCTATTTTTCACGTGCTTTTTAGCAACTTTTGATGTCTTATTTGGAATGATAATTGGTAATTTATTCTCTGGAATTAACATGCTATTCTTCTTTGACTTAGGGAAGATGAATACAATTTATATATCTAATTCCTCAATTTGTTTGATAGTAGACTGTAAAGGTGGAATTGGCATAACTGGATAGTAGGCTACTTAAATGCCGTTTTTAACTTGATAAAATTATCCTAATCAAGGTTTTATATCCATGTCATGCTTCTGAGCTTTGATCGAGTGATTATGAGTTCCAATCTAATTTGGTACCTGGTAGTTGAAAACTATTGCATCATCTTATCCAAGAATGTTAACATATTGAATTTTCTAATTTTATGAGAAAGGAATCACTTAGCTAGAGATAGCCCCTTCCTTATTAAATGAGAAATGTCTCAAATCTTGTTTTACCTTTTTTTAATGTTTCCTGGAAATATTTTTCTCCAATTACCCAACATGTATTTATCCAAAGGGATGGGATATGTAATCTCTATATATAATTCTATTCAGCCTTAAACTGATCAATGATTCAGATAGTTTTAGAAATATGATCATTTTTTTCTTGGATCATATTTTTAATTTCTTTGACCATCATGATGGCTATGATAAACTCATCCCTGGAGGAAAAATATAGTGTTTACAACTCTTTTTCTTCTAGATAATTAAGACAATTAATGACTGGATCAACATCTTTCTATCTTTCTTCAAGTGGAGGACATATTTTCTTAATATCGATATTCATATTTAATTTAATTTTTTTTTTCATGTTCCCATAAGAGATTGGCTCAATTGGAGGATTTTCTTATTGATCATGTCCTAGATATTATCTTTATTCTTAATTAGCATATCTTTCCCTAAAGTAGCAAGAAATTTTTTTTTGTAGAGATTAAATTTATTCCTCCTTTCCCACTAATATAGCATGCAATCCTTTAATAATTTTATTTTTTTATTTGATTTTATTATTCCAATCCCCTTCCAATTCCTCTCTTTCCAGCTGCTTATTATTTAACCCCTTCTCTAGTTCAACAATTTGTACTTCATATAATGTGACTTTGTCAGGATTCATATTTCCTTAAGAGTCTTCTTTCAAGGTTTTATCAAGAGTAGTGCTTTGATATTTCTTTATCTCATCTAGGTATCCTTTTTATTTCTCTCTTGATTATTTAACCGAGTTGTCAAGTTTTTCCTTTAATTCTTTTCATTTTTCATCTTCCATGGTCAATTATTTTTTCATTTCTTGGAGATATATATATATTTTTTTTATCTCCTTTCTATCGAAAAACCTCCCCTAAGTTAGTGAAATTTTAATCCAGATTATTTAGAATCAACTTAAAGATTTTTATTTATTTTTCCTTATCTTCCAACAACTTCTTAGTTACTGAAACATCTTTTGACATGCATGATTGGCTAATTATTTCGTCTTCAAGATCTTTTATCCCATTAAATCTAGTTTTAACAGCAACTTTAGCCTGATTGAGTTTTGTACCTTTGCGATAATGGTTTGATACTTTTTATTTTTGGTTGTTGATTCTAGTAATATCCTGGCCACTAACTCACCTGTTTATTTTCTCCAATCAACTATATCAATATCATTTACTTTGGATAGGATGATGTTAATGGAAGTAGATCTGGAACCAAGAAGTTGTGCATTTGTATTTATTCGTGGCTGGAAGACAACTAAATTGAACCTATTATTATCAAAGTTAGTCTTTCAAAAAAATTTCAACCCTGGATATGAAGTCGTTTCCTTCATAACAACATCGTATGTGACTTTTGTTTCTCCAGAAACTAATATTAATTCTTTACCTTTGGCCTTTATAAGTTTTTGAGTAGTTACACTATTATCAACTGATATAGCTTGCTCTCTAGCATCCTTTGGCTTGGTTTATTCTAGTGTATCTTCTCTCTATTTCAGCAATTCATCGTTGGTCCTTTGGAAAATAATTTCTTCCTTATCATCATCAATGTTATCATTTACAATATTTATTCACAACTGTGTTTCCTCAAGACTGATTTCAATGCCTTTCTCTTCAAAGGATTACTGAAAGGGTTATCATTTACAATATCCATTTATGCATGAATTATCTTCCCTTCTTCCTGAACTGATGAAGATATACTTTGTTTCACATGACTTGTTTTGACACAAGTTAACTCAGCCATGACTGCTTCAGATACTTGCATTTCAACTAGATTTACATCATTATGAGAAGAAAAGTCGGTATTAGCTAGTTTTTCCTTTATATTAATTATCCATCATTTCCATGTATTCAACCAACCTAATTGGTTGTCACACTATTTTTTCCACTCTCAATTTTATTCTTAATCCATTTCGTATTTATCCACAATTGCGTAAATCTATCATCATATGATTTTTTTACCCTATTTCTATGTGTTTTCGTGCTTTTCTGTCTCCATGTGAAACCAACATACTATTATCACTCTCACTTTTAATTGGAGAGTCTCAAAAATTTTCTTTTGTTTTGTTATCCCAATAAACTATTATCATGACATTCTATCCTGGCTCACTAACACTCTAAAGGTTTTTAGGAATTTTTAAGCATAATTTCTTTTGTATCACACATATTGCTTATTTCCACACTTATTTTCCTTGAAAATGTCACTGTCCATGCCTATGTATCATTATTTAGGTTATTTCAATATCCATAACTAAAAATATAGAGCACAAGTAAGTTAATTGCTGACATTCCTCAATCAAGGTGGTCACAAAAGATTTCTTTTGAAAGTTTTCAAATTTTTTTTTTTTTTAAATTTTTTTTTAATCTCTTTCCTAAAGAGGCATATGATTAGTTCTTATAATTTATTATTAGTCCTAAAGACCAAACCTACTCATGATAGAGATGGTAGTTTACTCATAGTTATAAGTTATAACATTTAGCATGCTCTTGCTTGAGTTATGTTAATATTATATATTTCTCCTTTGTTGCATATATTTTTTATAACCAATTCAATTGTAACATATATTAATATTGGTTACATCATGTGTTTGTACTATAATTTATCTTACATAATACAGGCTTCTCTACCCTCTTCTCAACACTTTTCCACATGTATTTACATCCCTATGGAGCATCTTGCATACATTTTAATATGTATTTATACTCTCAAAACAAAGCATTCATAGAAAAGGTTCCCAACCATCATAGTATTTATGGTGCATTAGTGCTTTTAACTAGACTCCTACACATACAAGCATGAATTCTTGTAATTAATATTTCACTTGCATACCATACTTGTCTACCTTAGGGCTCATAATGATTTCTTGACCAACAATACAATACCTTTTTGGTTCTTTTAAAACCTTAAAATTAAAACCCGGATTGTTACATACATACTTCCATATAAAATTCTATAATATAAGTTCAATTTTCAACTTTTCTATGTCAGGTTTCCTGCACATATTAACTTTTTACTTAAGAAAGTTGATTACATATAACATCATTTCTCTATGTTTTTCTAGAGTTTTGATCCATAATCCAATATTTTCCATGAAATTTTTAGATACTAAATTTGTTGTGTTTTTATCTACACATCCCACTTCCTTTCTCACACTATTTTACTAGGAGTCCCCCCATTTTTTTAATTATAGATTTTTTTGTACTTCCATCTCTACCTCTCCTTATTTCATTGTTAAACATCAGTTCTATACATGGGCTTTAGACTTAACCTCTAGAGAACCACCTCCCTCATGTAATTGTTTTTTTTCCAGTGCTTTCTCTCCATGATTCCAGAGTTATGATAGTACAAGTGTAATAAATTAGAGTGATTCCTTTCTAGTTTACCAATAATGTACTAGTTATATTTACTTCCATACGAGAAATACTTATTGTCCATATTTCCCTTATGATATTGACCCGCATTAAGGGTTACTCTATACTCCTACAACTAATTGTGTTTCCTCACCCAAATTATATGGGTCCAATGAATTGGTATATGAAACCATTGACAACAATGTTTCTCTTCCTTCATGAGTGAAATGGAATCTTACGTGTTTCACATAAATTGGTGTTTGGGTCTCTAGTTAATTAAGTCTTACAATTATGTAAGTTTCCAACTTGGCTTCAACCATTACATTTAAGGCTACAAATTTTTTTTCCTCAATATAAATTATTAACAACATGTACAAATGACGAATTGATTCAAGATAAGGGTGATAACCAAAACTTTCATTATTGTTCCATATGCAGGTCTATGGAAATGCATAGCCATAAAATTATTAAAGAGTGTACATCTTTCTATTTCATCACCCTTTCCCCTTCAGGTTGCTTTCTTTTTTCTTGGCCTACTAAGGTTCTTGTACCCCTCTTGGCATTTAGATATCTTAGCTAGAGATACATATTTTTGAATTTTCTTGGCCTACTAAGGTTCTTGTACCCCTCTTCGCATTTAGATATCTTAGCTAGAGATACCTATTTTTGAATAGGTTCTACGTACGAACTGAGTAACCAACACCAAGATTTGTATTTTAAAAAACTTGTGTTTGACCAAAAAGGACTGGATTATGAGTAAATCCTTTTTTTTAATACATGTGTCTACAATTATCTGAGTCTCAATACTTGGTTTCGTTGCAACTTACCAACTGTATATTGTAACTATATTTTTGTTAATTTTTCAGTTCTAGGTTGGCCCCTAGGCCTTAATGTTGGACCTACAGCTAGCTCAGATACCACGTGTAATATCTCTCCCTCTAAATAATTTAATTTCCACAATAAAATTAGGTAAACCAAACATAAGTAATTTTTCTTTTTGCATCTCTTACTAATTCCTTAGATCATCTCCACCATAATTCCTTCTCAAGTTTAGGAAAAAAATATATACATAGCTTGAACACTTCTTTGCATAACCCCTAAGATGAGTAATGATTCTCACTTTTCTATATTAATTATTTATCTAGATACATAGGACCACAATTAACATTTGTACTTAAAATTTATGTGAATTGAAATATAACCTGGGTGCTTTAAGGATGAATTTCTCCTTACATTTGTGACCTAGGAAATCAATCACGACCATATCTTATATTTCTATGCACGAGAAGTCGAATCACATCCCCATATGTTGTACATTCAAGCTACGTTCTAGTTCGAATGTTGTGATTATAAAAGAGTTGTTATAAACCAAGATAGCAGCAGACCTTGCGGTCTCGGCCACTTTTAACACTACATATCATATGGTAAAAAAAGGTTTGGTTTAATGTAAAGGAGTCCTCGATTTAGAATTATACTGGTTTCTAAAATCCATATATTATAGAACTTGGGGTTATTTGTTACATCACTTCATAACATGATTATACAAGATCGCACAATGGCCATTCTTCCGGTAACTCCGATGACTGATGACCCTTTGTCAACTAATTTGTATGCCCCTTTTCTAAAATTTACTTATGGTTAATATTTTTTCCTTCCTACGAAGCGACTCTAATCTTTTGCTCACAGTGGTACCGACAGGTCAATAGCAATGCACGAGTGAGGGTTTTCTCATTCACACCCAAATTGGGTCCAATGCTTTAGCTAATTTTACCCGAGTTATCTCTATACTCAGAGAGTTTTCCAGTGTGGTTTAATTAGTGTCTTTTTATTGTTGTTTTCTTTTGAACGAATACCACTGGGCCAATCATGGCTCCTCTCTAGGATTCGATTTCCTAGAGATTGGTTTCCAAATCTAGTTTACATGGATTTGCAGGCATGGTTAGCGACTGCATCTACCACCTATTTCTTGTAGGCATAAGGGGAAAACCATTAATACATTTTTTAATCTCTTGCATGACTCTTTTAGAAGAACTATTCCTCTGTATAACTTCTCTATTAATAGAGTCACCTCGGTTATATGACAGATATGAAAGTATTTAATGCAGTTACACTATAGAGAGCGAGGGTTTCGACTTGCTTATTCTTCTTCTTGTTATATAAATGAATTCAACTTCCATCATACATGTTTGTATGATTTTTTTACCTTTAATTTGGCTCCAGATAATGGTGGAGCCCACCTGTGTTTTGGAGTCGTTTTTCATCGTAAACAATGAAACCCTCTCTCAATCGCAATTAGGTCTGATTCCACTACTTTACATTCCATTTAATTGACACATGATGAGTAGTATCAAGTTTTAATTTTGGGTGTTAGGGAACGTGCCATTGTTTAATCTATGGCATGCATGGTGGACTAATAAGTCCAAACTATTTTTTCCCTCTTGCATGTGATCTATTTGAAACCACGATACCACGGGTTTTTGATATATACATATTCATGTATTTTAGGTTTTGGATATGTTGTTAATTCATATGCACTATAATGAAATGAGATGCATTTATTTCAATGTAAATGTTGATTGCTTGCATTAAATGCATTGATTTCAGTATATTGATTTAATATTTTCTAATTTTATTTGGTTATTTGCAATAGATGTATTGATTTGAGTGTATATTTTGATTTATAATTTCATTTGATTGCTTGCATTAAATGCATTGATTTCACCGTAAATGTTATTTTCTAATCCTAATTGATCTTTTTGCATTAGATTTTGTTAATATTGAGGCTATAAATTATTAAAAATAATAATTTTCAAGGTATATTTAGCAATACTTAGATAGACACTATTAAGAATTAATTAGCTGTAAAAAGTTGTGATTCCTAGAATTAAATTGGAATAGATGACATGCAAACAAACTCTCCTAAAGAGTGAAAATTAATCCTTGACAAGATTGTCTTCTTTCTTCATCACCAACTAATTACTAATAGACAATTACATATATTCAAAACTTTTTATATTCAAAATTACTTATAGATGATTGCATACAACAATGTATTCAAAATATTTATAAGAGGAAAAGATATATTTATAAACATTCAAAACAAATCAAATTATTCTTGAAGGAGATGTGATAATTGTTTGGAGAAACAAACAATATAAAGATTTTATAAATTTGATATCTCTTTAAAAAAAATTCAAAAATTCATTATTTCTTGACTTTGAAAACATACTATGGATAAAAAAAACATCAAAATATTCTTGAAGGAAATAACTTATTTCAAACATTGACAAAGGAAAAAATTATTTCAAGAGTAATATTGATGCACTAAATTACTAAAACTACTCTTCAAAATAATAAATGACACTATTAAGAAATAATTAGTTGTGAGAAGTTGTGATACCTAAAATTAAATGAAAGAGATGTGGAGTATCAATCTTCTTGCAAACTATTGACAAAATTGTCTCCGTTATTCATCATCAACTAATTACTAATAGACAATTACATACACATATAAAAATCTAACACTACAACTATAACATTGACAAACATTACTATCCAAATCTAGACTCATAAATACACAAACCACTCAAAGCATCAAACACAAACACAAACTTACAAACCATTAAAGGAAAAAAACACAAACTAAATTAAAGAAGAGAATGAAATGGTCATGCCATGCAAAGGAAACATAATTAGAATTGTGAATTTAATCTCAAACATATACATAATAATTATAATATAAAAATGTGACATTGCTGCCCTCAACTAGAACCACCTTAGATCCATCTAACACGAGATCTATAACATGCTGAGAGAGATCAAATTACTAGAAGTACAAACCTTTCCTCAATTTCTACACTCCTAAATTTTTTTTACACTTCTAAAGAGTTGATCCCTCTAGATCTATGATAAATCCACTACTAAATAAATCTAAACTTATATATACATAATCACTTTCTTTTAAATTCTATTTCCATAAATAAACTATTACACGTAACACCATATACACATATTGTAAAGTAGTTATATATTCTTTGAAAACCTTCCATGAGTTCTACACTCTTGCTCGAATTATTAATATGATCACATGCATCTTATATATATTACAAGGGTTAGGTTGATGCGAGTACCCAAAATGTAATTGGTTACAATTATTTTCCTTTTTGTCTCTTTTATGTTGTCTCATTAAATAAAGATAAATGATAAATGTCTATAAATGCAAATTCAAAATCCCAAAGGAGGTTCCACTCAACATAGTATATTTTCATGTGCATAACAAATAGCTCTTTCTTCAAGTTATTCCAATGTGAAATGACTATTCATTCATGATTTCACATTTGGTCTTCTTTATATATTTTTAATCTTAGAGATGCTATACCATTGATTTAATTTGAAATATTTGGTCGTATACCCAACACACCTTATACACACCTTGGAGTGCTAGTTATTCTAGGCAGTGTATATTTTTATTTTTTTAATTTCTAGACTACAATGACCGAAGGAATTTCTATAATGGAGAACCCCTGTCCTTTTCTCTAGGTCCTAGAGAGCCCCTTTTTTATTTCATGAAATTATTTAATTGTAGCTTTTATCATGTATTTTTTTTCTAACATGTACAACAACTTTTATGGTTTATTCCGATCATATTACTAATGTGAATAATATATATAATTTTAAATTATATATAAATAATTCATATATATATATATATATATATACTCTATGAGTAATATATAGCAGTAGTCTAATTAGATTGTTTTTTTCTCTGAAAATTATGGAAATTTGGGTAAGATTTTAAGAAAATATGGCATTGATTTTTGTAAATCCAAGTTATAGCTATCAGACTTCAATATTTTAGATGCTCTAGAGATTTTTGATGGTGCTAAATTAGTTTCCACCATAAAAAAATATGATTTAAACACTACTACTGCAAAATTTCTTAAACTTTTTTTAGCCTCAACCATTTTTCTTTTTACCCTGATTCCTACAACTTTTCACCATCAAAGCAATTCCTCCTCCCAAAACAACTCCATATATATATATATATATATATATATATATATATATATATATATATATATATATATATATATAATTTTAAAATATATAAAAATAATTAACACACACACACACATATATATATATATATAAACAAGTTATTTACTATAACCTATATATTGATAATCACCCATCAACAAACCATCAAGAAATACATATAATCAGCACAATATATTTAGTAAACACTTTTATATTTTAACCTATATAATTTTAAACAATATAAAAACAATTCCAATATATACATAAATCTTAAAATATACAATATCAGTATATATAACCATGGCCATCGATCAAAAAACCATTAACAAATACATATAGTCAGCACATTCTTTATTTATTCAATAAGCCCGCTTATGTTTGTAGTCAACACATTCTTTATTTATTCAATAAACACGCTTATGTTTTCCTGGCATGGTCTCCATCAAAACACCCATCAACCATTCATTTCTTTTTGGACAAAATCTTGTGTCACATATAACCATCTATTCTGTATATAATTTCTCTCCAAAATATTGAGTTAGTCCTACCTAACAAAATATTTACGATTATTCTTTCTCTCCAAAATATTGAGTTAGTCCTACCTAACAAAACATTTACGATTATTCTTACATTTAGAAATTCAACCTATATTTAAAAGATTTCTTTCGGGAACAGGCTAAAAGCCTTCACATTCCACCCAACTTTGAACTCAACATAGGCGTTCACATTCCACCCAATCTTGTACTGAACATTCACTGGTTCCTGGAGCTATCCTCTAGTTGTCAAGAAAAAATTGACAGGAATATTTTATAATTTGATTTGCAACCCTTAGCAACTTTTTTGTTAATTTTTCTGGGTTGTGAACCCTTCGTAAAGTCCTGCCAACTTTTTCATTGTTCTTATAATATTTGTGGAAATGTATTTACTTTAATGTAAATGTTGATTGCTTGCATTAAATGTATTGATTTCAGTGTATTGATTTAAGATTTTCTAATCTTATTTGATTATTTGCAATAGATGCATTGATTTGAGTGTATATTTTGATTTATAATTTCATTTGATTGCTTGCATTAGATGCATTGATTTCACTGTAAATGTTATTTTCTAATCGTAATTGATCTTTTTGCATTAGATGTTGTTAATATTGAGGCTATAAATTATTAAAAAAAATAATTTTCAAGGTATATTTAGTAATACTTAGATGGACACTATTAAGAATTAATTAGCTGTAAAAAGTTGTGATTCCTAGAATTAAATTGGAATAGATGACATGCAAACCAACCCTCCTAAAGAGTGAAAATTAATCCTTGACAAGATTGTCTTCTTTCTTCATCACCAACTAATTACTAATAGACAATTACATTTATTCAAAACTTTTTATATTCAAAATTACTTATAGATAATTGCATACAACAATGTATTCAAAATATTTATAAGAGGAAAAGATATATTTATAAACATTCAAAACAAATCAAATTATTCTTGAAGGAGATGTGATAATTGTTTGGAGAAACAAAAAATATAAAGATTTTATAAATTTGGTATCTCATTAAAAAAATTCAAAATTTCATTGTTTCTTGACTTTGAAAACATACTATGGATAAAAAAAACATCAAAATATTCTTGAAGGAAATAAATTATTTGAAACATTGACAAATGAACAAATTATTTCAAGAGTAATATTTATGCACTATATTACTAAAACTACTCTTCAAAATAATAAATGACATTATTAAGAAATAATTAGTTGTGAGAAGTTGTGATACCTAAAATTAAATGAAATAGATGTGGAGTATCAATATTCTTGCAAACTATTGACAAAATTGTCTCCCTTATTCATCATCAACTAATTACTAATAGACAATTACATACACATATAAAAATCTAACACAACAACTATAACATTGACAAACATTATTATCCAAATCTAGACGCATAAATACACAAACCCCTCAAAGCATCCAAACACAAACACAAACTTACAAACCATTAAAGGAAAAAAACACAAACTAAATTAAAGAAGAGAATGAAATGGTCATGCCATGCAAAGGAAACATAATTAGAATTGTGAATTTAATCTCAAACATATACATAATAATTATAATATAAAAATGTGACATTGCTGCCCTCAACTAGAACCACCTTAGATCCATCTAACACGAGATCTATAACGTGCTGAGAGAGATCAAATTATTAGAAATACAAACCTTTCCTCAATTTCTACACTCCAAAAAAAAATTTACATACTAAATCCCTCTAGATCTATAATAAATCCACTACTAAATAAATCTAAACTTATATATACATACTCACTTTCTTTTAAATTCTATTTTCATAAATAAACTATTACACCATATACACATAGTGTAAAGTAGTTATATATTCTTTGAAAACCTTCCATGAGTTCTACACTCTTGCTCGAATTATTAATATGATCACATGCATTTCATTCATGATTTCACATTTGGTCTTCTTTATATATTTTTAATCTTAGAGATGCTATACCATTGATTTAATTTGAAATATTTGGTCGTATAACCAACACACCTTATATTGTAGGCAGTGTATATTTTTATTTTTTTAATTTCTAGACTACAATGACCGAAGGAATTTCTATAATGGAGAACCCTTGTCCTTTTCTCTAGGTCCTAGAGAGCCCCTTTTTCATTTCAGGAAATGATTTAATTGTAGCTTTTATTATGTATTTTTTTTTCTAATATGTACAACAACTTTTATGGTTTATTCGGATAATATGTACAACAACTTTTATGGTTTATTCGGATCATATTACTAATGTGCATAATATATATAATTTTAAATTATATATAAATAATTCATATATATATATATATATATATATATATATATATATATATACTCTGTGAGTAATATATAGCAGTAGTCTAATTAGATTGCTTTTTCTTTGAAAATTATGGAAATTTTGGTAAGATTTTAAGAAAATCTGGCATTGATTTTTGTAAATCCAAGTTATAGCTATCAGACTTCAATATTTTAGATGCTATAGAGATTTTTGATGATACTAAATCAGTTTCCACCATAAAAAAATATGATTTAAACACTACTACTACAAAATTTCTTAAACTTTTTTTAGCCTCGACCATTTTTCTTTTTACCTGATTCCTACAACTTTTCACCATCAAAGAAATTCCTCTGCCTCCCCAAACAACTTCTTTTATATATATATATATATAATTCGCATATATTTAAAATATATAAAAATAATTCGCATATATATATAAACAAGTTATTTACTATAACCTATATATTGATAATCACCCATCAACAAACCATCAAGAAATACATATAGTCAGCACAATATATTTAGTAAACACTTTTATATTTTGACCTATATAATTTTAAACAATATAAAAACAATTCCAATATATATATAAATCTTAAAATATATAAGATCAGTATATATAACCATGGTCATCGATCAAAAAACCATTAACAAATACATATAGTCAGCACATTCTTTATTTATTCAATAAACACGCTTATGTTTGTAGTCAGCACATTCTTTATTTATTCAATAAACACGCTTATGTTTTCTTGGCATGGTCTCCATCAAAACACCCATCAACCATTCATTTCTTTTTGCACAAAATCTTGGGTCACATATAACCATCTATTCTGTATATAATTTCTCTGCAAAATATCGAGTGAGTCCTACATAACAAAACATTTACGATTATTCTTACATTTAGAAATTTAACCTATATTTATATGATTTCTTTCGGGAACACGCTAAAAGCCTTCACATTCCACCCAACTTTGAACTCAACATAGGCGTTCACATTCCACCCAATCTTGTACTGAACATTCACTGGTTCCTGGAGCTATCCTCTAGTTGTCAAGAAAAAATTGACAGGAATATTTTATAATTTGATTTGCATCTCCTGAACCCTTAGCAACTTTTTTGTTAATTTTTATGGGTTGTGAACCCTTCGCAAAGTCCTGCCAACTTTTTCATTGTTCTAACAATATTTGTGGAAATGTATTTACCTCCCACAACCCTTACCTAATAAAGTCCACACCATGACATTTATCTCCATCCATAACAAAACATAGTGATCTGTTTTCTGTCATGATTATCTTCCCTTTCTCTTGTAAGTATATTTAGAAGAATGAAAAACATGAGTAATTTTTCTTTTTTCTTAGTTACTTCCTCTAGGAATAACTAACTTCAACTATTTATGCCTAACTTCAACTATTTTTCTTAAAAGTTAGAAGTTAATTTTTAATATTAACCTTTAATTTCGGGTTCTCGGAACCAGCTTATGTCACACTCTAGTAGTGACCCAATGTTGATCGTTCACCTTTAGATTACATCCGACATCACATTAAGATTGTTGGATCAAATCCTGCGTAGCTACTTGATGATTTCAAGTAAAAGGAAACAAAATATTTGTGTATAGTAATCCAAAATATTCTAACTCAGCTCGCGAGATTTGTGTGAATTATTAATAGATTTATGATTTTAAAATTATAATTGGCACATTAAGATGTTATAATTGGTCATTTATATCGAACACTGAATGTGAGACCGTAGTCATTAACAGGTAAAAATCTTCGAATTCAATCAATAATGGAAGGAATGCATTCAATTTGATTCTTTTGTAGCTAAGGAAATATATATAAAAGCTTTTTTAAAGAGTTCAAAGTATAAAAAGGCTTAGGTACAAATGTGGCTACAACAAATTTTCACATCTTTTCCTTTAAGCCTATATACGATAACCTATAACCTTATCAAATTTATAAAAATTTCATTATCCTCACTTTTATCAATAAGTTCCTGTAATTTTAATGACTAACAAGATCCTTCGACCATTTATTCCTTTTTTTAATAATAATTTTTTTTTAGCCCTCTTATTTTTAACTCTAAGTTGATTTCTTAATTAAATTTTTTTAACCCGAACAATAATCTTCCTTTCTATTACCTTTGACTCTAGAACAATTTCTAACTTTTTTTTTTTAAATAAGTTTAATTCTATTAGAAAAGCATATGGAACAAGATGGAGTTACAATCAAGAGAGGCTAGATAGCAAAGAAGCTCGAAATGATGACGTATCAACCTCGGTCCCGATAAGTAGCTTAGAGAGAAACAAAGAGAGCCAAGAAGATAAATAAGGGAGCCATGAGAAGCAGTCATGAGAATCTACCCAGTGTGGGTTGAATCCTGAGTACGACATTTCCTTCCTTTCTTTTTTGAGACTTTGACCCCATTGTTCTGGGGCGGATGGGCTAGAACCACTTGAAGGCTGGTGGTGACTAAAGGAGGAGTCTCCTTATCTCAGTCTGAGGAGGAGGTCTCATGAGATCGATTTGAAAGCTCGAAGAAACATTGGGCTGCTAGGGTCCACCGAGGGCATTTCCTTCTCCTGCTTTGCAACCTCCTCATTTGCTTCAATTTCTTCCTCATCTGATCTGAAGGAGTCAATGTCATCCATGGGAGGCAATACACAGGGTTTCTAGATTTTAGAGTTTTTTTTGCAATTGCCTTTCTTTTTCTTGGCAGAGAAAGTGGTGTGGGAGTTTTGAAGATGCCTTGTTAGATGGTAGTGACGACATCAAAAGGCGGTGTTCTTGTAGTCCAAGGTTTGTGTCCAATGGAAGTCACCAACTTTGAGGTTGATTTGATCGAGCAAGCCTTTGATTATGTCTATTTCTGCGCATATTCTGGCATAAGTGTATATGCCTGATTCCCCCCTTGAGGGATCTGTTGCCACGAAGCATCCTAGGGTGTTTCTAGCCTTGAAAGACCGATAAGTACCATAGAGGGGCAGGTAGATTTGGAAGCCTGACCCAAATGGGAAGCTTCGTAATGACTTTCGTTGAAGGGTAAAAGTTTGGGAACCAGGGTGTGAGGAAGAGCCTTGATTTTCCCCAAAACCATGGACCTCCTGTTAAGGCTTTCTAATAGTCTTCATTGAAAGTGAAAAATACCATAAAGAAACCCATCTAGCAGAAGATGACCTTGTTGTTATTGGTCCAAGTGGAGTGTATCCATTGCTAGAGATCTACTATGTGTGGCCATAATCCATTAAATCTACAAATAATGGTCGATTCCACGTACATCTGAAACTGGTTTTCCAGTGTTGGATGGGAAATTTCTATAACAGGAATATCCTCCATTTTGTCAACTAAAAATGGTTTGGGAGCCTCAGAGGGCTGGGTAGATTTCTTGGGGGGTTGTGCATGGACAACATCCATGTAAGAGAAATCTTGATCAATGATGGTTTCCCAACTGCCACTCCTCGCAGACGAAGGGCTAAAACCAAAGAAGCATCTTTTTCAATATTGTAGAAAGAGAGAGGGAGAGATTTCTCCAATTGTTTACCTCCATAGAGAAATTGCTGAATGGTAGAAGGAATCCCCATCCCGAGTTCAAGGCCATGTGAGAGGCTTTTCACCAGATCCATAGGGTGAACCCAAAGAATCAAGGTTTTTCCAGAAAGCAAAGTGATCTGAATATGAAAGGAGGGTGCTAGAATATCTGGGACCTGAAAGATCATTCTGATCCGACCAACATGGAGATCTCCTACCTCCTCTGTCTTCTCTCAATCTCAGCTTTGATCATGATTGGGTAAAAAATGTGGCAGTGGCTCCCTTGGCCTTCAATCATTCTGATTTGATAGTCGAGGATGTCGCATGTCAGATGTAATGGGGTGTGATGCGCACCCGCCTGCGCTGACCCTAACTGTGTTATAGTCATCATTCTTGTGGATGAGTTCATCATGGATGGATGGGATCTGTCCCTCAAATCCGAGATCTAGAGGCCCAGCAACGGATCTGGTCTCTATGTCGGTGTTCGCGGCCTCGGCCAAGCTCTGGGATACCCTCGCACTTGCCCACCTCCTCGAGCTCCAATCGCTTCGATCACTGCTGCATTCACAGATGGTCTGTCGACAAGGCTGCAACTCCCCTGTTCTCCAAGCATGCAGAATCGAAAGGCCAGACTGTTGTTGCAAGCCGATGGCTGTGGGAGAGGTTTCGTTGATGCATGTGCTGGCCTCTTCAGCCTTTAGATCCCCTCTCTTGTAAATGTATTTTGCGCAGCGGATGAGGGTTTGTCCCTCAGGTTTGTGGATGAGAGGTACCATGATTGAGCCGATCACTGTGACCATAGACACTGCACTGGCAGAGCACTGAACCCTAACGCTCTTCATTTTTCTTCTGGACTTTCTTTATAACACTTTGAACCATTTCTAACTTAATTAAATAATTTATAATATTATTACAATATGATATTATAATATTAATATTTTTAAAAGAAATCAAATTAGGGTTAAAAATGAAAGGATTAACAAGATTTAGGGCAAAGGGGAACAATGCTTTGAAAAATGAGAATAAATTTTTTGAAGGATTGATAAAATGAGGGAGATGAAAAAAAAGAAACGTTGAAATTAATAATTTATTCAATAAAGTTAAAAGGAAAAAATAGGTGCTAGTATAATCTACTGCCTTCACAAAACTAACAAATTTCATTGGAGAACCTCGACAACTTCGACAATAGATTTTTCGTTGTAATGGCTTAAAAGGAATTTTAAAAAATCAAAATGTTGTATAGTGTTTAAATGGTTTTTTCTTTTAAGTGAAAATAAATTTAACACTATTAAGCATTTAGGTATCTAAAATTCTTGAAATTCAAGGTTTCCAATCTTTTTTTCCAAATTTTATCATAATATTATCAGAATTTCCGTTATATTTTTCCAAAATTAAATATATTAAAACTAATAAGATAATATCCATAACAATTCATGGTAAAACATCTAGAATGTCCTGATAGATTGAACAATATTCAGTAGGGAGCCTTACACTCTTGCAATATATATGTCTATATATTAACAACAAACCCTTTTACTGTTGGAAGTAATGCAGAAACTTAAACTTAGAGGTTTGTTATGATGATGATAGGAATGGGATTCTAATCTTAGATCTCATATCCTAATATCCAGGGACTGGTTTAAAGCATCCTGTTAGTGTGAAAGCCTATATAATTAAGGCTCATCTGACTCAATAGTCAGGGTTTGTGTATGAGTGTTTGTACACTCTCCAGGTTCTCACCTGGAGAGCCATTTCATTTAATTGATAGATTAAAGATTTTTAACATGGTATCAGAGCTTTAGGTCGAAGCTAAGTGGATTTGTGGAAATAGTGAGCGATTGGAGAGACAACTTGTGGTGAGCGTGGAGCACTGAGGCCACGGTGTTCATTGTGTCCCTACGAAGGCTGATAGGCAGCGGTGTTGAATCGGTGGAGCAACTTGTCACAGAGAAAGTTGAGCCTAAAGACAAAAGAGCTGTAGGCGGATCAAATTGGTGGTAGATGCTGCGAGGTCGGGCTGTGGAGGTAGTGTTGGTTTATTTTTCGTTTTATAGACACGTTGGATTTTTCCGAGTAGATCAATTTTTCCATGAGCAGGTGCGTGGATCGCATTGGGTTTTTTATTTTGTTTGGGCAACGTTCTCGTGTTGAGCCTGCTGCGTAAGGTTGTTTGAGTTGCGTAAGGTAGTTTGAGACTCGGCGGTGGAAGTAGCAGCAGAGTGGGGGAGATACGAGTGCCTGAGGTGATTAATTTATTTGCTACGTTCTTTCAGAAATATGTGGTATATGAGAAATTTTTAATTACATGCATCATAATTAGACATTGATAGCATTTCTAGCTTGTTGAGAGGTCGTTTGTTGCTCTTCGCAAGAGCCGACTGCACTGAGACCTGTATGGCGTAGAAGCCACAGTCTACAAGGTTCTATTGTTGAAGAGTTGCCAAAGGGAGGTTTTCCGCCTGCGTGTTAACGGGGTTGTTGGAGCTCATTAGAGGAGTTGAAATCTGGAAGCAAGACAAAACCAGATAAGCTGGAATTTTAACAACATGTCTATATTTTTAGATATGTTTGATTCTGATGATGATGATGATGATTTTATCATGTGGACATTTGGAGGCGTTAGCTTAGGTAGCATGGGTAACATATTTTCAGAAAAACAATGTGGTTCTGTTAGTGACCATGAGAAACAAGAGGCACAATCTGTTGTGCAAGACCCTGATATTGAAGAGTCACGAGTTGATCTTCAGGAAGGATGTAAAGAGGAACAAAGTGTTGAAGATCAATTGGACGAGCCACATGAAGCTGATTTCGAAAACGTGGCAGAAGAAGACATTGCTGGAGAGAATTTAAAATGTGATGATCTCATGATTATTTCTGTGTGTGCAGATGTTAATAGCAACAAGGAAGAAACAACGAAGATTGAAGAGGAATTAAAGTTTCATGAAAATTGGCTTGAAACACCGTGTCTTTATGAAATCAACACAGAAGTTGCATCCATAAATGTTGAAGACAACTTTGCGGAAGTTCACATGCGTGACTCCGGCAATAGTGAGAGAAAACATTCTCCTATTAAGCCCGTCATAATGTTGAGAAGGGCGAGAATAAGAATTCAAGCTTTCCATCACTTGAGAAGAAATGAGGTGAAAATACATCACTACCTCACCGCGAGGAAAGTGAAGATGAAGTCTCACATCGAAATGAACAAGTATGGAGTCACAAGCATAAAGACCAAAATGAAAACCTCTGTTATGAATTTTTTCATGTTTTTTATTGTAAGCCTAGCTGAGACTAGACCAACAAGCTTATGTTATTATTCAATACCCTTTCTCCATTAAGAGGGAGTGTTGGAAGTAATGGAAAAACCTAAACTTAGAGGTTTGTTATGATGATGATAGGATTGAGATTCTAATCGTAGATCTCATATTCTAATTTCCAGAGAATGGTTGAAACTATCCAGTTACTGTGAAAGCCTATATAATTAAGGCTCATTTGACTCAATAGTCAAGGTTTGTGTATGAATGTTTGTACACTCTTCAGATTCTCCACCATTTCATTTAATTATTAGATTAACGATTTTTAACATTTACAACCTGATCTGCACGTACGTAAAAGAAATTCATTGGGAGGTGAAATATCCAGTGAATGTTGTAGATTCTGGGGAGTGATATTTTTAGTTGTTATTTTTTTCTTATCCATCGCACGATCACGGACAGCTGCAAGAGATTCTGTTCAATATGACTGTACAGAAGCAATTGAAAAATCAGGGTTAGCATTTATGTTGGTCGAAGAAGAAGAAAAAAAAGGAAAAAAATTCACTCAAATCATAGAGTGGATTGTCTGACCAACTTGGTATAAAACCAGCAAGATTATTCTGACAAACTAGGCTTTGTACATTGTTATCCTTTAGTGTTTACACCCGTGAACATTAATTCATCCAAAGTCAAATAGGCTTGAATAAACAAACTTGTCTGCAGTACTATAAAAGTTTATTTCTACGGATCCAATTTCTATCTGAAATTAAAGGTAAAAAAATTCTCTATGAATTAAAGAATTGTACATTACAAATCCTTCCCTTTTTCACTGTAGCTGAAATCCCACCTCAAAGGTCACCTGCACGTCGCGTACAAAAGTGAAATATCAAGCGAATGCTGGAAAAATCCTTGATATCTGTAATGGTTTTCTTATAGAACATACTCTGTACACTACTCTGACTGCTACAGAATTCAAGCTAAATCGCTGTAGAGGAAAATTGAAAATTAGGGTTAGCATTTATATTGATGGAAGCAACACAACACATAAAACAGAGAGAAGCAACACAATCAGGCAATCAGAGAAAATTGGTATAAAAAGAATATTCTTACAAACCTGGCTGTGTACGTTGTTTTCTTGCAGTGTCACGACTCACCTGTGCACATTAATTGATTCAATACTTTTAACAAACAAGAATTCTGGCCAGACTTCTTTTACAACACAGCTATTTATGTTGGAATATTGAGAAATTCCAGAATTAAAAATGGAGAATAAACTCCCTCTCTAACACAGAGAAAATATTTAAAAATTTGCAGACACAGTGACAGATTTTCTCATAAAAAAAAATTCTATTCAGTAAAAAAACTTGTTACAATTTTTCCTCACTGCAGAAGAATTACAAATTGTTATTGGACTACTTCTAAGCACAGTTCCAAAAACAAAAACTCTTTTCTGTCTCTGTAAAAAAACTGCTGTGAATTTCCAATTCACTATCTCTGTCTATTTTAAAAAAATAGCTCTCTGTTTTACAAAAAAATATACTCTGCTGTGTATATTTTAATTCTGCACTGTCTCTGTATTTTTCAACAATTGCACTGCTGTGCGTATATAAAAATATTCTCTGTCTGTGTGTGTGTAAAAAAAATTACATTACATCTCTGTTGTATTTATAAACAAAATATCTCATTTCCATTAAATGCTATTCGTTGACAAACTTGCCAAAATTCACCGCTTGGAAAAATTCATAAATGGCATTAAAAATCTGTCAGCACCGCATAAATTTTTTTATGACAAATTTTAAATTTGGTGGCAGCGATAATTTTTCGTGGTGGTGGCGGAATGGTGGCGCGCTGGGCGCATGTGGCGGAGCCACCTCAAACTGGTGGTTGCGGGGGGTAAGGTTCTGCCCGTACACCTCAATTGGGTGACCCCCCGCACTAAACGACAACCGTCCATCTTGGGTCAACGCCCGATCAACCGGTCAACTGCGGGGGGTGGCATTTTGTTAACCGTCGAGCGGTTTGTACCCCCGTAAACCGTCAATCTTCGCCATCCTGCTCGCTCTTTAACCCTGCGCTGATCAATGTGCCGGTCGTGCTCCCGCCTGCAACTTTGATCGACAGTTGGAATTACATTCCAACAATTTATGCAGTATCTCTGAGTGCAGCTATAATAAATGAAAATAAATCGTTGGTTATTTGTAAGATTTCTGGCCAGACTTTACAACACAGCTATTTGGGATAGGCCTTTCGTGGGAGTTGTTTAATATTAGAAGTTTTGGTTAAATTTTGTTTTTTTTTTTTTTAATATTTGAAATGTGTTTTTGTTTGTATATATAGATTTAACATTGTGCAAAATTTTAGAATATTAAGATTATGAAAAATTTACAACTTAATTTTGTAATATCAAAAAATGTATTTTAGGTTTTAAACAATTTAGACTTGAAAATATGGTTAGAAAAACTCTCAAACTTCTAATAAATACTAAACAAATCAAGATTCTTACTAGTTTCAAATCTAGAAATCAAATTTCTAAAAGTGCAAGGGTTTTTCTAAGTATAAATCTTGAATAAAAATATACACTTCTAAATTTTTTATTTAAAATAACCAAAATATTTACATTACATTACCACATATTTTTTTGCTAATTTTTAAATTTATTTTTCTATACTAAAATTTAAATTTAATTAATAAAAATAGTAAAAAGTATATTTTAAAAAACTAGTTTAAAGAACATTTTAATTAACCTTCAAACCCAAAAGGGTTAAAAAAAACGCGAAACATATTATTAAATCTAAAATGCTTTGAAATAGATATTAGCATATAACGTTTATCTTTCGAAATTGTATCGATATCACTTCATGTCCCATTGATACCTTTGTGTTCTACTTATTGTGATCACCGTTTTGGAAGAATATTACTCATGATTTAAGTCATGATTTAAGTTATTAGTGTACGTGAAGACTCCCCGGTTAAAAGAGAATGCTAACTTGGCTAAGCACTTGGTTCAAAATTCTTTAGCTTCATTCATAAGGTTTAATTGTGTCTCACCTTAACATCATTTTTTTAATATTTATGGAAATTGAATTTTTATTTTATTTTTACATGTTTTTCAAAAAGCTTAACTTATCAAGTTTTTAGAAAAACAATCCGCACTAATAATTATTTCCATGTTCAATATCATCATCACATTTTTCAAACTTCAAATGTCTTTAGAATATGTGTTTTTTTAATTTTGAAATAAAGACAATTTTTTTTCTTAGTGAAACTATTGAGTGGTTGGCACAATGGGATGTTATTGAACTATTGAGTGGTTGACACAATGGAATGCCATTCCTTCCACCACGTTCTAAATCTCACACGGGGACATCATTGGCCCATTGCTATAAGTGTCAATGAGTAGACTCCCTTATCCTTGTGGAGTTTCGAGTCTTGGTAAGTTATAAATTCGTGGAATATATGGGTTACAAGTTGTTAGATATAATTTTGGTATTATAATGGTAGCCGCATGGGGACATCATTGGCCCATTGCTATAAGTGTCAATGAGTAGATTCTCTTATCCTTGTGGATTTTCGACTCTTGGTAAGTTACACATTCGTGGAATATATGGATTACAAGTTGTTAGATATAATTTTGGTATTATAGTGGTAGCTGCGAGGGTTAATCTTGAGCCTCCACCACATAACTTGAATGAGTCACCGATTCACCATGATCATAAAACTGCACTTGTCTCTCTTCCATACATAAAATTAACTATTGATCTTATTTCTAAGATTTTGACTAAGAAAAATATAAAGATTGTATTTAAACCCCATAAAAATATTAAAGAAGTATTTTTGGAAGTATTTTTGCTAGCCAAAAATAAATCTAATCCCATTCAAAGTTTAGGAGTTTACCAAATTCCTTGTTTTTTGAAAAGTCTTAAATTTGTGAGAAGTAATTCCTTAAGCCTATCATCAAGAACACATTCTAACCATAATATCCTATCAAAGTTTGTCATTTTTTGTTGTAAATTTCGTAGATCCTTACCATTTTCTATTTATCAAAAAAAGAAGCAGATTGATGTACATATCCATAAGCAATTAGTGGCCTCAACCTGCTCGAAGGAAACTAGGTCTGTTGGCCACCTTAATGAGTTAAAAGCCAACAAGTATTGGTACTTTTTATTCCTTCTACTTGCCGCTATATCTACTTTACTATGTCCATCAAATTTTAACAAAAAGCAGTAAAAACATGTCACAAAAATCATTAAAAACTATTAATATCTAATGCATCCATCATCCATCAGAAGAGTCGATTGGAGTTGGGTCCTTTGTAGTAGAACCTAGCATATCTACTTGCTGCATAGCTTGAAGCTGATGTTCAATTTTGCAAATTTTGGCCATTGCATGAAATACTCCAATATGTGAATTTCCTGTTTGATTTCTTGCAGTACTGAAACCACATTGGGGTTTCCTTCCATTTCCTGCATACTAGTCACGACCTTCGCCAAAACACATTTGAGAATCCACTAGGTGTGGATAGATTGGTGAAAGAGAGAGAGCCTCCCTCTTGTGTTCCCGGGGTTCGAGATAAAGTCCATGGTGGCTTCCTACTGTTAAATGTCTTCTTCTTTGTGGCTGCTTTCTCTTTCCCAGCCTTGAATTGTGTTGCAGACCTGAGGTGGGTTTCCAGCTGCATAAAGATCAAAAATATTCTCCATGACTTCCTTTTTAGGTTTCCTGCCACACTTGCTTGGTCCCACATTCTGAATAGGAAACACCTGCTTCCCTTTTCCCGTACCCTATCACTTACTAGTTTGGCTTTTTGCCATGTGTTTGAGCTGACGAACACTTACTAACAGCTTTTGTGTAATCTCTGTGAGAATGTGAAACAAGCCTATATATGGCAAGGAAAAATAAATAATAGTATTCATTTGATCGCTGATGGGGCCCATTATTTCTGTATATGCAGGCGGAACCACACACTTTGTTTCCATGCAACCAGCATCTTGAAGCGTAAACAAAAGAGTCATAGATACCCTATTACGTAAACAAATTTTCCAAATACCAATGCTATAGTGAGGTTGATTAACAAGATTCTGATTACTACTAGGGTGGCTAGGACTAAGAGAGAGAGCAGATTTTGCCGTGACGCCAAACAATGGAGAAATTTTTTGAGCAGGCCAGCTTTGGGTTATGGATTTGTCATTGCTGGACATACAAGCCAGTTCATAGGCTTGATATAAATCAACGATATTGGTAAGCCACAAAAGCCAAAACCAGAAATTGAGCCCCCCCACAGAGATGAATGCACGAGGATTTGTAATTGAGTCTCACATGGGGACAAAAAGGGGATTCTTAAACGAATATCAAACCAACATAAACCTTTAACAAATATTTCGGGACTATGTAGACTCGGAAGGGTCTTAAACAAGGTTCCAGAACAAAGCACAGAGTTTGAATGGACACTGAAGATTGGGGTTGGGGTTCTAAAACAAGGTTGCATTGTCGGAGCCAGAACAATCTGAACGAGCATGCAAGCTATATTGATGAACCCTTCCATAACATTGGGACAGAGAAGAATCATGGCATTTCCAAATTGAAAATCAAGCCTACCACTGACTCGACTAACTACATGCAAGTCACAGAAACCATCCACGAACATGGTGTCACCTACGTTACAATGATACGAAACAGGTAATTGAAATACTGAGGTTATGAGAGCCATGACATACCAAATTAACCTTCGATGTCGCAAACTAGCTTCCTTCTTCCTGGACTCCACTGAAATTTTCCTGCGGAGAATAATACCTTGCTTCTCCTTACCTTGTTGACTTAACCCAGCTCTCTAGCAACACTTTTTCCAACTTTGGCCTGAGATAATTTGCTAGCTTCTAGATTTCTCGTCAGCTACCATAATGGTGGAGCATGCCTGAGACATTCCTTCCTTATTGCGCTTGAAGGACGGTCAGATGCACGCCGCCGCGTGACACCAGCCATAGCCCACTTGCCATTACGTGGCACCCCGATCGGGAAGTCATTGTTGCACACTCATTTAAATATAAACATTACATTTATTTTTAATCAAACAAATAAATATAAACACACTCATCATTAAAAAAAAAAAACACATTACATATACTAACCATAATATCCTATCAAAATTTGTTATTGTTGCACACTCATTTAAATATAAACATCTCATTTGTGTCTTCCCCACATTTTCTCAATACCCCCGATCTCTTTCCTTATTATTTTCACCTTAATTTCTTTATTTATTCTAACCTTCTCCTCCCCACACACCTTTCCCTCTTTACTTAATCTAATCTACTAATTATTCAATTTTGCTCCTTATTCTTTCTTGAGAACTTTCTTAGAATTTATTTTAATTAATTATTATTACTTAAATATTATTTATTAATTTCTTTATTTATTCTAACCTTATCCTCCCCACACACCTTTCCCTCTTTACTTAATCTAGTCTACTAGTTGTTCAATTTTGCTCCTTGAGAACTTTCTTAGAATTTATTTTAATTAATTATTATTACTTAAATATTATTTATTATTCTTTATTTATAATATTCTTCTTTGTTTATTTTATTCCTTTTATTAATTTCCATATATATATATATATATATATATATATAATTTTAATTTCATTATTTTAATTTTATATATTTTTAATATTAATTTTAATTAATGGTCATTAAATTGTTATCTCTTTACATTTTTTATTAAATATTATTAATCATTAATAGTTATCTCCTTCCTTTATTTTTAAGATTCTTAGAGGTTAGTTTTACATATTAAATTTTTTTTTTAATTCCTGATAATGAATGAATTATTCACTCAAAATTTTAGAGATTAAAAATTTTTAATACAATTTTTTGCACAAAATTTCCTAACAATCTACTTTTAAGTGATAAAGCGAAAATTATATACCATGATCATTTGAAATGTGAATTAGTTTATAGTTTATGATTAAAGTCGCAATTTGAATAATTTAATAATAATGGATGTTATGAGGTTATATGATTGTATTGAATGTTATGATTTTTGTTAAATCTTATGAAGATATATGCTTATATTGATAATATGTGCGTTTAAAAGTGATGTTTTGAAATTGAATATTTATAAAGATAATTCATTTGAATGTGTTATTAGATGATTGCGATTGAGCTTGGCTTGTCTCATTCTTTATATTGAGTACATATATTTGTTGGTTATGATTTAACATTATGGAGGGTTTAGATTATGTTTGTTGAATTTTTTTTATTTATTTTTTTAAGATTTTGTATCTTATTTTGATTTTTTTTAATTGAAAAAATTATAACATAATAATTTATAAAGTTTATAGGTAAAGAATATGTTAAAAAAAAGAAAAAAGTTAAAGCTAGTAATGTTATGTATGTTGATGGATTAAAGCATAACTTGTTGAGTGTTATCTAAATGTGTGATCAATGAAATGAAGTAGTCTTCCGATGAAAAGAATGTGTAGTTCGTAAACTTGACACGGGAAAGACCATAATAAAAGGAAAAAGAACACCAAACAATCTATATATATTGAAAGGTGGCCAAGAACAATGTTATCTAGGAAAAGCTGCAGAAAATTGGTTATGGCACAAAAGGTCGGGACATCTAAGAATTTCTCAAATAAGCAAATCAAGTACTCTAAAACCTGTTCGTGATCTACCCAACATCACCCTACCAGAAAGTACCACATGTAAGTTATGTCAATTCAGTAAGGAAACCAGATTTCAATTTAGTGTCAAAGAAGAATCAACAAGCCTCTTGAACTTATACATATTGATTTGTCTGTACCTGTAAAGAAAAAGTCACCTTGTGGTGAACAATACTATATCTTATTCATTGATTCCTTTTCTATAATGTGTTGGATTGGTTTATTGAAACACGAAGATGAAGCATTTGAAAAATTTAAGGTCTTCAGAGCAATAGTTGAAAATGAATTAGATCTAAAATCAAATGTCTTAGATCCGATCGAGGAGGAGAATACATATCAGATGAATTCTTTGATTTTTATGAACAATATGGCATAAAAACATATTTTTCTGTAGCTGGAACTCCTCAAAAAAATGGTGTGGCAAAAAGAATGAATATAACATTTCATAAAATGGCTTGTGCTATGCTTGATGAGCTTAGAACTCCTGACACCTTTTGGGGTGAAGTTGCACATACCCTAGTAAATATTATCAACAAGGCCCATGTTTGTGTGAATGGTGATAAAACTCTTTATGAACTCTGGTATGGTAATACTCCCACTGTGAAGCACTTTAGAGTTTTTGGAAGCAAATGTTTCATAAAAAATAATGATGAAAAACTCGGTAAGTTTGAAGCTAGAGCAGATGAAGGAATACTTCTTAGTTACTCTTCTAGAAGTAAAGGATACAAATTCTACAATAAGAGATTTCGAAAAATTGTTGAATGTATATATGTTGTGATTGATGAAGCATGCACAGCTCCCAAAAAGAAAATAACAACAAAAGATGGCGATGATGATGATGAATTCTTTCCCACATCAAATCACAATGACATAGAAGAAGAAACTAATGAGTCATCAGAAGAAGACACATCAGATAATGAAAAGGCTTCATCCAGGTATCTTCAAAAGAATCATCCAAAATCTCAAATTTTGGGAGAAAAGGAATCTGGGGTACAAACAAGAAGAACACTTGTGGGATCTCTTAGTTATATAGCATTATTATCCACCATTGAACCACAAAATGTAATTCAAGCTAGTAAAGATTAATGTTGGATTAAGGCCATGAATGAAGAACTAGATCAAATTGAAAAGAATAATAATTGGGAATTGGTTCCAAGGCCTCATTATAAAAATGTTATTGGGACAAAATGGATATTCAAAAATAAGTTGAATGAAAAAGGAGATGTAATTAGAAACAAAGCTAGACTTGTTTGTAAAGGTTATGCTCAACAAGAAGGTATAGACTTTGAAGAAAAATTTTCACCAATAGCCAGACTTGAAGGCATAAGAATATTTCTTGCATGCTCAAGTTTTCAACGTTTCAAAGTTTATCAAATGGATGTAAAATTTTATTTCCTTAGTGGAGAATTGTAAGAAGAAGTACATATAGAACAACCAGAAGGATTCACTCTGGGGAATGATGAAAAACTTGTTTGCAAACTCAAAAGGGCTCTATATGGGCTAAACCAAGATCCACTGGTATGATACTATTGTCTTGACAAATATCCTCAACAACAAGGCTTCACAAAAGGATCTGCGGACATTAACCTGTACAAAAAAATTGAGGATGACAAAATATTAATTATTTTTGTTTATGTTGATGACTTCATTTTTGGGAGTAATGAAGAATCCATGAGTCAAAAATTTTCTTTTGTTATGCAACAAGACTTTGAAGTGTCTTTACCTCAGGAACTGACATATTTTATTGGTTTAAAAGTGTAGCAAACAAAATATGGAATATTTCTCTCACAAACAAAATACCTCAAGAAGATTATGAAGAAGTATGGGATGGAAGACTACAAACCTCTGTGTACTCCAATTATGACTAGATGTAACCTCAGTTCTCATGATGATTTTCCCATGGTGAATCAACCAGAGTACAGATCTATGATTGGGAGTCTACTTTATCTAACAGGTACTAGACTAGATATCATGCATGCAATTGAGATTGTTGGACGTTTCCAAGCCAAGCCAAAGGAATCACATCTTCGGGAAGTAAAAATAAAATTCAAATATCTCCAAGGAACTCAAGACTTTGGTCTATGGTATCCCAAAAATTTTGATCTTACCCTTAATGCTTACATAGATGCGGATTGGGATGGAATGTTGATGATCAGAAAAGCACTATTGGAGGTACATTTTATATGGGGCCTCGATTAGTATCCTGGTTCAATAAGAAACAAAGTTCCATTTCTTTATCTACAAAAGAAGCATAATATGTGGTTGCTGCATCATGTTTCACACAACCTCTTTGGATTATGCAAACATTACAATACATTCAAATTAAATGTTCTCCACCCATATCCATCCTATGTGTTAATACAGGTGCTATTAGTATCTTCAAAAATCCTGTTGTGCACTCGAAAACCAAGCATATTCCTATTAAGTATCACTTTTTACGAGAACACGTGCTTGAGAAAGAGGTTAAATTCAAGTATGTTCCCTCCAAAGAAAAAGTTGCTGACATATTTACTAAACCTCAGACAGAAACTGGGAGTTTTGTCTGCCTCATTATGTTGTTAAACTTATCTAATATGTTTTTCAGATGGATTTCAGAAGGATGATTTTGGTACGCAGGTTGCTTGATGCATAGTCGCGTATATACGCGAGTCTCTTTTCAGACAGTCATGTATGGATCTCTTTGTCATGGAATCAACGGGTCAGCCTCCATAACAGACTGTCATGTTGTTGAAAGTTATGATATGGCTCTATTGATCAGGTGTTGATGGGTACAGTCTGCTGTTATGGTTTTCAAGTTACATTTTCCTCTTTGATATTTATCTAATTGATGAAGATGATTTTATTAATGGGTTGTTGAAAATGTTTAGGTTGCACAGGTTTAGGGGGAGCATTAGCCTTGCTGGGTATAATGCATTGTTGGCATTATGTTGCTGAATTATGTGTGATGATATCTCTTTGTTAAGGTCCTTTGGTCTTGGTTATAAAATTCATATATGTAATTTGATGTAAAGTTCATGCTTAAGACCTATGATGTACATATTTCCATATTCTGTCATGTGTGGACTTTTTCAAATATGTAAACCAACTTGGTTGGGTGATTGAGTCAAATATGTAATCCCACTTGGTTGGGTAGTTGAGTCAAATATGTAATCCCACTTGGTTGGGTGATTTATGTAAGTATGAGTCCTTGGGGATAGGAAGGTTATAAATTCATGTATTTCATTAAATATTCAGCATGTGTTCAAGGGGAGCATGGCTAGTATAGTGCAAACAAGATCTACAGAGCTCTTGTATCTAAAAGGAAATAGAAACCTTGTTTCAGAATTGGTCCACCCTTTGCCCTTGATGTCAAAGGGGGAGATTAATTTTGTGTTTGAATAATTTGTAGGTTGATATGTCTATTAGGTATCTACAGATTGTGGTGATCAAACACCAACATGGTTTCCATCAAGTCCAAAAGGGGAGATTCTTGGAATTATAATGCATGTGTTTTCCTCGATGACAACCCATTTTTAAAAGACCAAATGTATGGTTTCCTGATAAGCTCAGAGGTGACAAAGTGATGGAACATAATGAAAGTATGATGGGATAGAGCTTTTTCAGATTAGAATCAGAATATGGATAAAGTACATAATTGAAGAACTATACGTGAGTTAGTAAAGGTAAAGTCGCATATACACGTGGGTACAAAGAAGAAAATTCATGTATGTTCTAGCGCACTAATTATATAATACTAGGGGTCGTTACCATGGTAATAGCCCAAAATATTAAGTGCAGTAACAGTTATTTGATCATGTCCAAGAATATCATTTACATTTGTGTGGTTTTGGCTCATGGTATTGGCTAAGGCTCAAACTATATAAGGAGGTGAATATCATAATGATGTGTGTATGAGTATGAGAATTGAATGAATACTTTGATATGAAGTATATCTGCATGGAATGGGCTATAATCAATAGATAGATATGATATTATGATGCACTCATGAATATAATGATGGATCAAGATCTCTAGACCTGAAATGAATATGGGTGAAAATGTGAAGTTGGGTTACACTTTTGTGAGAATCTGGGGCGGAAAACTTTTTTCCTCAATAGTTTGGCCAAACTTTTGAAATTAGTTCGATTGAACTCGTTATACCGTTTATATTGATGACATACTGACAGTGTGGGAAAACATATTTTTGGACGGAGATGGGAAAACCGACAACAAAAGTTTGGCCGAACTTTTAAAATAGTTTGACCAAACTCATATTTTATAAATATATCGCCCGCGAACTATCATAGGTTTCACATATTTTTTGCATGTTTCTTTTTTGATTTTCTATGGCGCTGCTGCTTTGTTGTGCTGTGGTGAGATCTGTTGAATCACTGCTCTGTTGCTGCTTTGGAGTTGCACCGCGATGACTTTCTGCAAATTTCTAGGTAAGTGTTTATTTATGTGTATTCAAATCTATTTATGAATCATTTCTTTGTTGCTGCTCTGTTTAATTGTTTGTATTCAAATCTACTGATGAATGTTGAATTATTGAAGCAAATGTATAGTCTCTTACAATATTCTACTAGTAAATATTACTTTCTAGTGCATTCTAAATTTATCATTTCTTGGTGGGTAATTTATGAATAAAGGAATCATCCAGTTTAACCACATTATTGTAAGTTTCCTTCTAGTTGGTAATCTGTAAATGAATCGAAGAGCTTCATGATTAGCGTCCATAGATTTCCCTCAACAATGGAAAAAACTGAACCAAAAAGGAACTCATAATACAGTGAAAAAACCAATAGTTATAAACCCAGAATCAAAAGAAGCAAGGATGGCGGCATCTCGCTTGGCATACCCTCCTGTCTCAGCTTACCCTTGCACAATTCCATATCCAATGGAAATCAAAGAATACAAAAAATGAACGCAACTAGTAGCTTCTCCACCCAAAGAGACACGTCCATTCATACATGGAAAATCATTATATATTACCAACTAAACTCTTTTAGTTTTTCATTGATATTTTCAGTCAAAAAAATCAGAACACTTCAGTTAAGAAGAGAAAAACAAGTTCGGATCTGAAAAGGAGGACGAAAAATTAAATATAATTGTCTCAGATTTTCTCTATAATTAGATCTTTGGATTTATCTCATTCATTATTTTTCTTTCGGACCTGTTGAGGATGAATAGTTCTGTGGAATTTTGGGTCTACAACTAGTACTATAGATTGGACCTATAACTAGTTCTATGAAATTTCGGGCCTGCAACCAGTAACAAAACTTAGATATGCACTAGACCTCAGTTTTGTGGCTTGTTCTGTGGAATCTTGTTTCTGTAACCAGGATCATATTTCGGACCATGAGGAAATTTTTTTAGTACACTCAACTCTCCTTAATCTTTCTCTTCAACCCACTTTCTAGGCATACATTAAGGCTCTCAAAAATATTATTTCGGATCTGATTTGCTAAAGGAGGATGAAAAATTAAAGATAATTGTCTCATATTTTCTCTATGATTAGATCTTTGGATTTATCTCATTCATTAGATAAATAGTTCCCGTTGAGGATGAATAGTTCTATGGAATTTTGGGTCTGCAACTAGTACTATACCATGGACCTATAGCTAGTTCTATGAAATTTTGGGCCTGCAACCAGTAACAGAACTTAACTCAACTCTCCTTAATCTTTCTCTTCAACCCACTTTCTAGGCATACATTAAGGCTCTCAAAAATATTATTTCAGATCTGAGTTGCTAAAGGAGGATGAAAAATTAAAGATAATTGTCTCATATTTTCTCTATGATTGGATCTTTGGATTTATCTCATTCATTATTTTTCAGACATTTCGAGAAAAACTCATCAGCCATAAAAGTTTCCCATTTAAACCAAAAGTGATTTGATACAAAACATAGGTTTTAACCTTTTATAGTTGATTGTTTCAAATATATTTTTAATAAAATTAATAAATATTCAATGTAAAACACATGCACATTAACATAAAATTGTGATATTTTCCCTTATTTCCAACTTAGTGGACATCCTTCTAAAAAAATCCCTTTTAATGAAGCAGATATATCCATAATGATCCACTCATATTTGTTCACAAACAACTCTTCCATTTTGGCCTTTTATATCTCAAAACTGTACTTATTGAATTTATGCATCTATATTTTTAAACTACTTAAAACTATTTTATTACACCATAGGAATCATTTTGATATATCTCCCATTTTAATGGGGTGTATCACATTTCGAGAAAAACACATTAGCCATAAAATTTTCTCGTTGAAACCAAAAGTGATTTGATACAAAACATAGGTTATAACCTTATATAGTTTAATTGTTTCAAATAGATTTTTAATAAAATGAAAGAATCTCCCATTTTAATGGGGTGTATCACATTTCGATAAAAACACATTAGCCATAAAATTTTCCCATTGAAACCAAAAGTGATTTGATACAAAACATAGGTGATAACCTTATATAGTTTAATTATTTCAAAAATATTTTTAATAAAATGAAAAATATTCAATGTAAGACAAATAGTATTTAGAAACACAAAGTAATTTGATACAAAACATAGGTTTTAACCTTATCCTATGTTAATTGTTTTGAAAATAGATTCTTAATAAAATGAAAAATATTCAATATAAAACACATGCACATTAACATATAATTGTGATATTTTCCCTGTTCTCCAGCTTAGTCCATCCTTCTAGAAATATCCCTTTTAATGAAGCAAATATATCCATAGTGATCCACTGATATATGTCCACCAAAAACTATTCCATTTTGGACTTATATATCTCAAAACTATGCTCATTGAATTTATGCATCTATATCTTTAAACTAATTGAAACTATTTTATTTCACTATAGGAATCATTTTGACTATTCCATTTTGTACTTATATATCTCAAAACTATGCTCATTGAATTTATGCATCTATATCTTTAAACTACTTGAAAATATATTATTTCACCATAGGAATCATTTCGATATGTCTCCCATTTTAATGTGGTGTGTCACATTTCGAGAAAAAATACAAATTAACCATAAAAGTTTCCCATTGAAACCAAAAGTGATTTGATATAAAACATAGGTTTTAACCTTCTATAGTTTAATTGTTTCAAATATATTTTTAATAAAATGAAAAATATTCAATTTAAAACACATGCACATTAACATATAATTGTGATAGTTTCCCTTCTTTCCAACTTAGTGGACATCCTTCTAGAAAAATCCCTTTTAATGAAGTAGATATATCCATAGTGATCCACTGATATTTTTTCACAAACAACTCATCCATTTTGGACTTATATATCTGAAAACTATGCTCATTGAATTTATGCATCTATATCTTTAAACTACTCAAGTATTTTATTAGACCATATGAATTATTTCGATATATCTCTCATTTTAATGGGGTGTATCACATTTCGAGAAAAAAACACAAATTAGCCATAAAATTTTCCCATTGAAACCAAAATTTTTTTGATACAAAACATAGGTTTTAACCTTATATAGGTAATTGTCTCAAATCGATTCTTAATTTAAAATGAAAAATATTCAATGTAAAACACATGCATTCTTATACATCCTTATGTCTACGTAAAGTAGTTTGAGTGATTCCATGGGTCCTCTACACCCTTCATAGGGTATAATTGGGACATGTAGTGTTAACTTCTACAAGTTCTATAGGTAGAGTTTGTAAAGGGCTAGGTAGCCTATGGATATCATCTTTTATGAAAGGTGACATATCTAGTAAATTCCACTACAGTCAATCTCTGGAATAGATCTAAATAGAAGTTTTTCATTTTCATATCCATGATCTCAAACAATGAGAGAGAGAAAAAACCTTTTATATTCAATGTAAAACACATGCATTAACATATAATTGTGATATTTTCCCTTCTTTCAAACTTAGTCCGTCCTTCTAGAAAAATCTCTTTTAATGAAGTAGATATATCCATAATGATCCACTAATATTTTTTCACCAACAACTATTCCATTTTGGACTTATATATCTCAAAACTATGCTCATTGAATTTATGCATCTATATCTTTAAACTACTTGAAACTATTTTATTACACCATAGGAATCATTTCGAGAAAAACACATTAGCCATAAAAGTTTCCCATTGAAACCAAAAGTGATTTGATACAAAACATAGGTTTTAACCTTATATAGTTAATTGTTTCAAATAGATTTTTAATAAAATGAAAAATATTCAATGTAAAACACATGCACATTAACACATAATTGTGATATTTTCCCTTCTTTCCAACTTAGTGGACATCCTTCTAGAAAAATCCCTTTTAATGAAGCAGATATATCCATAGTGATCCACCGATATTTGTTCACAAACAACTCTTCCATTTTGGACTTTTATATCTCAAAACTATGCTCATTGAATTTATGCATCTATATTTTTAAACTACTTGAAACTATTTTATTACACCATAGGAATCATTTCAATATATCTCCCATTTTAATGGGGTGTATCACATTTCGAGAAAAACACAAATTAGCCATAAAAGTTTCCCATTGAAACCAAAAGTGATTTGATACAAAACATAGGTTTTAACCTTATATAGTTTAATTGTTTCAAATATATTTTTAATAAAATGAAAAATATTCAATGTAAAACACATAGTATTTAGAAACAAAAATTAATTTGATACAAAACATAGGTTTTAACCAAGTATATAGTTAATTGTTTTGAAAATAGATTCTTAACAAAATGAAAAATATTCAATGTAAAACACATGCACATTAACATATAATTGTGATATTTTCCCGTCTTTCCAACTTAGTGGACATCCTTCTAAAAAATCCCCTTTTAATGAAGTAGATATATCCATAGTGATCCATTGATATTTTTTCACAAACAACTCTTCCATTTTGGACTTATGTATCTCAAAAATATGCTCATTGAATTTATGCATCTATATTTTTAAACTACTTGAAACTATTTTATTACACCATAGGAATCATTTCGATATATCTCCCATTTTAATGGGGTTTATCACATTTTGAGAAAAAACACATTAGCCATAAAAGTTTCACATTGAAACCAAAAGTAATTTGATACAAAACATAGGTTTTAACCTTATATAAGTAATTGTTTCAAATGTATTCTTAATTTAAAATGAAAAATATTAAATGTAAAACATATGTGCATTAACATATAATTGTGATACTTTCCCTTATTTTCAACTTAGTGGACATCCTTCTAGAAAAATCTCTTTTAATGAAGCATATATATCCATAGTGAGCCATTGATATTTGTTCACAAACAACTATTCCATTCTGGACTTTTATATCTCAAAACTATGCTCATTGAATTTATGCATCTATATTTTTAAACTACTTGAAGCTATTTTATTACACCATAGGAATCATTTCGATATATCTCCCATTTTAATCACATTTCGAGAAAAACACATTAGCCATAAAAGTTTCCCATTGAAACCAAAAGTAATTTTGAACTTCCATAGGATTTTAGTCTGTCTGTTGAGTGTTAACTTCTACAAGTTCTAAAGACAGAGTCTGTAAAGGGCCAGGTAGCCTCTGGATCTCATATTTTCTGAAAGGTGACATATCCAATAAATGCCCCTATAGTCAATATCTATAATAGATCTAAATAAAATTTCTTCATTTTAATATCCATAAACCTAAACCACTTTAAGGCCTGAAAATTGAACCTAAAGTGACTGAACTCTCATAGAATTTTGAACTTCCATAGGATTTTAGTCTGTCTGTTGAGTGTTAACTTCTACAATTTCTAAAGGCAGAGTCTGTAAAGGGCCAGGTAGCCTCTAGATCTCATCTTTTCTCAAAGGTTACATATCTAGTTAATGCCCCTACAGTTAATCTCTGTAACAAATTTAAATAGAAGTTCTTTATTTTAATATCCATAAACCACTACCACTTTAAGGAAAACCTTGTACATGTGTCATTTATCTTTTCTGAAAGGTGACATATCCAGTAAATGCCCCTATAGTTAATCTCTGTAACAGATCTAAATATAATTTTTCATTTTGATATCCATAAACCACTACCACTCTAAGGAAAACCTTGTATATGTGTCATTTCTCCCTTCTCCCATAAAATTTTAGGCAAACTTTAAGGCATGTGTCATTTCTATTTCATTTCTCCCACAAACTCATAAAGGTGTGGCTTTTGAAATAACTAGTTGTTTTAGTAAGTGCATAAAAGTTATTTCTCCCACAAACTAAAGACTTCCTCCCATTAATTCTAGATTTGAATTCTACCATAAAATTTTTAAGTCAAACTTTAAGATAAACCATGCACATGTCATTTATCTCATTATCATGTGTCATTTCTCCCATGCATTTGCAATAAATGTCAATTTAATATATATTTTTATTGAATTTGTTTTTTTTCAGGGATAAGAAAACCATTAAATATGGTTGAAAAATGGAAATTATGCATAGAATTTTCTTGCTATCCCAATCCAGGGAAAGCAATGATTACATATGTGCTTTCCAATGTTGCGACTAGCACAATCATCCAAAGGAAAATAAATATACCGGGAAGAATAGAAAACAACGAGGCATATTATATTGGATTGATAGAAGGCTTGGAAACAACTATGGAGTATGGATCAAATGGAATTTTAGTTTTCACCAATTCTGAACTTGTGTGCAACCATATGAATGGCGTGTACCAAGTTAAGAAGGAGGGGCTAAAATAACTGCATGGAATAGTAAACAATATTGTTAGCCAATTTCAATTTTTTAGTACAAGACATTGTTCAAATTTGAATAAGATGTCTGTTGATCTAGTGGGTGGGGCAATGCCAATTCAGAATTCATCTATCAAAGATGAATTAATAGATGAATTAGAATTATACAGGGAAATGCTAATGCAAGATTCATCTCTCAAAGATGAATTAGTTTTGAGGTTCTCTTCTTCAAAAATTCAAGATTCATATCTCAAAGATGAATTAGTTTTGAGACGCTCTTCTTCAAAAATTCAAGATTCATCTCTCAATGATGAATTAGTGTTGAGACTCTCTCCTTCAAAATTTATTGATGGACATTATAACATATCTTGAATATGTGTGTGTTTTGTACTTATAAATGCATCTTTTTAATGACCATGTGCTTTTTTCAATTATATACCAAGTGTGCTCCAACCACACCATGTAAAGAGCAACTTGGTGAACTTAAAATTTGAAACAAGTGGTGAACTTCGCATTTTTATAAAATTAATATGCGGGGACTTCAAATTTTTTTTTGTTTAAATGGAGTTTCACTTCCTTTTTAATGACAATGTGTTTTTTTCAATTTTATACCAAGTGTACTCCCACCATGTAAAGCACAATTTGGTGAATTTATCATTTTTATAATTTTTTTTTCTTAAATTGAGTTTCACACATCAATTAGTGCTTTGAAAGTTGTGTTTTACATAATTTGTGTACAACAAATTACATTAATTTTCTGAAATTTATTTTGAATTTATTTTAAATTCTAGTCATTTATTTTTTTTGTTTGTAAATTTCCATCGTAGATATATATATCATGGAGGATGAACGGCGAAGATCAATAGAATCTCATATCTCTACGAGAAGGGGGGATCGGGGATCGAGGGATGTTCATGGTATTTAAATATAATCTTAAATCTCCATACATGTCTGTACATATGGAATTCATTTTTTATCAACTTTGTGAGTTAAATTAGTTGTTAATAAGTTTCTTTTTTTATTTTTTAGGAGATTAGAGGAGAAGGGTCTCCACTCCATCCATGGAGCATGCCCATGGCTCACCCAGTTGTGGTATGGTTCACACAATTTAATCAATGAATATGTATGTGTATTTATATGTATGAATGCATTTTTCAATTGATTATAAATTCGTATTTGTTTATGAAGCTTCTCTCTCGTCTCGAGAGGGAGGTGGTGGTTCAAATCCTCTTAGAGGGAAATCAATAAGTACTAGCAGGTTGCATGAAGGTGGTGATATTTATTCCCCCGGAGGAAAATCAATGGCTAGATGTGTTGGTTCTCAGCAAGGTTGTTCTGGTTCTCAACAGTTTTAGGGTAGGGAAGATGCTAGCCAACCACATCAAGGTTGCCATCAATTTGAATAATTTTTTATTTAATTTGTACAAATTTGTTTACATATGTTTTTTCTAATATACAAAATTTTATATATTGATGTAGAGGCTGAAAATGCTCCAAATTTTGGTCGAAATAGACGAAGGGCAGAATGCTTCATTCAAGAAGAAGGTTGTCCACCCACCATGACATATTCGATCGACATTTTTGTTATACCGTGGGAAATAAACATGCAAAAATACACCTTAGAAAGGTGTCAATAAATTCATGCAAAATTGTAGAGAGATATCACGTCTTTGACTCTACCCGCTGAGAGTCGACAAAGCTTGGAAATAGTTACACATTCTTTAGGAAAACTAGTAGATGTGTACCAAAATCTTGGGCCAACCACAGATAATTTTGTGGATGTCAAGAGAAAAAGAAAGGAAACGATGATGGGACTTGATAAATGGGAGGTTGTTAAAGAAAGATTGACAACAAAGATGGCAAAGTCTATGTTTAATTTTAAAGAAGGGCCGAAAAGAAAGATTCTGAAGGTGCAACATTTCAAGCACCCTGATATAGCTCACTATTTGTATGATAGACACCTTGTGGCTTATGGAAGACTCCCATGGAATGACGAGGTTCCACTTTATTTTGCAAAATTATTTTATGAAAAATTATTTTTGGAAATGAAATCCAATTACAATGACCTTCCCTTTGAATTTTTTGGTCCTAGGAAAGGTCGATTGTGTGACCGTAGGGGCGCTAGGCGTGATGCTGAATTGTCTCATCCCGAGCCACCATTGGTTAGTCGACCTGTTTGTGTCGAAACTTTGCGGTCAGGGATGGAAGCCACTTTTAGAATTAGTCAAGATGCAAGGGATGCCATCATCGACAATGTTCAAAGTGGATTGGGTGGAGTCGATGTTTGTCTGAATCGACAAAGAGAATGCGAGAATGCACGCGCTAATTTTGTGTATTATACAGATGAAGAGATTGACAACATGAGTCTTAAATATATGAAAACATATGCAAAGAATTGTTGCAATGGTTGGCATGACCTAATTCTTCATGAGGAAGAGGGCATGGGAACGGTATGTGTTAATGGTTAGGATTCAATTATTTTAACACATACATACAATTTGTAATATATATATACATTAATATAACAAAAATGTATTATTATATGTTAACGCCATTTCCAGTTGTCATGCTTGATGAATGAAGAAAATGTTAATATCACGTTCAGAGCCTTAGGTTCAAACAATCAAGATGGGTCTCACCATCACGATATGTTGGAAAATGTTAGTGTTTTTTTAAACTTGATATTTTTAAAATAAATAATTATGCACACATGTACATTTTCATGTATATATAATAAAATGTTTTAATAGATTCCGATTCTGTCTGATGTTTTTGGGATGGCGGTACCTTCTTCTTCCTTAGGAGATGTACCTCTACTTCCTTAAGAGATGTGCGAGGTTCACAAAAATTATGGACAATTTTTCACTTTTAAAATTTATATGTTTTTAAGTTATATATATTCCACCTCAAAAAGTTCCATTAAAAAATGAGATATATCTATATCTTGAGTTATTTTAAATTTTTTGAATTTTAGGTTTTTGGAGATTTTCTTTTGGAGCCTCTCTTAGGAGATGTGGCAAATCCACCTGTAGAAGTATTCAATTTTTCACTTTTAAATATATATGTTTTTAATTTATAATTTATAAACTGAAGTTTAAAAGTTTTATTATAAACTGAGATTTTGATCTTTAGTTATTTTATACTTAAATTAAATTTTTTAATTTTAGGTTTCTATAGAGGATTTCTTTTCTCCACGGACTCTAGCAATGGAGATAGGAACATCCATAGCATTTCAACCATTTGAACAAGTTGTCTATTTTTTTTTTTAATATTATTGAAAATAAGTTTATATATATATATATATATATATATATATATATAACTGTACTTGTATATATTATAGTTTATTGTTGGAGATATTCCCATGGGGGAAGTTGTAGTTGACGAGCAACAAATGGAGAGGGAACCTCATGAGGTATTGCATGATTTTTTTTAATATTTTTCTTTTTACATGAAGTTCTATATATTCTCACTCAATTTTAAAACATCATATTTTAATGTTTGTACATGCATTGTGTACAGGTTCCCCATGCTTCGCAGGATAGCTCACGGATTGAGACTTTGCTAGGAAAGACACTACATCCATCTGTATTTGGTGGATGATTTCTAGATTTGATTGAGATTTCTAGTCTTAAATTTAATTTTTTATATATTATCTAGATAAAATATATATATATATATATATATATATATATATATATATATATATATATATATATATATATAACTTGATGCTTGATACTTGTGAGATCTACAAATTTTGGATGTATTTTATGTGAACTACATTTGGATAGTTGAACTACTAGTAATGTTGTGTTATAATTTGTTTTGTTTTTAAAACTTAATTTTTGGATGGTTGAAGTACATTTGGCATGTGAAGTAATGTTGTGTCATAATTTGTTTGGTTTTTAAAACTTAAGTTTTGGATAATTGAACTACTAGTAATGTTGTGATCTATATCTTTGTGTTTTTCTTTTGAAATACATTTGGCAAGTGAAGTAATGTTGTGTTATAATTTGTTTTATTTTTAAAACTTAAGTTTGGGATGGTTGAAGTACATTTTGCATGTGAAGTAATGTTGTGATCTATAATTTTTTGTTAAATTAAAACTTAATTTTTGGATGGTTGATCTACATTTGGCATGTGATATAATGTTAAATGTTTTTATTGGATAGTTGAACTACAATTGGCGTGAAATGTGAAGTAATGTTTTGATATAATAAAAAAAAATTTAAAACTAAAGTACTATATTTTCTATCAGAAATAGAGATGTAGGTCAAATCCCACCAAAAGTCGGAGAAGTGCTCCGAGTCTCTTGTCTGAAAGGAATCTTCGTACAAAACAATATTGTGGATGATTTATTTACATTCCATACTTTTTACCAGAAAAGTCCACGAGAAAAACTAGTCACATTCAGTTTCACTTCCTTTTTAATGACAATGAGTTTTTTTCAATTTTATACCAAGTGTGCTCTCACCATTTAAAGCACAATTTGGTGAACTTGTCATTTTTATAAAAAAATTTCTTAAATTGAGTTTCACGCATCAATTAGTGCTTTGAAAGTTGTGTTTTACATAATTTGTTTACAGTAAATTACATTAATTTTCTGAAATTTATTTTTAATTTATTTTAAAGTCTAGTCATTTAAAAAAATAATTGTAGATGTCCACCGTAGATATATATATCATGGAGGATGAATGACGAATATCAATAGAATCCCATATCTCTACAAGAAGGAGGAATCAGGGATCGAGAGATGTTTATGGTATTTAAATATAATCTTAAATATCCATACATGTATGTACATATGGAATTCATTTTTTATCAACTTTGTGAGTTAAATTAGTTGTTAATAAGTTTCATTTTTTAGTTTTTAGGAGATAAGAGGAGAAGGGTATCTACTCCATCCATGGAGCATACCCATGGTTCACCCAGTCGTGGTATGGTTCACGCAATTTAATCAATGAATATGTACATGTATTTATATGTATGGATGTATTTTTCAATTGATTATAAATTCGTATTTGTTTATGAAGCTTCTCTCTCGTCTTGAGAGGTTGGTGGTGGTTAAAATCCACTTAGAGGGCCATCAATAAGTTCTAGCAGGTTGCGTGAAGGTGGTGATATTTATTCTCCCGGAGGCCAATCAATGGCTGGTGGTGCTGGTTTTCAGCAGGGTCATTCTGGTTCTCAACAATTTCAGGGTGGGGAAGATGCTAGCCAGCCACATCGAGGTTGCCATCAATTTGAATATTTTTTTTATTCAATTTGTACAAATTTGTTTGCATGTGTTTTTTTTAATATACAAAATTTTATATATTGATGCAGAGGCTTAAAATGCTCCAAATGTTGGTCGAAATAGACGAAGGGCAGAACGCTTCATTCAAGAAGAAGGTTGTCCACCCACCACGACATATCCGGCCGACATTTTTGATATAATGTGTGAAAGAAACATGCAACAATGCACCTTAGAAAGGTGTCAACAAATTCATGCAAAATTGTAGAGAGATCTCTTGTCTTTGACTCTACCTGCTGAGAGTCGACAAAGCTTGGAAATAGTTACACATTCTTTAGGCAAACTAGTAGATGTGTACCAAAAGCTTGGGCCAACCACAAATAATTTTGTGGATTTCATGAGAAAAAGAAAGGAAACATTGATGGACTCGATAAATGGGAGGCTGTTAAAGAAAGAGTGACAACAACAATGGCAAAGTCTATGTTTAATTTTAAAGAAAGGCCGAAAAGAAAGATGCTGAAGGTGCAATATTTCAAGCACTCATATATAGCTCACTATTTGTATGATAGAAACCTTGTGGCTTATGGAAGACTCCCATGGAACGATGAGGTTCCACTTTATTTTGAAAAATTATTTTATGCAGAATTCTTTTTGGAAATGAAGCCCAATTACAATGACCTTCCCTCTAAATTTTTTGGTCGTCGGAAAGGTCGATTGTGTGATCGTAGGGGCGCTAGGTGTGATGCTGAGTTGCCTCATCGTGAGCCACCATTGGTTAGTAGACCTATTCGTGTCAAAAATTTGCAGTCAGAGATGGAAGCCACTTCTCAAATTAGTCGATAAGTAAGGGATGCAATCATCGACAATCTTCACAGTGGATTGGGTGGAGTCGATGTTTGTCTGAATCGACAAAGAGCACACGATAATGCACGCGCCAATTTTGTGTATTATACATATGAAGAGATTGAAAACATGAGTGTTGAAGATCTGAAAACATATGCAAATAATTGTCACAATGGTTGGCATGACCTAATTCTTCATGAGGAAGAGGGCATGGGAACGGTATGCGTTAATGGTTAGGATTCAATTATTTTAACACATACATACAATTTGTAATATATATATATATATATATATATATATATATATATATATGCGTATATGCGCACATGAATCTAACAAAAATGTATTATTATATGTTAACGCCATTTCCAGTTGTCATGCTTGATGAATGAAGAAAATGTTAATATCACGTTCGGAGCGTCAGGTTCAAACAATCAAGATGGGTTTCACCATCACGATATGTTGTAAAATGTTAGTGTTTTTTTAAACTTGATATTTTTAAAATAAATAATTGTGCACACATGTACATTTTCATGTATATATAATAAAATGTTTTAATAGATTCCAATTCTGTCCGATTATTTTGGGATGGCGGTACCTTCTTCTTCCTTAGGAGATGTGCGAGGTTCACAAAAATTATGGACAATTTTTCACTTTTAAAATTTATATGTTTTTAAGTTATATATATTCCACCTCAAAAAGTTCCATTAAAAAATGAGATATATCTATATCTTGAGTTATTTTAAATTTTTTGAATTTTAGGTTTTTTGGAGATTTTCTTTTGGAGCCTCTTTCAGAGATGTGGCAAATCCACCTGTAGAAGTATTAAATTTTTTACTTTTAAATATATATGTTTTTAATTTATAATTTATAAATTGAAGTTTAAAAGTTTTATTATAAACTGAGATCTTGATCTTGAGTTATTTTATACTTAAATTAAATTTTATTAATTTTAGGTTTCTATAGAGGATTTCTTTTCTCCACGGACTCTAGCGATGGAGATAGGAACATCCATAGCATTTCAACCATTTGAACAAGTTGTCTAATTTTTTTTAATTTTATTGAAAATAAGTTTATATATATATATATATATACGCATTTTCAATTGAAAATTTTTTAATATATATATATATATATATATATATATATATATATATATATATATATATATATTGTACAGTTTATTGTTGGAGATGTTCCCATGGGGGAAGTTGTAGCTGACGAGCAACAAATGGAGAGGGAACATCATGAGGTATTGCATGATTTTTTTTTATATTTTGTTTTTTACATGAAGTTCTATATATTATCACTCAATTTTAAAACATCAAATTTTAATGTTTGTACGTGCATTGTGTACAGGTTCCCCATGCTTCGCAGGATAGCTCACAGATTGAGACGTTGCTAAGAAAGACACTACATCCATCTGTATTTGATGGATGATTTCTAGATTTGATTGAGATTTCTAGTCTTAAATTTAAATTTTTATATATTATCTAGATGGAGTCATATATATATAACTTGATGCTTGATACTTGTGAGATCTACAAATTTTGGACATATTTTATGTGAACTACATCTGGATAGTTGAACTACTAGTAATGTTGTGATCTATAAATTAATATTTTGTTTTTGAACTACATTTGGCATGTGAAGTAATGTTGTGTTATAATTTGTTTTGTTTTTAAAACTTAAGTTTTGGATGGTTGAAGTAAATTTGGCATGTGAAGTAATGTTGTGATCTATAATTTTTTGTTAAATTAAAACTTAATTTTTGGATGGTTGATCTATATTTGGCATGTGATATAATCTTAAATGTTTTTATTGGATAGTTGAACTACAATTGGCATGAAATGTGAAGTAATGTTTTGATATAATCAAAAAGTTTTTAAAACTCAAATACTATATTTTCTATCAGAAATAGAGATGTAGGTCAAATCCCACCAAAATTCGGAGAAATGCTCCGAGTCTCTTGTCTAAAAGGAATCTTCGTACAAAAATATACTGTGGATGATTTATTTACATTCCATACTTTTTACCAGAAAATCCCACGAGAAAAACTAGTCACATTCAGTCTGTGTATATATCCAGTATGTGCAACATTTTTCATCAATGCACATAGAAAAACTACTTTCAATTAATTGCATTCTAGAATATATATATATATATATATATATATATATATATATATATATATCCAATGCATGCAACATTTTTCATCAATGCATATATAGAAAAGCTACTTTCAATTGATCCTAGTGTGCATGTACCAAAACAATTTGTACATGTGAAAACACTTGCACAGATAACATAACAAGGCAGCTCAATTTTTAGTTGATTTCTGGAAGTTCTAAAACATAATCCAAAGAGAAGAAATTTTTGGGCAGTTCAATCAAAAAAATTCCAATGGAATGCCATCTTCAATGATCCGTTCATGATCGGATTTTGACATTTTCCATTTCTTAATTTTTGTTTTTCTTTGATTGAACTTCTATCAAATTTATGCGTGCTGCACACACCAAGTGACTATATTGACAACTTATGACATCAGGTTCATAGTCTTCAAAGTAAACAAAATCCCCACTTTGATTAGTTTGTTTGAAAAAATAACCTTTCAGTATAATAGAATCTCCTCTTTCATATGGAAACTCGTGATCATTATAGTTTTCTAATAATTTCATTTTTCGTTTAGGGAAACACATCAAATAATACTTCACATTTTCATCGTTGTCAGTAGGTGCAATTACAAAAAAAACATATCCTGCACAATAAAACAAACTTAACAAACTTAAATGTATTTAAATTTATTTCTAGATCTTTATCATTTGAAAGAAATTCAAATGTTACCTTCTCTAACAAGATTAGAAAATCGATCACCATCGGCTGATATTGTAGTCTCCTCTGATTGCATTTCTTCAAACATTGCAACAGAAGTTTTTCCCTTAGTATTTAGCTCTGTATGTTTCCAATATTTTACATACATTTTGTTTTCACAAACGTCATTGGATTATGTGTTGTCTAAGCAAACATAGCAAAAACAAGAATATTTTCTTTTTATCCAATGCAAACACATTTCTGGACAACTTTGTTTTAATTGAATGCAATTTTCGAGTCCCTTTTATTGTTTCAACATCATTTCCAATTGATCTATCTACTTCTTCGATCCCAATATGCCAAAAAAACATTTATATGGAAAATTCAAAGTGGAATGTAAATATGATATCAAAATACAATCAAAGATAATCAATTAGAGATAATCAAATTGTGATAAATGTACATTGTTTAAAATTAGATATCCAATAAAAATTAAATTGAATGTACCTTTGCACTTCCCTTGATCAGTTAGTCTCATGGCTTAGAGCAGCGATGAACCATTGAACAACTTCGTTAGCATCCACAAGTTGGTTTGCAGAGGGATTCATTTGATATCTTTGAAGTGCTCTTTCTATGCATGCCCCTACACTGTCACGTTCTCCTTTTCCATGACCAGTCTCGAAGAAATTCCAACAATGTTTATGAAGAAAAAACAACCAAAATAATGATTGTGCAGATTTGAATTGACCTATGCATCCATCTGACCATATCAAATGTTCATTGAATGTCATTCCACGACTTTTCAAGGAGTCATAAATCTTTCCAAAATAGTGTTGTACGAAATACGTATCATGTGTATGATAATCACTGATATAAAAGTGATATTATTTAATAACATGTCAATTTTAATTGGTGCTTTCTATATGATTGACGTTTTGTTCAGCATGTCTATATAGAATATGGGCAAGCATGGAGACTTGGTCATAATGATAGTATTCACTCTGAATTTATTTTTGTGGAAAAAATGTGTAGTTTTCTGAAAAATAAATTACTAACAAAATGGACCCTCGTGGAAAAAATTCACGAGATTTTTTTAATTTCAAGTCTTGCCATCGAGCTCTATGGGAATGCTTGGTGTATTTATAAATTTCTGCTTCAAACTTTCTGAAAAATTCTATCACAAAAATTTCTTCTTCTCGTAATTCAATTCTTTTAACACTATTTTCACCTTGAATCGATGTATGGATATATTCATATCTCTTCCATTTCACTTTCATGTTGGACAATTATTGATCATTTATATCAATACGATATTTGTTTTGAAATTTAGTCAAATTTCCACAATCATCGCATTTTTTACCACCAACACATTTCTTTTCGTAAAATAGATCATCGCTTTGTATTTCACATGGAATTTGAGATATGAAATCAAAATTAATGGAAGGAGGAGGTGAATCCTTCCAAAATGTTCTACCAAAATTAAGGAATGTGTCATAATATAACTCAAATTCCACATGATAACGACAACAACAAGTGTCGCATATGGTGATAGGTTTTACATACCATGGTTTTTGTTGAACAAAAGCACTGATTGACACATGAATTTCACAATTCTCTTCTTTTAACTTGTTAAAAAATTCTATCTACATGGTTTCCAAGAATTTTTTTTCATGTCCTTCGTACTGATTTCATGTTGTTCTTCTTCGCATCGCAACCCTTGCATTTGGCGAAACATGTGAATTTTTCTTCCAATATTCATATATTATTTTTTTAACATGTTCTCCAAGTCTATATTTGTATGGTTTCCTACAAATAACTCTCCAACAAGCGAGTTCATCATTTACATCTATTTGCAACCGAAATTTCCAATGTTTGTGCAAAGTTTTTCGTGAGGTTCCTAATGCTCATGCCATAGATTTTGCCAAGCGATTCTCTTTAGTACTTGATGAAACCACTGCCATATGTATTACTCTATGTACAATTGAAACATTTTTCTATCTAGATGTTCTAATTGAATTTATAGCACTGCTTATATTTTGTATCACATTTTCCTTCATTTTTTTATTTATCTTTGGTTGATTTTTGAATACCCAATAAAGTCATAGCTTCTTTTAATTTCCTTAATGATAGGAGAACTTTCAACATTTTGGCTTGATCTATCACATTTTCCTTTATGAAGTACGTATCAAAAATGCGGTTAACAAAATATCATATATAATGGTCAACTCTTTTATCTCCATATGTGTGAGTGTCAACATTTTCTAACATCTCATCATCGACATTGATTTCATCTGTACATATTTGAATGAATAGTACATAATAAGTTTACATATTCAATAAATAACTAAATTACTGAATATATGTATAATTTCAATAATATGTGCATGTGTTCAACATATATATATATATATATATATATATATATATATATAGATATATATATATATATATATATATATATATATATATATATATACCTTGTGATTCAATTTCTTCACTTGAATTTCTTTCAACATTTTCAACATCTTCAATCATTGGTTCAAAATGTCTTTCACTTTCTCTTTCAAAATTTTGTATCTCATCATCAATGTCTTGAGGAATATCTCTATCTGTTTACATTGCAAAATATTTTTCGAATTAGTTCATCAAATAAAAATTAAGCTTCACATTTTACGCTAGGAAAATTTTAAATATATCAAACTCATAATATTTACATTTACATACATGCTTCAACTTCTAGTTGAGGTTGATTTTCCCCTTCAATATTTGAGAGTTCTTCTATCTTTCTTTTGCAAGATTGTCTTGTCTCTTCACTATGTTCCGCAGGGTCTCTTTTTTGATAATATTTTCTTGTACAATTTCTTCGATTTCCCATGATAATAGAGTGTGAAGTTCAAAAAATTTCCTTCAAAAATTTAGACAAAAACCCAATTAAAAAAAAATCACAAAATATTTAATTTAAAAAAAACTCATTTTAAATTTTTTGCAAAAACTACATACTTCAATCCAAAACACTTACTTCAAAAAATCTGAGAAAAAAATGTCTTATATAAATGAAACGAAGCTCAAAATATTTCCTTCCAAGTCCTACAAAAAAATTTCATTTAAAAAGTTAGACAAAAACTCATTTTAAAAAATCATTATAAAAGATTTACTTCAATCCAAAACACGTACTCTAAAAAAATGTCACTTCAAAAAATGCCTCTAAAAAATTTCCATTGAAAATTAATTCCAACTTCTTAAAAAATGCCACTTTAAAAAATACTTCAAAAAAGCATCTAAAAAAATATCACTTTAAAAAATACTTCCAAAAAATGTCCAAAAAATGTCCTTTGAATATTAAGCTTAAAAAGAGTTATTTCGAAACTAAGCTCAAATCCATACCTTCAAAAACAATGAAAATTAAGCTCAAATCCATACTTCCAAAAAAATAAAGCCAAAAAAACATCCAAAAAATGTATCACATACCTCCATGAAAATTAAGCCCAAATCCATACTTTAAAAAAAAATGAAGCCCAAAAAACATCCAAAAAATGTATCACATACCTCCAAGAAATGTCCTTTGAATGTTCCTCCAAGAAAAGTCCTTAAACCCAAAACAACTTTTTGCCAAAATGTTCTTTGAATGTACCTCTGAGAAAATTCCTTAAACCCAAAACAATTCTTTGCAAAATCAGACCAAGACCTTTGTAAAATCAGACCAAATGTGCGAAAATATGCGAAAATAATGAATGATTTTGTAGCAATTTATATTGCTGCGAAAATGTTTTTTTGGAGGGGATCCGTGGTATTTTCCGGCCGACGAAAATTCAGGTAAAATTTCGGCCGAACTTTTATAAAAAAATTCAGTCGAACTTTTATGTCATTAGACTTGATGGGCTGTCAGTGCAAAAAGCAATTCGGCCAAATTTTTTTTAAGAGTTCGGCCGAACTAACGCGCCAGCAATTACGTAGAACCAAGCTCTAAATATGTATCTGCAACTTTGGACTGATTAAACTCCATGAAACATTTTAAATTAACTGTCGGAACCAAGACAAGCATTTTCAGAATTGAATCTACTTTCAGGAAATATAAATTTTATGGAATTTCATAAATATTTACTAATTTTAATTAATTTTGTAATAAAACGGGTGCAAACAATTTCTGAAGGTCATTATGATTCAGTGAAATCATAATTTTGTATCTTCCAAAATACATTGTAAAAAAAATTGAAAAAATTATGGTGCATCACATTGGTCTGTCGTCTCTAATGGGTAGTTTTTAGATTTTTAGTTTATAACTTATATATTAAGAAATTTCTTGCGTTACGAAACATATTCAAAATATGTAGTTTTTTCATATTGGACTAGTTCAAAAAATTATAGTAATTATGATATGCATCTGTTGGCTTTGTAAATATGACAAAATTGAAGTAGACTCTCTCTAGATTGTTGTAACGCATTATGTTTCTCAAAAACACAAATTTTCAAAGAATACAACATTGCGTATTAACATGACTTCTTATGAATCCTTTGATTGTTAAAAAACACACGCTCAAAGAAACACTAAGTTGACATACCAAATGTGTATAAAAAAATTCCAAAAAATAAGTAATAGAAAGCTAACAAAATTTCTGACAACTTTTATTTTTATCGCTAAATGAAATTCTAAACAAAAAAATTGTTTTAGCTTGGAGAAAGTTGAAGAACAGAAAGAAATGAAATTTTTTTCTCAAAAAAGGGAAAAAAGTGTAACCCAACTTCACATTTTCAGCGGATGTATTTTCTTGGACTATTTACGAGTTGTTTAGATATGTGGTCCAGCACATGTTTGTTGTAGTGAAGGGTATGATCTCAGTAAGTTTGCAGTTTTGAAGTGTTGTACGGTCCTGAATTATTTACAGATCTATACGCGGGTTTGACTCAAGGAAGGCACATATACATAGGGGTTCAGTTCTGTAGAGGCGCATACATATTCAATAAAATACTAAGATCTATACACAATTTGGTTTCAAAATAAGCATGCACAGTCGTGGATATGTATTATGGAAGGTGCGTATGCAAGCCAGGGTTTTGCTAAAGAATGTTAAAGAAAATTTCTAATCAAATTTTTTGTGTTTCTGCTATCTGTCAATGAAGTTTTCATATAGATCTGGGTTATTTCAGTATTGATTATGCTGCTAGTTGATTATTATTAAAGATCAGGGTTTGGTTGAGTGAAAAAATATTGATGCTCCTAACTATATGAAGGCTTTGTAAAACTGAAAAAATATGTCAGAATATCTCTGATAAATTCTGAGTTTGAGTCATAAATATAAAATTAATATATTGAGATCTATATGAATGTTTATCGACATAAAACCATGTATACACACGTGTTGTCGTAATTAAAGTAGCACATAAATTTGTCTTATGAATGATTAGGTTTGTAGTTGATTTTGTGTGTTAATGAAGAAGTCTACGTTTAGTTCTGTGTTCTGGTTACAATGATCTCATTGTTCTATTTGAATTGGATTGATGTTTAATTTAGTTGATCTGCAAGTTGTGTTGAATTAAAAGTTGTTGGATCTAGTGTGAAAATTTATGAAACTTCATGTGTAGTGGTTCTAAGTGTTGGAAACTTTAGTGTGGAAGTTGAAGCTTCCTTCTAGTAGGTGCTCGTTGTCAGATCAAGGGGTTGTAGCTTGCTTCTAGTGGTGGCTGGTAAACGAGATCAGGGGGTTGGAGATCCCTTCCAATAGCAGCTAGAGAACGAGAGAAGGTTGTAGCCTTCTACAGGTGTGTTTTTGAATGCTGGTATGAGTCTACCCCAGTACAATATTGTAAGAATTTTTATATATAATAAATATTGAAGACAGACGAAAACAAAGGTTCTTTTCTCCCAAATTAGGCTTCTACCTTAAATCCCGGTGTTCATGTGTGCTGCTTGTGTGTGATGATCTATTATGTTCTTACTATACATGTTTACTTCTTACTAGATTTCTGATGTAAGAATGATACAGTGGTCTAAGTAAAGTTACTGAAGATTTTTCTGAATAATAAGTTCACTAGGCATACACAATGTTGAGATTCAACAAGATGATGAGCTTAGTGAAAAGAGTCACCTTCACTAAGTGGGCCCGCATGCTATTTTTGGCGCAAGTCTATTTTTAGACGTGTCGATCATATTATATGAGTTGCAGGATGCTATTTGTGGATAGTTGGTCAAGTTGGAAAAAATATATGGGCTTCTATTTTTAGACATAATGGGCGGAATCTATTTTTATATTTCCAGTCTAAAAATAGATATGTCAAATATTATTAGCTCTTAATAATATTTGGACTCTAAACATTATCTTATTCTCTTGGAGCACTTTAGTTAAGTGCACAGATGTGGCACAGGAGCTGACATAAAGAATTACGCTATTCCTAAGGGTTTACTGGAGCTATTGCATGGAGGACTTCAGTTAGAACTCATGTGACAGAGTTGTAGAAGTAGTTGGTGGAGTTGTGTTCAGTTTAACTCAGTTAGACTCAGTTGAGCTAGTTGTATCTAGTCTAATTGATTGATACACTAGTGAGAGTGGTGTGAATTAATTAATAATTAATTCACTAAATATTAACTCATTAATCAACTGAAGAATACATTAGTTAACTACAGTGCATGGACAGTTTTAGTGGAGACCAATGGAGAGATAGGTGAAAGGGAAAGATGACTATCAGTTGTGACTATAGTGATGCATTGATTGCATCCAACACTCATTGGAGATGCCAATGAGGATTACGTGAGCAAGGCTAGGGAAATTCAATTTCATTCAAAGCCATTCTTCAGCAGGGATTGCGCAGTAGAGGCAGGCTAGTAGGTGGCAGAGATCGGTGCATGGATTTGCTAGATCGGACCTGATTAGTGTGTAGCGATTGTATTGTACTGAGAGATTGACATGTTCAGCTTTGTATGAGGATTGTTACATTATCTATATGACATATATTATATACATATATTTGGGGTTTTTAGCTTCAGGCTTTCCCGTTAAAACACTGTGTTAATGTGTGTGAATTTTTATGGTTTCATGTGTGCATTGCAATTGATTTAATTTCCGCATGTGATGATCAATGGTGGAATAGATTTTGTATTGTGCATGAAGTCAAATAGTGTATGATCAGGAGGATATTAGACATATAACGTATTATTTATATAATTTCTACATGGTATCAGAGCGATATTGATAAGAGAAATTGCAATTATTGAAGCGGTTGAGTTTTGTGCTGGTGGAATTCGAATTTTGCTGCAGTGTTTTCTTGGTGTTGAAGTTGAGATGTCTTTCAACGGATTGTGATTGGAGTATGCCCTTGAGGGCAGCTCGAATTATATTGCATGGAAGGATAGGATGGATGCGGTGTTGGAGGATAACGGGTTGAAGGAGTTCATAGATGCAGAAATTCCAAAACCTGCTTCTAGCGATGCAGCCACACTTGACGCATGGCAAAAGAAGACAGCTAAATGTCGAAGAATTATGTTGGAAGGTGTGAAGGATCACATAGTGTCTAGTCTTCATGGTAAATCTTCTCCATTCTTGATGTGGAAATCTTTGATAGACTTGTTCCAAAGAAAAAGCGACCAGAGGAAGTTGGCGCTTAAAGACAAGCTCGGGAAAATAAAAATGGAGAAGGGCGAAAGTATACCCAAGTACCTCAAGAAGTTTTTCCAGTGCAAGGATGAGCTGGGAAGTGTGGGGGTTACTGTAGATGAAGAGGACTTGGTGAGATTGGCTCTCCTTGGGCTTCCGAAGAGTTGGCATTCCTACGAGGACTCTATCAATGGTCGGGAGAAACTGCCGGGATGGGAGCGACTTTGGTTGGATCTTGTGTAGGAGGAGATAAGGTGGAGTACCAGGGATGGATCTTCATCGAAGAATGAAGATGAAGAAAATTGTGCTTTGGCTTCCAAAGCAAGGAAAGGGAAGGGAAAGAAAAATCCTTCTCAATCTGGTGCGAAAGGAAAGAAGCAGGACTTGTCCAAGGTGAAGTGCTTTCACTGTCACCAACAGGGACATTACGCCACTAATTGTCCACAGAAGAAGAAAAATAAGTAGGCTGTTGGATCTGCAGCTGGAGAGGCCTTAGCCTCGCAGTTTGAGCTGGATTTTTCACTGATCGCATGCTTGGTCTCAAGTGTTATGGGATTAGTGTGGTTTCTTGAAAGTGGTGCGTCTTTCCATATGACCGAAGACAAAGATTTGTTTACTGATCTGGATGAGAAGGATCTTGGAGTGCACATCGAGATGGGCGATGATGGTAGATACAGTGCGACTGGTATCGAGACCATTTCCTTTGAGAGGGAGTCTGGTAAACCTTTCATATTAAAGGATGTCATGCATGTTCTAGGATTGAAGAAGAATCTGATCTCTGTGGTGATGTTGTAAGACAAGGGATATGACGTTGTCTTTAGTGAGGGAAAGGCTTTCCTGCGCAGTAAGGCAACTGGTGAAACCCGGAGGATAGGGGTTCGAGTTAAGAACCTTTATCAATTGCAGGTAGATGGATGTGCAGCAATGGCAGGAAAATCATAAGGAGTAGTGAGCCGAGATGAGGGCGAATTGTGGCACAGGAGATTGGGCCATCTTCACCATGGCGCTTTGAAAATTTTGCAGCAGATTTATACCGGGCTTCCCAAGGGTACACTTGCATAGTCAGATTAGTGCAAGAGATGTACTTTGGGAAAATTTGTGAAAGCCACCTTTCATGAGAAGGATAGTCGCGCCACGATGATCCTTGAGAGAATTCACACAAATGTGTATGGACCTTTCTCAGTAGCTTCGACAGAAAAGCACAGGTATTATGTGATATTTGTTGATGAATTTTCTCGTAAGTGTTGGATCTTCTTCATGCAGAAGAAGAGCGAGACATACTCAAAGTTCTGTGAGTTCAAGGCATTGGTTGAGAAAGAGTTGGGGAAGCAGGTGAAGGCTCTTAGGAGTGATAATGGTGGTGAAATCATCTCTGGCGAATTCAAAGACTTTTGCAGTGCAGAAGGAATTTGAAGAGAGCTCATAGTGCCTCATAACCCACAGCAGAATGGGGTCGCGGAGCGAAATAACAGAACGATCGTGGGTGCTGTATGAGCGATGTTGCATGATTAGGGCCTTCCCATACACTTGTGGGCCGAAGCATGCAACACTACGGTTTATGTGCAAAACCGTTGTCCTCATAGAGTACTTGGCATGAGTACACTTGAAGAGGCGTTTTCTGGTAAGAAGCCTAATATTTCTCATTTGAAGATTTTTGGCTCACCTGTTTACATTCATGTGACGAAGGATGTCAGGAAGAAGCTGGAGCCGACCGCAGAGGTTGGGATATTTGTGGGGTACACAGAAATACCCCACAATTATTGTGTGTATTTGCTAGACAGTCGGAAGACTGTTGTGTGATGGGATATCAAATTTCATGAAGAGAAAGCCATGAAGTTGTCGCTTGAGAGGGAGCTACACTTGCATGCAGATGAGGAGCTATTAGTTCCTAAAGATGAGCCTTAGAATGTGGATCAGCCACAAGAGGAGGTTCATGGAGTGGAAGAAACCACTCATGCAGCGCCAAACATCAGAGGGCAGAAGCGCACTACAAAAGCTGAGCGACTGAATCTTGATGCAGCGCAGAATGTAGGAGCCCCTACATCACAGCGCAGACAGAGACAGTCACCTGACCGATTTACTGGATACATGGCTCTGATGAGCAAGTGTATCGTGATAGAACCATCTTCTTTCGAGGAAGCTGTGGAGGACCTTGCATGGGTAGATTCCATGGTGGAAGAGTATGATTTGATTGTCAGAAACAGTGCATGGGAGATTGTCCCAAGGCCGAGAGGGAAATAAGTGGTAGGTTCGAGATGGATCTACAAAGTGAAGCAAGCTGCTAACGGAAGCGTTGAGAAGTACAAGGCTAGATTTTTTGCCTTGGGATTCTCACAGATCGAGGGGATCGACTATGAAGAATCATTTGCACCTATCGCAAGTTATTCTTCCATACGAAGCATCCTAGCTCTCTCAGCGCATATGGGTTGGCACATTCATCAGATGGATGTGAAGACTGTGTTCCTCAACGGAGTCATTAAGGAGGAGGTGTACATAGAGCAGCCTGAAGGGTTCGAAATCTTCAGCAGCGAGTCACATGTGTGCAGGCTCAAAAGAGCGTTGTATGGGCTGAAACAAGCACCTCGTGCTTGGTACACATGGATAGACAGTTATTTCACTGGACTTGGATTCACCAAGAGTGAGGCAGATTTGAACCTATACTAGATTGTGGTGGAGGGTAAGTTGCTGATCATTGTACTTTATGTAGATGATTTGATACTCACAGGTGATGAATAGTTGATACTCTCATGCAAGGTTGATCTTGCAAAGGAGTTTGAGATGAAGGACTTGGGCCTCCTTCATTATTTCCTGGGATTGGAAATTTGGCAACGGAAGGGTGGACTATTTGTGTCTCAAGGCAAGTATGCTCGGGAGATACTAGAGAAGTTCAACATGCAAGGCTGCAAGCCTATCGACACTCTCCTTCCTAGTGGTTGGAGGAAAGAGGATGCTACATCGGCAGAGGTAGTGGATGCCACTATTTATCGACAGTTGGTTGGTTCGATCATGTATCTAGTCAATACACGATCGGACATATGCTATGCTTTTTTTTTTTTATTAAAATCTTTCGGTGAAAATCACATCAGAATCGATTAGGTCAACGCGTTTTGAACCAACCAGTGTGGTTCATCATCAGGACAAGATGGAAAATCTGATCAATAAACCCCTTTAAATAGATCTTAAACCTCCAACTAGCCATTTGTAAAATAGCGGCTAGTTTGACTCAAATCAAGAAATATATAATAGTTTATTTATTTATAAAGAATAAATCCCATGATTAATGTTTAAAATCTGAATTTTATATATTTATATTTATTATTAATAAAAATAATAATTATTAATTTAATATAATTTTGAAGAATAAAATAACTATTTAATATTTATTTTTATATAATAATTATTTATTTGTTTTTATTATTATTAGTTTTTTATATCAAATAAATTAAATGTTAAAAATAATAAAATACTATTTATAGTTTAAATATATAAAAAATATTTTATTTTTAATAATTATATGTTAGTCGATTCAAAACTTATAACACTAGTTACCTTATATTATAAATAATTTTATTTAACGTTTAAAAATAAATAAATAAATAAATAAAAATAAAAAATTAAATAAATAAATGAATAAATAAAAATATAAAAATAAAAATAAAATAAGTAAAAATAAAATAAATAAATAGATAAAAATAAAAATAAAAACGAATAAAATGAAAAATATAAAAATTAATGAATAAAAATAAAATAAAAATAAAAATAAAATAAATAAATAAAATTATAATAAATAAAAAAATGAAAAAAAAATTAATTATTATTTTTTTTTTTTTTTTAAATGGGAATGAAGGGCAGGAATCCAGCATCTGCTGACAATCCATCCATCATCTCTATTGAGGTTAACAGGCCTCTTTTCAATTTCCAGGGCTTCTCTCAACTTGCGGTGGTAGAAATGGTCAGTGATCAAAATTTTCCTTGAGTATCATTGATTATATTTTCTACTATATGTGATATTGAGACATGGCCTTGATGTGTTTCTATGAAACTATGATAAGATGATCCACTATGTACTTATCAATTCCATTTGTAATTTTATACATATTGGATATGCTCTACACTTGATCAACATACATGCTTTACTATCTTTGAGCATGGGTATGCCTTCCTCAGACATGAACTTTATTTCTGATCTCTTCCAATGGTTTTTTGACACACTGGAATCTGGTGATCTCCTTCCAAGTTCTCACATGATTCTTTGATACACAGCACATTTCAGACATCATGTACCCCTTCTGACCTGATATTTTAGGGGGAATACGTTATAGCATCATTTAGCACTCTTGTAGTTCGATGCTCTATTCTACGGCCTTGGGCATCCCTTCTGTTCAAACTTGATCACTCTATTAAAAAACAATGTTTTGAATTCCATACGCGACTTTATCCTTCAAAAATCACGTACACACATGTACATCCATATAGAACTTGCGTATATAATTTAAAATATGAAAAAATATATAAAATACTATTTTTTGGGTGGGGTTTATGGGTTTCATTGAAATCCCACCTATAGGAGCCCATGGCATAACTGAATCAATTGATTTTGGGTGATATAAATACACCTCATGGGAAGGCCTTAACATAGAAGATGAGATAAGATATTGATATTATAGTTAATTGGTTCATGATCAAGTCTGAGTTTCCCTGTGCCTCCTGCACTCCCAGTCATAGGAAACCCTTTTTCCCTCATAGATATGTTCATCTTCTATTATATGACATCCATGTGTATATGCTTGAGAGATGATTGTTGAGGCTTGGGTTGGATGAATCCAGAGGAATGCTTCGCTTGGTTATGTAGTCAAATTAGGTTGTATTATTCCATATAATTCTTTTGCTGATATCAATAAAGAAGCTCTGTCTCATTCCTGAATGTTATGGTCTTATGTTATAATTCATTTTATGATCTTATTATGTATGATTCATGTTTTATATCTTTATGTTTAGTGATCTAACATTCATATCATACACATGCTTTGAACTACTTGCTATATGTATGCTTCTCTGAACTTTGTTGCAGGTCTTATAGCCTTAGAGGAAGCAAAGGGTTTGGACCCTACGGGAATGACACCAAACATAGGACCTACGGGTACTCTCTCCTAACCTGACTTTAGTAGTTTAAGTATTAGGACTGTGTGATTGATGGCTTCTTCTTGATTGATTCCCTTCTATATACTGAGGTTCTCAACCCTGTACCTAGGGAGTTTTCTCTTGCAACACTCCTGGTGGTTATATGTCGAGTAGAGATAACACGATTATACATGGAAGATTCTTGGATACTTCGGATAGGAGAGGTGACAAACACACGTACTACTCTAGTTCTGGTTCTAATAGGCATTATGATCGTCATTGTTATTATCCTTACAAGAGGACTGATAGGGGATATTTTCTGAATGAGTTTAAGAAATCAAAGCCACCTACCTTTGAAAGAGATATGAAGAAATCATAGGTGGGGAGGTGTGATAAGGTGCTAAAAAATATGCTTAAAAATGAATTTTTTTGAAATGGTGTGGAACCTAAATGAATGTGTAGACCTCGTTGTTCTGAATCCATCACAACTTGTTTCATAGAAAAGCGACATCGTATGCTCCTGGAAACGAGTTCTGTTCATTTTCCCAAATAGGAAAATTTTCAAAAATGACAGCCGACTGGGAAAGTTTTTGGGCCAGTGGTATGCTGCCATGTGGCCTCTTATGATTGGTTGAAAGTTAATTTTTTTGGGCCTACCACTGTGTGACACGTGGATGGCCCTAATTGTGCTTTGTGGGCGAATTTTTATTGGTTGGTTGATGGCCAACTAGATACTACCACACAGCCCAACCACAGGCTGCCATGTGGTAGCACGGGGGCCACGATTTTTTTTTTAAAATCCCAATTAACCTCCCGCAGATTTGACCACCAGACCTCCTTGCAAACAACACAACACTCTAACCATCGGACCACTATATCTCTTGTTAAACCACAGTGCAAAAGACGTATTTAAAGATTTTTATTATGGAGGTTTGGGGTAAGTGGTCAGGGCTTAGCCCTGACCCCCCCATAAACGTATGCCCATAACTGATGGTTGGAACCAAGGGCGCAAAGGCGGAGAGGGCCCTGCCCGAATTTTTAATTAAAAAAAAAATAATTCGACCATAATAATATGGTTTAAAATTCAGATTTATGGCATTATTGGGCATTTTAACTGTCTGAAAATTTTGCATGGAATTTCGCAAAAATGGCACTCGGTTGGCTGAAATCAGGGAAAATTTGTAGAACAGTTCCGGATTTTGGGAAATTTGTGGCACGATTAGTAGGAAAGCTAGGGAGGCTCATAACTTCTTCAATTTTTGACCAATTTTGGAGTAGAAAGAGGCTAGATAGGCATTTTTGATAGCTCTGAAGCTAATGGAGTAGGTATTGAAGCCATTTTAGCACTGTAAATGTATGTAATCACTATTTTAAGCATAATGATATAGGGCCAAGCCATTGGAAGCTGGACCAAGGAGACGTAACCCAGGAGGGATGAACTCCTTCATCACTTGTTGTGTTGTGGTTATTTTTATGGTGTATTTGTCCGTTGTTTATGCTATTTTAGAGTTTTAATTCATGCTTTATGTGTATACAAATTAACATAAAATCCCACAAAAACTAAAATTTTAACACTTGCAATTTACACATCCTCAAGCATTTTTACATTAAGATCTCATACATATCATCTAGAGACATTTGAAGCAACCCCTTCAAATTGCACTTGAAATCAACCTGCTGAGACCTTTTGCCACCATAAGGAATATAAGCAAGGAGAGGGGAAAACCTTGTCTAAGGCCCCTCTCAACATGAAAAAAATGGGAAGCTTCCCCATTTATGAGAATTGCAAAGGAGGATTTAGATATGTATTTCATTACCTAGGTTACAAAAAAGTGATAGAAGCCTAAGTAGATTAGAATAAATATTATATATGAAAAGTTGAATCTTTCAAAAGGTTTAGAGAGTTCAACCTTTAGATCCAACACCTTTTGCTTATGGGAATGAATGGAGTGTAAGGTTTATTAAGCCAAGCTAATGGCTTCATGAATTTTATTGTTCTAAAGAAACCAAAACTATTTGAGATAAATGTTATTGGAGAGAGTGTTCTTGAGTTTGAGTGCAATGATCTTAGCAATGATTTTGTAAATGGAGTTACAAAGAGAAATATAATGATACTGATCAAAGGAATATGCATGATCCACTTTTGGAATAAGGGATATGAAAGTGGAATTGGAAGGGGATAGAATTTGGCCAAAATTTATAGAGTATAAAATAAAAAAGAGAATATCATCCCTTATGAAGTCCATACAATGTGTATATAACTCGATGGGAAGGCCATTTCGTGCCAGGATTTTTTCCGTTAAAAAAAAAATCCCTCTCCATTTCAAGGCTCGTGACTTCATCCATAAGAGCATCATTTTAATCATCATCTATAAAATGAGGGAATAGCCTTGCTATAGTCAATATCTATTCAATGGTGACCCTTTCCTCCTCCTTGAAAATGTTTCCAAAATAAGAATGGCCTTCTTTGGAAATGTCCAAAAACAAAGTGGCCAAGGTCTTAGTAGGCCCCTTAAGCCCTTAGATTGTGTCAATAGTTTTCCTGTAATTATCCATTCAATGGAAGTATTTTTTGTTTTCAACTCTGGCTTGAAACCAGAGAGATTGGCTCTTCAATCTCCATTCCTTTTCTTTGTCTAGAATGATATTCCTGCTAGACTTTTCTAAATTTTCAATCTTGTATTTGACATCTTCAAGAGGATTACTCAATTCAATTTGTTCCTAGAGGGATTGGAGATGATTTTCAATGTCACTAAGAGCTTTGGATTTCTCCTCTTTTTTCTTTTTGGTCCAATTAATTATAATTCCCTTAGCTCTTTTAAGGTTATTTTAGAGTTGTATAGGGGTGATTCCAAAGATTCAAGGGAAAATTTGGACCAATTATCTTTGAGGAGAGATATTAAAGAAGGATCATCAAGCTAATCAGTGGGTTTAGTTTAAAAGGACTAGGGGGTTTTGTACGAAAATATTCTAATTCCAGAAGGATTGAATAATGATCCAAATCTCCTTCCACTAAATTCCACTGTATAATCTTAAGAGGCGAGTGGAGGAGATCATTAGAAATTAGAAAAAAATCAAGGTGCTTGGAAATTTTGGCTGACCAAATTCTATTATTGGACTAGGTAGGCAAGATATTTGGAGGTAGGATATCATAAAGACATAGATCATCTAAGAGGAGACAAAAAAAATCTGAGAGAGGGTCAGGCTTGATTAAGGATCCACTACCAAAAGGACCTTCACCAATCTAAATATGGGGAGACGTGCAAGATTTCACTGGAAGAGTTGTTTATTTGAATAAGGGCCATAAACATTCAAAAAAGAAAAATACATAGCCAGTTCAAAGGAGGTAAGGTCAAGTACCAATCCTGATTTGAAGGACCATGAATTTGTGACCTTCATTTCCCTATAATTACAACCTAAAAGAATACATCTCAAGCAACTGTCCAAATCAATAATAAGAAAATCCTATTCTGGTAGATTGATTTTAATATATTTGAAGCCTTGTCACCCTCAAGCATAGTTTCTTGTAGAAAAAGGACAATGGGAGAGTGAAGGTCAATAAGTATTATGAGAGCCAATTTTTTCTAGGGGTTGGATAAGCCTCTGTAGTTTAGAGAGAGAATATTAATGTTAAACCCAAGAGAGGGCCTAATTCAATAAGTGCCCTTAAAATAAAAGATTGTTTCCTAGCTTAAATATTAATATTGGCTTGTGGTTGTGTTGTTGATAGAAAATGTTTTCGATCCTTGGAGGAAGGGGGACAGGGTGGAGCTTCATATACACCTAAACCATTTCCTTATGTAAAAATAAACAGTTGCACCCATTGAAGAGGAAGAGGAAGGAGATAGGTTAGAGGAGTGGAGACAATAAGGTTTTCTAGGAGATATAGAAGGGGGGAATCAGGAGAAGGGGAGGGGGAACTGAGGGAAAGATAAAAAATAAGAGGGTCCAAGGGGAGGGTTGGAAAACTAGGGGACAAAGAGAAAAAGGGGAAAATATATAGGGTAGGATATTCTAGATAGAGGAATGAGATTCTGAGTGAAGGATGATATAATAAAACTGCTTGAAGAAGGATCGACCAAGGGAGAAGAATGTAAAAATGTGTGTAAAAGATGAAATGTATGTGAGAGGGAGGGGGGTCCATAGATAAAGATGAGAGACCCTTAGAATATGATACCAAACCTTCAATGTATTAATCAGCTCCACTTGTTGGAGAAGAAGGGCCTGAGAACAGTAGAGAGGCTGAAGGAAGAACTTTATCGAGAGCTAAAAGAGCCACTGCAACCAGGCCTTGTGAATCTAGCAAAGGAACCTTTAGAAAGGGATTTTGTTCAACCAATGGAGCATGTTGAGGGGATTTATAGGTGAAAATTATTATAGAGTGATTTATTTGACCAATTATCCCCTTGGTCTTCCCAAATTCACTGTCCCTGCTGAGATGGTTGTAAGTATGAAATCTTGTGCATTTGAAGGGGATTCCTTCATATATAATGTTCAATTTGTTAAATATGTCATCCACACTAATAATTGTGTCTTTTGGTAGTCCCAGGGAAATATTTAGGCCCACCAAGATGTGAGAAATAACCATTAAGCTCGACCACTGATAAGAAAAATCCACCTCATAGTAAAACTCTAGTGTGTTTCCCATTTCTTTGAATACACTTTTATACCAAAAAATTGCAAAAAAAGTGGGAATCCTAACCCAAATGGGAATGAGGTCAAGTTTATTAGCCCTGACATCAAAATTTAGAAACTCATTTTTTAGGAAAAAGGCCCAGGAGTCCCAAGACCATTTCTTAGACATGATTTTTCTTGGGTCTTCCACTCGAGAAGTAAACCACCCCATTCAACCTTTGGCGAAGATCATATAATGGGGATAATAGCCTAGGATAGGTTTGAAGTGTTGCTTTGTCCCATTGCGCAAGATAAACATCAACATACATTTGTTATTAAAACAGACTATAGCCACCAAGTCCTCCATTTTCAAAATTTCATGAAGCTGGATGTCCTTCCCAAGAAACACGCATGGATCTTCATTCCTTCTTTTAATGTGTTTACAATTATGTTTTTGAGAGTGAACTGCATGTGGCCCCAAATGCATAGATTATTGATGGAGAAGGAAATCAACGCTATGCCTTTCTGGCATGATAAGGCAGTTAAGAAACCCAAAGTTAGGTGAAGCTTGATGGTCAGGTGATGAAATCTAGGGAGAAAAAATACCCGATTTTGAAAGTGTTCGGGTAAAGGAAATTCACAATGGAGAACACAAAGAGATAGGGGAAATGAGAAGGGGTGGGCATTGATTGGAGGGGGAGCCCAAGAAACAACAAGGTAAACATAAAAAAAAGTTGATCCAAGATGTGAAAGAGGGGGAAGGGGGGTCTCAAATATTTTATGTGACCTTCAAATGGGACAATGAGGAGGGTACCATCTAGGGTACCACTTATATTACTTCTGAGGAAACCATAACTGTATTTTCTGCAAAGTTTGGTGCAAGCTCGAATAATGGAACCAAATCTAGCCAAATATTGATGCCTTCCTAAGGATCAGGTGAGTAATCCACCAAATAATCATACGTTCTGATGGATTCTTAAGAGCATGAGGTAGGTGCACTATGTTAGAAATAGGTCTATACAAACATGCAGTAAAACCCTCGCTGAACCATCTCTGTCGCCCAAGATTGAACCTTAGAAGAGAACCTCTTATTGACCCTCTTAGTTCTAGTGTTATATATATATATATATATATATATATATATATATATATATATATATATATATTCTAGGAGAACTAAAAAAGATAAAAAGCTATATAAGTGGGAAAAGAGAAAAAAATCTAGGATGAGAGGATTCTATCTATATATATATATATATATATATATATATATATATATATATATATATATATTCTAGGAGAACTTAAAAAAGATAAAAGAAACTATCTCTCGATGGGAAAAAGAGAAAAAAAATCTAGGATGAGAGGATTCTATCCAAAATTGAGGAAAAATGATGAGATCTCTTGGAAAACACTAATCATTCCTATTTATATGATGAGAAATTAGCTACTTAGAAAGCGCTAGAGGAAAATATAGGATCTTTCTTCTTTTTAAAAGAGAAGGAATGGTGCTTAAAGAGTAGAGCTCTATGGCTTCAGGCAAGGGATGAGAATATGAAATATTTTCATAAAATTGAAAACCACAAAAAAGCCATAAATGATATTTGGGAAATAAATAAATTGGTTGGCTCTAAAGCCTCTTCCTTTAAGGAAATTGTAGAGGAATAAGTTTCATACTTCAAGGACATCTTCAAAAATTCAGAGAGAACAAGCATTGACAAGATCCTCCAAATATCGAATTTCTTCCCACGTTTTATAAATGATGATGAAAATGAAGAACTAATGAAAGAAATCAAGAAATTGGATCTGGAAGCAGTTTTACATAGTTTTAAAAAATATTAAAGCCTCGAACTGGATGGCCTCTCCATTGGTTTTTACTAGTATTTTTTTTTCATTTCATCGGTGGTAACTTGATGTCCTTCCTACTTCAAAGACCAAAAATGCCTACAAATGTCGATTCACTACACCTAAAACGAAGCACAAAAAAACCATAACCAGATTTAAGCTATAGGTTGGTTCATGGGGAAGGACAATCCACATCAAAGAAGTTGATTTTGAGGAATCTCTAGCCTGAGCAAATTGGATTAGCAGGTTTTGATGAAAACACAGTGTTTCACAAATAAAATGCAGCAATTTTGGAAAAAGAAAATTCTAAGAGAGGAAGTACAATGTTAACTATCAAAACATAGTGCCAGAAAGGAAAAAAAAATGCAACATCAAGCTCAGAAATACGATTTAGCTGAATTTTTTTCTGGATTTTTCTTTTGGTGGGATTCTTCCGTTGTAAAATTTTTGATCCGGTATTAACCTTTATGATTTGATTACCAATCCTGTAAATCATGCCTCATTAATTTCGTGGTTGTTCAAAGGATTAGATGCTATGTCTTGTGATTGAACCATATTTTTTATTATGTGTGTATGGTTTAGAGAAGGTAAGGGATATACAATCGAAGGTTCATAGTGTCACAATGTCTAACTTTTATCAGTACTCCAACAACTACTCTATCATCAAAATCAACAAAAAAGCCACACCTTGCTAAAAAAAAGAGTTTTATTTATGAAAGTGGGTCTTATTCCATCTAGCCCTCGATGGCTTGATTTCTTTCCCCTTTATTCTCCTATGTCTCTCTATTCCTCTTTTCTTGAGATTACAATAAAAAAACCATATCATTAACTAACAATCTCCTTCCACAAATGAAGGAATTTACTATTATAAAAAAAAACAATTCCTATCCTAACTTAATGATCTAATCTACTTGGCTTGATCTCCTCGCAAGGAGAACCAATTTTCCATTTTTATTCCTATTTAGTTTAGAAATCAAATCAAACTAACTTGTCATAATTAAAGATCAATAAAATATTAATAATCATTTTTTTCCACCTCTTTTTAACCACAACATGTGAACATACAATCATATTGCTAGCTAAATCTGGATGCTCCTGCATCAGAATTCCAAGGAAGAAAAAGAATGTTCCATCATGTCTTCTGGATCTACTTGATATCTGTGTAACTCTATTGCTGTCATCTAACTGGCATCTTCATTTGGCTGCCCCTTCCATTTAACTAAATATTGATAATATGTTTGGCTCCTTGTCTTCTTTGCTACTCTTTTATCTAGAATGGCTTCTATTTCCTTCTTTGCTGTCTTTGGAATCTGCTCCTCCCAATTTGGAGTCTCAACCTTCTCTTCTATTAATTCATCTTGTGTTTCTGTCTCTGCTTCCTTGTATGGTACAAAGATGCAATTTTAAAAATTGGATATATTCCCATTCCCTCTGGTAATTCAATCTCATAAGCATTAGAGGAAAATTTCCTCAGGATGATAATCACTCTATCTTCTTCATTTTGAGCTTGTTATATGTCTTGATAGGAAATATTTCATTTCTTAGGCAAACCATGACTAGATCACCCACTTCAAACTCTTTTTCTTTCCTCTTCATATAAGCTCTTTGTTTGTATTTTCTATTTCTTTCTCGTAATCTCTCTTTGACATCTTCCTGTAGTTTCTACATCTGCTCTGCAAACTCTTCAGCCTTTGCGCTCCTTATCTCCTGTTTGTCCAAATTTCTGAGCTCATACACACCTATCGGATGCATCCCAAAGAAAATCTTAAATGGAATCATCCCAGTAGTCTGGTTAGGAGTATCATTGTAATCAAACTCAACTTGAGCAAGTGCTAAATCCCACTGTTTAGGATTTTTATAAACTAAGCTCCTCTATATATTTCCCAAGCTTCTATTTACGACTTCGGTCTGTCCATCCATTTGAGGATGATATGCTGAGTTGAAACTAAGGTTTGCACCTAGTTTCTTCCACAGAGTTCTCCAGAAATTCCCAACAAACTTTGTATCCCTGTCAGACACAATACTTATAGGTAGCCCATGCAACCTTTTAATTTTTGAAAAAAAAAAATATGAGCAATATGAGTTGCATCACTAGTCTTCTTGCATGCAATAAAATGAGCTATTTTCGAAAATATATCTACAAAACATAGATAGAATCATTTTTCCTTTGATTTTTTGGCAAACCCAAAACAAAATCCATACTAAATGCATCCCAAGGCCGGTTTGGTATTGGCAATGACTAGTACAATCCGTTATTTTAGCTTCTCCCTTTAGCGTGCTGACAAATCCTGCATTTCTCAACAATTCTCTTAACATAAGTTTGCATCTTTGGCCAGTAGTAAAAATTATTTACTGAGAAAATGTCTTGTCTTATCCAAAGTGTCCAGATAAGCCTTATTTGTGTTTTTCTTTAATTATTTTTTCCCTCACAGAACATTTGGGAATACACAACATTTTATTTTTAAACAACAAACCTCCTTGGATAAAATTGTCCAACCACTGGCTTCTATTATGAATTTTTGGATTCTGCACAACTACATAAATGTCTCTAAATTATGCATCTTCCTTATACATGTCAACCATCTCTTCAAAACCCACAACACCAATTTTTAATTCTAGCACAATTAAATTCACTCTGCTCAAAGAATCAACGAATTTGTTCAACTTACCGCTTGTATGCTTAATCACGAAAGTAAAACTATGCAAAAATTCCACCCACTTGGTATGCTTCTGGCTCAACTTTGGTTGGTTATTGATAAAATGTAATGCATGATTATTAGAATATAAAATAAATTCTTTTGGTAACAGATAATGCCTCCATTTTTTCAATGCCTGCATAATAGCATAAAACTCCTTGTCATAGGATGAGTATTTCTTCTTAGCTTCATTCAATTTCTCACTGAAATATTCTATTGGTCTCTGTTCTTGACTTAAAACTGCTCCAATTACAACTCCGCTAGCATCAGTTTCAACTTGAATTTTTTTTTTCAAATTTCAGCAAGGCCAAAACTGGTTTTTCTGTGATTTTATTTTTCAACAGTTTGAAGTTTTGTTCTACTGCTTCCGTCAACTTAAATGGATGATTATTCTCCTTGATTGTTTCAATAATTGGTGCACATATATGACTAAATTTTTTATGAATTTCCTGTAGAAACTTGCAAGACCGTGAAAGCTTCTTACCTCAAATTTGTTCTTTGGAGTCGGCCAATTCAAAATTTCTTGGAATTTTTTTGGGTCCATCTTTAAGCCTTCTTTAGAGAATATGAATCCCAAATAAACTAGCTCTTCCTTCATAAAACTACATTTCTTAAAATTTATTAGCAACTTCTCTTTCTGTAAAGTTTTGAGAGCTAATTTAAGGTGCTCCAGATGCTCTTCTTTACTTCGACTAAGAACTAGAATATCATCAAGATAAACAATTACAAACTTTCCTGCATACTACTTCAAGACTTAATTCATTAATCTCATGAATGTATTGGGTGCATTAGTGAGTCCAAAAGGAATCACTAACAACTCATACAACCCACTATTTTTTTTGAACGTAGTCTTCCATTCATCCCCCTCTCTTATTCTTATTTGATGATAACCGCTTTTCAGATCTATTTTAGTGAAATATTTTTAACCACTCAAGCAATCCATTAAATCATCGATGCATGGCAAAGGAAAACGATACCCGATGGTGATTTTGTTTATGCCTCTGGAATCAGTACACATTTGCCATTATCTGCTTTTCTTTGGGCTGAGTACTCTCGTACAACACACGGACTAAGGCTCTCTCTTATCAACCCCTTATCCATCAATTCCAGCACTTGTCTCCCAAATTTTGCATTTTCTTGAGGAGTTAACCTATATGTTGCCTTATTTGGAAAACTCGCACCAAGTATTAGATCAATATGATGACTAATATTCCTGAATGGTGGTAATGCATTCAACAACTCATCAACAATAATATCAGCAAAGTCATTTAATAGATTTTTTATTTCTTCAGGTAAATCATATAAATTTGTAGAAGTCAGAGTTACCTTGGGTTTACCCACAACAACAAAATGTAATTCTTCTTCCTTCTTGACTTCTTGCAACAATTCTTTCCCACTCATCAGCATAACACTATTTCCAAGCGCTTTTTTGTTCATTTCATTCTTCAATGGTAGCAATGTGTGTTTATTCCCATTCTTCTCTAGGGTATAATTATTTCTTCGACCATCATGAACAAATTTTCGATCAAAATGCCAGGGTATTCCCAATAATATTTTCTTCCTCTGAACTGTCTCTTCTGCTTCTTTTTCTGTTTTAAGCAATACCCTTTTCAATAACAAGGATTCTCCTGCTCTGGGTGGTTCTTCTTTTCCTGCAATCTGAGGAATTTCTTCATTTGCTTCAACAATATTCACATTTCGCTGAGTTGCTGATTTATTATGAGGACAGTCCCATGACCCACGTCCCCATTCACCACATGTATAGCACATAATTTCTCTTCCTTGGCCTCTACCTTTGGGTACAAACCCTCCTATGCCAGTGTCTCCTCTCTGTGGCGGTCTACTACTCGAACCTCCCGCTTCACTCTGCGAATGCTAAAATCTGGGTCTGAATGCTCCTCTTCCTCTTGCTCGAATTTTCCCTTTATTCCTCTGGCTTTGCTTCCTCTGTATCTTCTCCTCTGCTTTTAAGTCTACTTGGTAAGCATCTTCAATTGTTTTCAGATTTAATAAACTGATCTCATCCTGCATATCATACCTCAATCCATTTATGTACCTGGCTACTTTCTCAACATCATCTTCGACATGTCCAGCTCTGATATTCAACCTATAAAAATCTTCTGTATGTTCTTTCACTTTCATCCATTTTTGCTTCAAATTATGTAATTTCTTGAAAAGATTTAACTCATAATCCTTTGGCATGAACTTACTCTTTAATTTACTTACCATTTTATCCCATTGTTTAATTTTGGGCTTTCCTTTTCTTTGTTTGGATATGTGTAACTCCTCCCACCAAATGGCTGCGTGGCCTTTCAATCTGGTAGCCACAAATTTCACATTATTTTTGTCTTCAATTTCTTCAAAATCAAAGTACTTGTCTAATGAACTGTTCCAGTCCATTAATTCTTCCACATTGAGATTTCCATCATACAAAGGTACTTCTATCTTTGGTCTTCCGCTCGCCTTCATCAACATCTTGAGAACTTTTGCTATCTCATTCTCTTCATATTCTTCTTCTTCTGAAGGTTCTTCCGCAACACTATCATCTCCTTCACCAAACACTTTCCTTTGGGTAACCTCCATCGTTTCCATCCTTGCACGAAGGTGTTAAACCTCTTCCAGTAGAATTTCATTTGCTATTGGTCTTCCTCTCCCTATGCCAACAGTTCTTCTAGGTGGCATGTTTGCTAAAGTTATAAGAGAAGAACTCAGTTCCCAGCTTGCTCTAATACCAAAATATGTCCTTCCTTCTTCAAAGACCACAAATGCTACAAATTTCGATTCATTACACCTAAAATGAAGCACAAACAAACCATAACCAGATTTAAGCTATATGTTGGTTCATGGGGAAGGACAGTCCGCATCAAAGAAGTCAATTTTGAGGACTCTCTGGCCTGAGTAAATTGTATTAGCAGGTCCCTGATGAAAACACAGTGTTTCACAAACAAAATGCAACAATTTCGGCAAAAGACAATTCTAAGAGAGGAAGTACAATGTTTACTGTCAAAACGTAGTGCCAGAAAGGAAAAAAATGCAGCATCAAGCTCAGAAATACGATTTAACTGAATCTCTTCTGGATTTTTATTTTGGTGGGCTTCTTCCGTTGTCGAATTTCTGATCCGGCATTAACCTTTATGATTTTACTACCAATCCTTTAGATCATGCCTCATTAATTTCATGGCTGTTTAGAGGATTAGCTGCTATGTCTTGTAATTGAGCCATATTTTTGATCCTGTGTGTATGGTTTAGAGAAGGTAAGGGATATACAATCGAAGGTTCATAGTGTCACAATGTCTGACTGTTATCTGCAGTCCAACACCTACTCTATGATCGAACTCAACAGAAAAGCCACACCTTCCTAAGAAAAAAGAGTTTTATTTATGAAAGTGGGTCTTATTCCATCTAGCCCTCGATGGCTTAATTTCTTTCCCCTTTATTCTCCTCTGTCTCTCTGTTCCTCTTTTCTTGAGATAACAATCAGAGAACCATATCACTAACTAACAGTCTCCTTCCACAAATGAAGGAATTTACTATTTAAAAAAATATAAAAATTCCTGTCCTAACTTAATGATCTAATCTACTTGGCTTGATCTCCTTGCAGGGAGAACCAATTTTCCATTTTTATTCCTATTTAGTTTATAAATCAAAATAAACTAACTTCTCACAATTAAATCTCAATAAAATATTAATAATAAAATTTTTTTCCACCTCTTGTTAACCACAACATGTGAACACACAATCAGATTTATGGCTAAATTGGGATGCTCCTGCATCATAACTTATTGATAGTGGTGGAATACTCTAGAAAAAGTGGTAGAGTATTAGCCCTCTTCAACTCTACCTTCATCATCCTCATCCCAAAAATAGATAAGCTAGTTTCTTTTGTTTATTTTCAACCTATTTCTCTATGTAATTCTATCTATAATATCATCACCATATGTCTAAAGACAACTCTATTTGAACACATTCATTAGAACAATTTGATTTTTTGAAGGATTAACAAATCTACAAGGCGCCAGGGCTCACACAAGAAGGCATACACCTTATCCACATAGATAAACAAAAGGCAATAATTTACAAAGTGGATTTATCCAAGGCCTTTGATAACGTGGATTGGTTCTATATTAAACTAATTCTCCTTTATCTTGGCTTTAATCCCTCATTTGTGCATTATATTTACTATTGTATCAACACATATTCTATGGCACTATTTATCAATGGATAAAATTCATCCTTCTTTAATCATTATAGAGGTATAAGGAAGGGTTTCCCACTGTCCCCTCTCCTTTTTCTTCTTATTTTTGAAGCTCTCATTAGAGCCATAACATTCCAAAAAAAATCCTTCTTTTTAAAGGAATTGTGATATCCCTAGCCTATTATCTCATACAATTATTATTCATGGATGATACATCCTTTTCCTTGCGCTTGATATTGGAAGTCTACAATCCATAAAACACATCTTGTAATTATTCTCTACAGCTACAAGTATGATGATAGATCATGTGAACTCTATTCTTGTAGGGAATTCCGTAGATCAAGAATATTACATTCTTCTTCCCAAAATCCTTTCATCAGTTCCCTCGCCTATTGGACCCTCTAAAATACTTGGGATTTTTGCTAAAACCAAACAATTATAAAAAGGAGGATTGAGCTTGGCTCATTGCCAAAATCGAACTAAGAATTCAAAATTGGTGCAATAGATGGTTATCTAGAGTTGGCAGACTAGTTTTACGTAAGGAAAAGATTGAGGCTATTCCTATATCATTAGAGGAAAATTAGCCTAAAAGTGGTATCCTAAGGAAAAATAATAAAACAATAGTTAAAATAATAAAATAAGAGTTATGAATTTTAGAGGGAAAAGAGGAAAACTGCTTTATTATTATTATTATATTTTTGGCTTATCTCCTTATAGGTTTACTCAAATTTCAAGTGTAGACACTCATTGGATGCAAACACATCCAACGAGTACCCATTATTCATAATTTTGTGAAGCCCCACATGGTTAAAAATTGAAGATATATTAAAATAGCATGTTGAACACACTTTCAATTTTTATCAATATGGGTTTTCTCAGAAGTATGCATAATGACTAATGGTTGGACATGGAATTTAATTCCACTTCCAACAAGTGTCTGCACTTGAAATTTGAGTAAACATATAAGGAGATAAACCAAAAATACAATTAAAAAAAGTTTTATTTATTTATTTTTTTTAATTTTTATTTTCCCTCCAAAATATTTACATGTATCTCTTTTTAAATTTAAATGATTTTGATTGGTTTACATATTTTCTACATGAAAATTTCATGGGAAATTTTAGGCTGAAACTTCCTCTAATGATTGTGATCATTAACATGGATTCCTTTGGGCATCCTAAAAAAATAGAGCATATCTCCTTACGATATCACTCGGATGGAAAACATGACCGTAGACCCTTTGCAATCACAACTTGGTTCTTTATATCCATACCAAAGCCCTTGGGAGGATGGGGATTAAAAAATATCATTTGGTTTTCAAAAGCATTAATTGTAAAAGACACTTGGAGGTTGATACAAGGCATTAGGCTCTGGGCATAAACTATGGTGAAATAATAAATTCTCCCATCTACTACTCTGGATTGGATAAAAGCTCGTAGAAGACCTTCACAAAATGGATCTATAATTTGGAAGTATATTCTAAACTTTGTGAATATCATCACTCAAGGTCTCAGATGGAAAGTTGGGGATGGTACACAACTTTTACTTGTGAAGGACCCTTGAATCGGGAGTGGGGAATCATATATCTCCTTAGAAAAAATTATATATGCTTGAAATAATCAAGGTACCTTTTACTTTCATCAGGCCTCTGATAGGATGGTATTTCTAGGCCATGAATCTTGGAAGATATCTGAGGATCTAAATAATGAGAGGGACTTGTCTCTAGAATGGAATAGGTATACCAATTCTCTTTAACACAACCTCATCTCTCTCTCTCTCGCCCTCTAAAGATACTCTAGTATGGTTAAATGCTCCTATAAATTATTCTATTACAAATCATGGATACCTTGCCATCACTCAACAACCCAATGCTGATCCACCTCCTTGGTGGGGCAAAAAATCATGAAAACAAATATGTTTGTCCAAAATGAAAATATTTGTTGCCACTCTTAAAAAATAGTCCTAATATGGGACATTCTATAGAAAAAAACCATTTTTTGGGCCCAATAGATGCTCTCTCTGTTTAGAGGACACTGAAAATATGCGTCATCTCTTTATACAATGTCCCTTCACAACAAGCGTCTGGAAATAAATTAAAAAATCCATTGGAGAAAGCTACACATGGCAAGGGAACTCAGTTGATGAATTCCTAAAAGTATGGATGGATAGACATCCCCCTAATAATCTGAAATATCTACCCTAATAGTTTGATGGGGGCATTTGGCTAAGAGAAACAACACAAATTTTGAAAATCAAGACAACATTTTATCAAAATTGTAATAAATAGTATATCTTTGTAGACTTCTCTTCTAATACATCAACCCACAACGAGATCCAAAAATAGTTCTGAAGTTGAAATTATTTAAGGAAAATCATGGGCCTTCTTTGACAAAGCATCAAAATAAAAATTTTCCATGAGAGGCTGAGGAGGCCTCATCTACATGTCATATTCTCATTTCTTCTCCTTCTCTTGCAACATTGGGAAGGTTTCAAACAACTATTTGAGTTATTTGCATTAAAAATAACATTACAATTGACAAAATTTCTTCATATCTCTGACCTTAATATATATGAAGATTCCTTGGTTGTTATAAAATGAATGCAAGGAAAAACTAGACCGAAAATCATTCACTCCTTCCATTATATCAAAATATTATCCATAGTGTAAGAAATTTCTCACATTTCCTTCACACATATCTACAATGAACAAAACCAAAAGGCTAATCTGTTTTCAAAAGGAGGATTGAAACTAAATCAAGGACAATGGAAAACCGAAGAAAGAAATGAAGGCATGGTCAACCGCCACCAGCTGCGCCCCTGGGCATAAATTAAAAAATATGACTTTCATTCTACAATATTATATGTTATGTTTTCTTTTATCTTTCCTGACAATAGTAGAACATTTTAAGCATTGTTTAACAAATACATAATTTTGGAGATCATAGGAACATGTCTCACACAAAAGGAAGTTTACTGATGGCTTATTACAATATTTAGCCTTCTTGTTAGCTTTGTGTTTTCATACACAGACACCAAGATACTTGTAATGAAAATGAAAATGTCTCATGATAAAGTTCATTATCTTGGAATTTTTTTTTTTAAGGAGAATACAAATATATATATTATCTACCGAGCATCCAAAATATGTTTTTTAATTATTGTAACTTGGTTATAGACTCATCATAATGGAATTATTTTTTGAGGACCAGTGCCTGTGGAATGCCTAAGATGTATACGCTAAAATGTATTTTTAATTTGTCCATAAATATAATATTTCGAACCTGGGTAGGAAGGATTTCACTCATTCCTCCCAACCACATTGGATAACCCTAATTGACTTATATATATATATATATATATATATATATATATATATATATATAACCATTATATTATTTTATTATATATATTGAAATATTTTATTTATAACTTACTTTGAATTTTTTTGTTATTAATATTTTCAAATGTTATATATCAATTTTATAAGAAAGTGAAATTTTCTATTTTCAGTTACCTTTCCACATTGAAATATTTTATTTATACATTTATAAGAAGTTAATATTGAAATATATTAATTAATATAAATAATCAAATATTTTATTTAAACCTTATATTAAAATATTTCAACTTCTTATAATAAATTATTGATATTTTATAATACTTTTACTATTATTAATATTTTATAATACTTAAAACAAATTAATTATATCTATTTATATTTATTTTTAATTGTTAAAACATTGTTTTTTATTTAATAAATATTTATAAAAAGATACCAACTTTATATCTCTCTTTATGCACATCTAGACAAAGAAAATGAGTGTAACAATGATATACCACTTATATATTATATTTATGGCTAAGATATATATATTTTACATAATAAATTTTATATTTCATCTAATTCTTCATCTAAATATATATTTAAACAAAATTATCAACATTTTGAAATTTAAACTTTCACCTATAAATCCTTTTATGTAATAAAATCTATATTTCATCTAATCCTTCATTTAAACCTATATTTAAACAAAAATATCAACATTTGGAATTTAAACTTTCACCCATAATCATCCGAGGAATCCTTACTCCTCCTCACGTAAACAATATAAGTACTTTCTTATTTAATTGCGCGAGACATAAGCTTATTTTTAAGCAATATCTTTCACATATATACTTAAAAAACACCTAACTCCTCATCATGTAAACAATATAAGTACTTTCTTATTTAGCTGTGTGAGATATAATCTTATTTTTAAGCAATGTCTTTCACATATATGCTTTACAAAAACACGTTTATGGTCCAAGAAAAGAAAGGTGTAAAAAAACACTTAATTATTGTGTTTATGGTCTAAGACCAGAAAGAGGTCATTTACAGAAAGAGGTCATTTATAGAAGTGAAAGAATTGTTTAGATGGTTAAAAGTAGTTGGAATTTGGTTACAAAATTTTACGAAATTTAATTATAATAATGTTTGAATTATATTTTTGATGGTAAAAATAGATTTAATATTATCAAAAAAATTTAAGATATTCAAAATCTTGAAATTTAACATCTATAATTTAAATTTACAAAAATATTTTATCAAATTTTATTAAAATCTTACCAAAATTTCCATAATTTTCAAAACATATTTACAAACTGATTAGAAATATTTTAACTAACTTCCACCTTCCCTACACGAGAATGATATTGCTTTCTTAATTAACCTCAGTTTTTGGACTTTTGTTCTCCGCACAAAATTTCGAGGATCACATAATTTATTTAGAAAGGACCAAGGCAATGACAAAATTGTGACCCGTGCAAGGATTTGTAATGGGTCTTAGACGGCAAGGATTCAATTATTCACGAATCTATTTTCGTTCGTGCGTCTATATCTAATTTGTGGTCGTTTTCATTATATTTGGATAATGATTATGTTTTGATTATATTTGGATAATGATTATGTTTTGATTAGGCTAAACAACGATATCACGTAAGTTTAGAATTTTGTTAGAGTGAGTTAATGCTAAATGTTATTATGATGATAATTAAAGTTTATTTATATTAGTATAGTTTGTTGGATTTAAAAAAAATAAAAAAATAATTGAGATTGTTTTAACGTTTTATTTTTAATGGATTAAAAAAAGAAAAGAGAAGAGAAGAAAACATTTCTAGATCTTGTAGTTTTGTTGACTGAACAGATCAAGCAATTGGTAGTGTGACAAAGATTATGAAAATTATAACATATGTGATTTAGAGTCTCACAATCTAAGAGAAAGTGCTTTTCATCTTCAACTCTCTTAGTATCGCAAAGGTGACAAATTCTTTCATCCCAAGGTGTTTTGGGAGTAGACCAACACCCAGTTCCACTCCGAAGCTCATGAAAATTAGTTCTTATCTTGACAATGTTCATTTTCTTCTTAGCACTGGCCAAGGAAGTAAGATAACTTTGGTTTTTGAGATTGAGGTTGATCACCTCCTTATAATACCTTAGTTTCCTTTTTCCCTCTAACTTTTTATTCTTGCACAACTTATCCTTAAATTTGGAAGTGATAATATTTTAAATATTTTCCTTATTCTTCAAAATGATGTCCTCTTTTATGCCCCAATAATCCATCTAGGATTGAGAATCCTTATGCTAAGCAATTTCAAGATACTTCTTGGATTCCATGTTTTATAGCTTCTTCTTATACATGTGATAACTTGTCATAACCATGCTTTCTATGTGGTTCATGAACCTTGGAGATGGGTGACCGAGACACTCTTGAGAGAATTAAACCCATAATCTCTCAATATCAAAAGTACTTTAACAACAAAAACTCACCAATCAAAAGCTAACCTAACTTTACAAATTTTAAATTTAACTTAAATCATTTATTATATTATGATTTTTCTTTTTAAAATAAATTATATATTTTTAAAAAATATTTATAATAAAAATATTATATTAAAAAATTAAAATAATAATGATTCATATTTTTAAATTAAATTTAAAATTATTTAAATACTTATATGAAATTTTTTTACTAAATTTTATATATCATAAATAATTATACAATATTTTGTATTAAAAAATAATTTAAAAAAGGAAAAGATTAATTTTAAAATTTAGTTCTAAAATATTTATTTTTAATAATAAAATTATAATATAAGTAGAATGATTGGGTAAAAGGTTTGTTATATTTTTTTTTATCTAATTTCAATTATCTAAAAGTGTACGATAAACTTAACCATCTTAAAAAAGCATATATGACAAATTCTTTAAAGATAATTTTGGTTTTTGAGATTGGTGTTTCATCGTCTCCTTATAAAATTTTAGTTTTTTTTTTTCTTTTAATTCTTTATTACTCCAGATTTTTTTTTTAAATTTAGAAATAATACTATTTTTAATATTATCTCAAAAATGATCTCCACCTTTATTCCCCAATAATAAAGAATTAACTAAAATTAAATGCAATTTTAAAATATATATATAATTTTTACAAGCAATACTATTTTTAACATTATCTAAAAAATGATTACCACTTTTATTCCCAATGATAAATTATTAACTAGAGTTAAATGTAATAAAAAAAAAATCTCAACATCCATATTATATACCAAAATACCCTAAATTTTATACATTCATCTAAAAGTTTCCAAATTTAATCTCTCACAACATTCATATTATTTTTAATATTATTTGGAAGATGATCTCCACCTTTTTTTTTCCCAATAATACAATATTAACCTTTATTCTTAAAAGGTGCAATCCTAACTAAAATTAAAAACAATTTTAAAAATTCTTAGAATTTCCATTATATACTAAAATACACTAAATTCTATTAATTTAAAAATTCTTAGAATTTTCATTATATACCAAAATACCCTAAATTTTATACCTTCACCTAATTATTAATTTTGAAATTAAAATGATAATGATGATCGTTACAATCACTTAAGACCAATGAAGTCTATTTGACGTCTAGGTTTGATTTTTCAAAATCTTGTTTTTATGATCAAAGAGAAATGATGATGGTTACAGTCACTTAAGACCAATGCGATCTATCCAATCGAACCTTAAGAGAAGAGAAAGAATGTAAGTTTGATTCTTCAAAATTTTATTTTTACTATCAAATAGGAGAAATAAGTGCTCCAATATCTATATAGATGGCTTAATAGGTCAAAAAAATTGAAGGTGTGACAGATAGTAAGAAATTGAGAGCTAATATGAATAAGAATCTAATAATCTAAAAAAATATTTTTCATTTTCCACCTACTTAAAATCACAAATTTAACAAATGCTATAGTTTCTAATCTATTTCAAACTAATTTGACTATATCCATCTATTTATTCAGCGTTGGAATTTGGATCCGTCATAAAACGTCTGAAATCCTCGATTGGTACAAAAAGATTGTGCAGATAATCCTACAACCTTTGGATATGTGTATACTATAAAATTTTATTGCGACAAGCTTAGCGGCACGCATGTTCCTTGCGTCATTTTCGTTGGCTTTTCAAAGAACCGTGTGTGGAGGTGAAATATTCAGTGAAAGCAGTAAAACGAGTAGTTTTTAGTGTAATTTTTTTGAAGGATTTTAGGGTGATTTTTTACGGTGTAATTTCTCTAAATTCAGGCAGGAATTTATTGAAAAGAGAAGTTTGATTGCTAACTTCGCACAATGAAAGTGCCCTAGAGGTTTTTGAGAGTGCTGAATCCATAAAGTCAAAAAACCAGTTTGAATAACAAAAACCAAGATTTTACCTCAAAAAATTTCACCAGATTCCAGCACTTGAAACTTCAAAAAGTTGCACTAAAAACAACTCCGTTATAAAATCTGGAATCGTACTCTGAGAAGTTTAATAGTTCCCTTCTGCTTATATACACCATACAATAATCACTCACTGCTCTTGGAAGCTACTGAAAATTAGGGTTAGCATTTATTTTGATGGAAGGGTCACTGAATAAAATAGATAGAAATAACAAACCAACTCCATCACAGAAAGGATTGTCAGAACAATATAAAACCAGTAAGGATTATTCTTTCAAACCAGGCTATGTACGTCGTTATCCTCGAGTGCTAATACCCGTGAACATGAATTCATTCAAAAGTCAAATGTTCTTTAGTAAACAAACTAGCCTGAAGATTATTTGTACAGATACAAATTCTATCTGAAATTAGGGTTAGGATCTATCGTTATCTGAACTATATAAATGGAAACAATGTACAGTGCGATTTTTACATTTCCTCAAAATATTAAGAGCAGGTCGCGTGTGTAGCTCAAATATCCCGTGAATGTTGTAAAAAATATTTTCGTACTTGAACTGTAATAGTTTTCTTACAGATCCCGCCTACAGAACGTATGTTCTAGAATACACTGGTTGCCACGGAATTCCTGTCCAATGCGGCAATTAAAAATTAGGGTTAGGGTTAGGGTTAGGATCTATTTTCATGGAAGCACTATCAAACAAGGTTACAAGGTAGCTACTACCTGCTGCTTAATTTAAATATAATAATGTTGCAATGTGATCTTGGAAATGTCTATGGGTAGCTATTACATGCCGCTTAATGTAATTATAGAGATGTTGCAATTTGAGTTTGAGCATGTTTATGAAAATTTGTTTTGTAATAAAGTATAGTTAAATTAAATTAGAAATAATTGTTGCAATTTGAGTTTGAGCATGTTTATGAGGATTTGCTAAATGTTGCCATTTGAATTTAAGGATGTTTATGAGGATTTTTTTTGTAATAAAGTTGTCGCTTAGTTTAGTTTAAATATAGCTAAATTAAAATAAAAAATAAGAATTTATGTTAGTATTAAGGTTTAGAATCTAAGCCATTTAGGTTTTTACTAATATTTTGTTAATCCAATTCCACCCAACCACAATAACAATGCCATATTGTCTATCATCTCAAAACAAATTCGAATCTCCTTAACCCGATTGTATAAGAAATAGAGTAAAAAGACCCTTTGATAGAGCCCTAGTTGATGTTCCAGTTTAATTGAGGAAATGATATATGTTTGCATTTATATTATTCGAGAAGGATCAATCACGAGCGAGATTGATCCTCTAAGAGAGACTTGAACTGTAACATAACCTTGAGCAGATCGATCTGGGTATGATTGAGATGGAGTCCACATTCCTTTGCTTAATGGACAACGTTTGAAGTCTGTGTGACGAGGCTTGTAATCCTTGCAGAATTCCATTCACCATTGATACAATTTTTTGTAATGGATGGTCGAATTCAATGGAATCGATTTATGTTCAGTAGAGAGAAGGGTTGCGGTAAATTGAACCATCGAACCGACGTTCCTTGTTGAGTGCATATAACTCTTGGTGTCAAGAGTTCGATGCTGAGGACTGATTGAGAAATCGAAATCATTTGAGGGTTTAATGTACTTGAACCTGACTAATACACATCGGATACCCAGGCGTAGAAGAGGGTTGAATTAGAACCAGAATACGCAAGAATTAATAACGAAAATGATGCAGGGGCATTAGGCTCAATACTATCTTTGTACATAAATAAACATAAGGGGGGTCTCATGTTTTGTTTCCCTATGAAATTATTCATTGTTGAGTTATTTTAGTTAATTGTGGAGAAAAATGTAACTGCCCGAATGATTAGTGGGCATAGGAAGAGATAGTCTGTTTCAGTTTAGGACTTAGTCTAATTTTAAAACTGTAGGAATTTGGAGAGTTTGTTGAGTCATCAAAGAATCTGAATCGATTCATTGGTGGTAGTTGTATAAAAAGACAAGTCTTCGAGGCAAAAGGGGCAGTCTTGCAATTTAACTTCATAGAGTTGCATAGGACTGTAGAGGTGACAGAGTAGAGGAGAAGGGTCATCTTGATTTTGAATACCAGTCCGAGGACCAAAAATTTGTAAGTAATTTCTTTCGGATATGTATGAAAGAAACTGGCTTTGAATTCTTTGAGATATGTATTTGTTTCAGTACTTCGTGAGCATAAATTAATGAAGTTCCTGCATTAATTAGAATATGGGTGAATTAGAGAATCGAGACCGTTTTGTAATTACACCCATTGAAGAAGATCGATCACAGAGAGGATCGGTCTTTTGGAAGAATTGAAACTAGAACATAACCCTTGGATATATTGATTTGGTCGCAATTGATGCAGAGTCTACATTCCTGCATTTTGGGTGGAAAGCGCTTCGGAAGAGCTTTGTTATGTTAAATGAAGCTAGTCTCTGTTTATTTAAAATATTCTAACTCTGCTTTCGGGTCTATAAGAATCAAGCCCTGTTCCCTTATCGGAATTAAGAGAATTGATTCTTTTTCTGAGTTATTACGCTGTGGAGGTAGTCGAAGTACTCATCTCTGCGTGAGAAGGTCTAAATTCCATTTGATATTATTGTCACCCTGTGTAAGAATTGTTGAACGGAGGAAATTGCGTGTAATCAATTGAAGTTGAATTTCCATGTGTAGTAGCGATAGATGAGTAGATCCATCGTGAAAGGGAAGGAACCTTGAATAGAGAAGCGGAACCTTGAAGAGGAATGGTAAGGTAGTTTCGTGGAGTAAACCGACAGTTTCGCGCAAGTTAATGGGAGGTAAGTTGTTTTTTCAAAAATAATGCGATATGGGTCTCAGGCTAACACGTGTCCTTAAGCGGATTTAGAAAACCACTTTTTTCGCGTTCCTTTTGAGCGTTAACGCTCGGCATAAAAAAAAATGCGAAACTCTTTCCTGTTCGTTGGATTGCCCTAACCAACACGACGCTCCTTCAGCCGTTGGATGTGGAAGGATTGTTAATAGGTGGGCCCGAACTCGTGTATTAACGCTGGCTTTATATTAAGGTCTGGGATATATATTTGGCAGACATTCATACATACTGACATTTTAATGAATATGCGAAGGCGTCTAGGGTATTGTTGATTGATAATCAATGCAGTGGTATTAAAACAAAGGCAAGCCGTGAGCACATGTTAATTGATTTAATGACATGATAAGACTTGGGGGTTTAATCCTAAGGTCTAGACGATGGTTATTAACTAAAGTCCGTTGTGAGACTTTCAGAGAAGGCGTTACACCTATTATCGCTTGTGTTTGTGGTCTATAAAGTTCAACCTTGGTGGAGTAATACATATGTGTTATGTATTTACTGATGGTCGGAGGTCTTAACGATAATTAACCATTTATATAAGAAGTGAGCGCATATATACGTGATAGTCGGCGTTGGGTCTTTAGTAAAGTCCAATGAAGTTATATGCCATGACTCTATAAGCTAAAGGTTTTGAGTTATCTGACTTTGATAAAAAGTAATGGAACCGTGAGTCGACGAAGGAATCGTGAACGAGAAACAGTGAAACCGGAGTTAGGAAGACCGGCGGTATCGCGCGAGTTAGAAGTGGTATGTAAATCTGCCAGAAAAAACGCGATGCGTTTCAATGTCTGACACGTAAGCCAAGAGTGGTATTCTAAACCCACTCACGCCGCGTAAATTTTAAGCATTAAAGTTCGGGATTCAAGAAAACATGATGTTCATCTCGTTCGTCCAATTGTAAGCTGGAAAACATCATCGGCAGTCGCGCTGCGCGATAGATTATTTTTTAACGTGAAGGTAAGTATTATGAACTGTGGGCCCGAATCAAGGTTTACGTTGATATTTAGATATAATAAGATCTTAAAGTCGAATGCTGTGAGGTCAAATGTTATAATATGTTGATATATACGTAGACCCGAATCTTGTATAATGAATTCACATGTGGGACATATTATAGTAATAGGCAAAAGGAAATCAGGATATACAAACGGTGGCCAGTTAGCGTTTACTAAATGTGAATATATGTTAGCGCTGTTTACTTTGTAAAGTCAAGAATTTACTGATACAATATCCATTATCATAGGCCGTGTGAATCGTGCTAAACCATATTCCAAAGCGTACGGGAATTGTGAATAATACGGGAGGAGCAGTCTGACAACTCCATGTGAGATGAACTGTGAGCCATATCTCCAACAACCAGGTCCCATGGTCGAAAAAGCAATGGAGAAAGAAATGATAAAGCAGGCATAATTGTCGCGCAGTAGAAACAAGATATGTATTTGTCTTTCTAAGTTAAAATGTCATGAAAAAAAGGTACCTTTTCCAAATCCTTTTAATGCTCATACAACCGTCTCCGCCTCGTACAACTGTTGGTAGAAAAGCATTTTACAATAAAACGAAGTTCGTACCAAATTTGCAATAACTTTTCAAATTTAACCACCAATACAATCAACAAGAAATAAATTAAAATAATTAAAATAAATAAATAATAAATAATATCAAAATTAGACTATAGCACAAATATATTTAAAAAAAAAAACTTGAATTAATATAGCTATCAGAAAAACCTGATGCAAACTTGATAAAAACCAAAAACTCAGTCAATCGGATAGGGGGTTGTCAGAGAAAATGGGTATGAAAACAACAATATTGTTCTTACACTGGATATGTTGTTTTCCTTAGCTGTTCCCCATGAACATTAAATTATTTAACGTGAAACATGTGTCGACAAAAGACTTGGCTGCACTAGCTCAGGTTAGTACCATTTTCAGGCAAACTTGTCAGATTCTGATTTGTTGTAGAGAAACTTCGTTTTTCACAATCGGTGGGATATATCAGAATTTACATATTTTTGTTGTATTAACTTGGATTTATTTAACAATTGAATTATACACAAATTCGATGCCAACATTAATTTGTTTAACATCGATATATATATATATATATATATATATATATATATATATATATTTTTGACATTCAGTACGATTCAATAATTGGACTTACAATTTTGATTTTTTTTTCAATTAAAAGATATTTTAAATAATAAAATTATAATTTCATTCAATCATTTTTTTTATTTTCTCTATTTTACTAGAACCAAAACATAAAACGATTAAATTAAATACACTAATTTGTATTTTTTAATATAACATCATCGATTTTAAATTGTTAAATGTTAAATAAACATTTGGTGTTAAAACAATGAACTTTGCACACCTATATACATATTTGAGGTGTTACAAACCTATTCTTCATAGTGTAAGGCATAGTTGAATGCTACGGGAGGTACTTTTGGTTCATGCCAGGAACATTGTCTTCTTCATTTCATTGCTACACAAGTCTATGACATGCCATTTGGGAGGTATTATATCATGAATGTTGTTAGCCTTATAGCATTTTCTATGTTATGTAATTTTGTAGGAAGGAATAAAGGTTATTATCTATAAATTTGAATATTTATCTCACCTTTGTAGGTTTTGATTTATTTATTTTTCTATGATTTTTAATGTTAGACATGATATGCATAAGAATTCAATGTTGCTTTTTCTTTTTTCAATTTTATGTAAGTATTTTATGTAGTTATCCTTACTTAATTTGTTAAGTAATTTAGATGATAACAAATTTTTATCATTAAGATATCAAAGGAATTTAACATTTTATTAAATAACATTTTTCAATCTATGTAGTTCTATGGACTAAATACATTTTATAGATGAAGTGTTCTTTGAATACTTGACTACTTATGGATTGGATAAGTACATTATTGAACCTTTAAACTATGGCATTCCCTGGTGACATTAATAGTTTCCATTCTCAATGGTGGAAAATTTTATTTTCTCTAGATTCATCAATTATTTGATAATTGTTTATTAGTCATTGGCTTTGTGTGTTAGACCTAAGCATTTATGTGATTTTCTTCATTATTATGGACATTGACATTTACTATTTGATGAGTTAGTTTAGCATTTGGTGTTCTTGTTAATGACTATGTAGTATTGATGACCTCTTTCACGATGATTTATCCTTGTTATGATATAGATATGTTGGAAACCTTGTTAATGAGATATTCTATATTATGTTATGACTTATGTTGAATACATATGGAGATTTTGTGTTATTGGATCATTTCATATGATTGATTATAATGATGATGTTACATATACGCCTAGTATCTTAGACAAACTAATTTATTATATGTTAAGGACCTTAGTGGAAAACAAGGAAATGCACCTAGGGAAGGGATCATGTCTCGGTGAGGATGAATTTTCTATCATAGAGCTTAGGGAACCTTGAAGGGGAAGAGACATGAAAAATGGTATCTAAATTTAACTTTGGTGAAAGGGTAGAAAGGGAAAGGGTTGCAACTCACTTTCACCACATTCTTGACACTCATAAATTCACCCTCAAACCCAAATTTTCCTTGCATAAGTAGGGGGGAAACCAAAGGACATATCTTAGGAAGGTGTCACATTGGAAGGTACTAAAAATTAAGTTTCTTTCCAATTGTTGTGGTTGGTTGGCTCATGAGGAAATGGATAAGTGAATTACATGTTCTATGCACTATGATGTAGGATTCTACATTTTTGGTTGAGTAAAATTGTTGATTAATATAGCTTGATTTGTGTGGGCTAAGGGGTGAGAAGTGTGTATGCAACATTAGTGTGTAGTTAAACTTAGTGTGCCTATACACATTGTACTTTTCTCTTAGGCCTTAATTGATATATTCCATTGCTAAGTGTAGTTTGCATCACTATGAGATAAAGGTGGCAGTGAGTTCTTTGATGAGCATGATGCCCCTATTGAATTTGGTTGCAATCACCAAAGTTGACAGTGGTAGTATAATATTTGCTAGGGTGGGGTGGGGTGGTGGGGTGGGCGCACTATCTTGTTAAAACATTTTTTTTATTTAATACATATTTTAAAAAATATATCAACTTCCTATTTCTCTTTATGCACATCTAGATAAAGAAAATAAGTATAAGAATTACCTACCACTTATATATTATATTTATGGCTAATATATATATATTTTACATAATAAATTTTATATTTCATCTCATTCTTCATCTAAATATATATTTAAACAAAAGTATCAACATTTTGAAATTTAAACTTTCACACTTAAATCCTTTTACGTAATAAAATTTATATTTTATCTAATCCTTCATTTAAACCTACATTTAAACAAAAATATCAACCTTTTGAAATTTAAACTTTCACCCATAATCGTCCCATAAATCTTTACTCCTCCTCAGGTAAATAATATAAGGAAGTTGTCTACCAAGCATGTGGAATAGCCCAGACAACAGTTTTTTGCCGGAATCCCGTAAACTAAAATTTGCGAAATCAAGTAGTTGAAGTGTTTGGAATCCATTTTTGATAGTGGAAATGGATTCAACACTATAAAAAAACCCTTAGGACACTCAAAATACTAAAGTTTAACAACTGTAAACAAGATTATGATAAAATCTTTGCCAAATTTTTTCAAAATCTTTGTGGGATTCTGAGCCATTCTGCTACTTTTTAGACTACACTCAATATAAGTACTTTCTTATTTAGTTGTGCGAAACAAGCTTATTTTTAAGCAATATCTTTCACATATATACTTAAAAAACACCTAACTCCTCATCATGTAAAAAATATAAGTACTTTCTTATTTAGCTGTGTGAGACATAAGCTTATTTTTAAGCAATATTTTTCACATATATACTTTACAAAAACACCTAATTATTGTGTTTATGGTCCAAGAAAAGAAAGAGGTAAAAAAACACCTAATTATTGTGTTTATTGTTCAAGACAAGAAAGAGGTCATTTATTGAAGTGGAGGAATTGTGTTTAAATGATTAAAAGTAGTTAGAATTTGGTCACAAAATATTAAGAAATCTAATCACAATAATATTTGAATTATATTTTTGATGGTAAAAATAAATTCAATACTATTAAAAATCTGTAAAATAAAATCTTAAAGTTTAATATTTATAATTTAAATTTACAAACATCCTTTATCAAATTTGATTAAAATCTTACCAAAATTTCCATAATTTTCAAAACAAATTTGATTAGAAATATTTTAAATAACTTCCGCCGCCTTCCCTGCACGAGAATGATATTGCTTTCTTTTCCCTCCCAAGACCGAAGTTCTCCAAATTAACCTCAGTTTTTGGACTTTTGTCCTCCGCACAAAACTTCGAGGATCGCATAATTTATTTAAAAAGGACCAAGGCAATGACAAAATTGTGACCCGTGCAAGGATTTGTAGTGGGTCTTAGACTGCAAGGATTGAATTATTCACGAATCTAGTCGTTTTTTGCGGTATTTTGTCACAATAACTCTGAGTTAATGCTAAATATGATTATAATGATAATTAAAGTTTATTTATATTAGTATAGTTTATTGGATTTTAAAAAAAATAAAGAATAAATTGAAATTCTTTGAACATTTTAATTTTAATGGATTAAAAAGAAGAGAAGAGAGGGGAGGAAAACATTTCTGGATCTTGTAGTTTTGTTGATTGAATAGGTCAAGAAATTGGTAGTGTGACAAAGATTATGAAAATTATGACATATGTGATTTAGAGTCTCACAATTTAAGAGAAAGTGCTTTTCATCTTCAACCCTTTTAGTATCCCAAAGGTGACAAACTCTTTCATCCCAAGATGTTTTGGGAATAGACCAACACCGAGTTCCACTCGGAAGCTCATGAAAATTAATTCTTATCTTGACAATGTTCATTTTCTTCTTAGCACTGGTCAAGGAAGTAAGATAACTTTGGTTTTTGAGATTGAGATTGATCACCTCCTTATAATACCTTAGCTTCCTTTTTCCCTCTAAATTTTTATTCTAGCACAACTTATCCTTAAATTTGGAAGTAATAATATTTTAAATATTTTCCTTATTCTTCAAAATGATCTCCTCTTTTATGTCCCAATGATCTAGCCAGGATTGAGAATCCTTATGCTAGCCTTGCTTGAGCTAACACTCTTGAGAATTAACCCCATAACCTCTCAATATCAAAGGTAATTTAACAAAAAAAACTCACCAATCAAAAGCTAGCCTAACTTTACAAATTGTAAATTTAACTTTAAATCCTTTATTATATTATTATTTTTATTTTTAAAATAAATTATATATATTTTTAAAAATATTTATAATAGGAATATTATATTAAAAAATTAAAATAATAATGATTCATATTTTAAAATTAAATTTAAAATTATTTAAATACTTACATCAATTTTTTTTACTAAATTTTATATATCATAAATAATTATACAATATTTTGTATTAAAAAATAATTTAAAAAAGACTTACATTAAAAGAAAAGAAAACATTAATTTTAAAATTTAGTTCTAAAATATTTGTTTTTAATAATAAAATTATAATATAAGTAGAATGATTGGGTAAAAGGTTTGTTATCTTTTTTATCTAGGTTCAATTATCTAAAAGTGTACAATAAACTCAACCATCTTAAAATAACATATATGACAAATTCTTTAAAAATAATTTTGGTTTTTGAGATTGGTGTTTGATCATCTCCTTATAATATTTAAGTTTTTTTTCCTTCTAATTCTTTATTACTCCATATTTTATTTTTAAATTTAGAAATAATACTATTTTTAATATTATCTCAAAAATGATCTCCACCTTTATTCCCCAATAATAAAGTGTTAACTAGAATTAAAATTTATTCCCCAATAATAAAGTGTTAACTAGAATTAAATGCAATTTTAATTTTTTTTTTTTTTTTTTTACAAGCAATGCTATTTTTAACATTATCTAATAAATGATTACCACTTTTATTCCCCAATAATAAATTATTAACTAAAGTTAAATGTAATTAAAAAAAAAACTCTCAACATCCATATTATATACCAAAATATCCTAAATTTTATACTTTCATCTCAAAGTTTCCAAATTTAATCTCTCGCAACATTCATACTATTTTTAATATTATTTAGAAGATGATCTTCACCTTTTTTTTTTTCCCAATAATACAACATTAGCCTTTATTCTTAAATGGTGCAACCCTAATTAAAATTAAAAACCATTTTAAAAATTCCTAGAATTCCCATTATATGCTAAAATACCCTAAATTCTATACGTGGGTCTAATTTAAAAATTCTTAAAATTCTCATTATATACCAAAATACCTTAAATTTTATACCTTTACCTAATTATTAATTTTGAAATTAAAATGATGATGATGGTTACCGTTACTTAAGACCAATGAGTTCTATCTGATGTCTAAGTTTGATTCTTCAAAATCTTGTTTGTATGATCAAAGAGAAATGATGATGGTTACCGTCACTTAAGACCAATGCAGTCTATCGAATCCAACCTTAAGAGAGGAGAAAGAATGTAAGTTTGATTCTTCAAAATCTTGTTTCTACTATCAAAGAGGAGAAATAAGTGCTCCAATATCTCTATAGATGGCTTAATAGGTCAAGAAAATTGGAAGTGTAGCAGATAGTAGGGAATTGAAAGCTAATATGAATAAAAATCTAATAGTCTAAAAGAAGTGTTTTTCATTTTCCACCTACTTAAAATCACAAATTTTACAAATTCTATTGTTCCTAATCAATTAAAATAATATTAAATTCAAACTAATTTGACTATATCCATCTATTGGTTCAGTGTTGGAACTTGGAAGTTGGATCCATCATAAAACGTCTGAAATCCTGGATTGGTACGAAAAGATTGAGCAGATAATCCTACAACCTTGGGATATGTGTATACTATAAAATTTTATTGCGACAAGCTTAGCTGCACGCATGTTCCTTGAGTCATTTTCGTTGGCTTTTCAAAGACCCGTGTGTGGAGGTGAAATATCCAGTGAATGTTGTAAAATCTGGAATCGTACTCTGAGAAGTTTAATAGCACCCTTCTGCTTATATACACCATACAATAATCACTCACTGCTCTTGGAAGCTACTGAAAATTAGGGTTAGCATTTATTTTGATGGAAGGGTCACTGAATAAAATAGATAGAAATAACAAACCAACTCCATCACAGAAAGGATTGTCAGAACAATATAAAACCAGTAAGGATTATTCTTTCAAACCAGGCTATGTACGTCGTTATCCTCGAGTGCTAATACCCGTGAAAATGAATTCATTCAAAAGTCAAATGTTCTTTAATAAACAAACTGGCCTGAAGATTATTCGTACAGATACAAATTCTATCTGAAATTAGATAACTATATAAATGGAAACAATGTACAGTGCGATTTTTACATTTCCTCAAAATATTAAGAGCAGGTCGCGTGTGTAGCTCAAATATCCCGTGAATGTTGTAAAAATTATTTTCGTACTTGTAACTGTAATAGTTTTCTTACAGATCCCACCTACAGAACATGGGTTCTAGAATACACTGGTTGCCACGGAATTCCTGTCCAATGCAGCAATTAAAAATTAGGGTTAGGGTTAGGGTTAAGATTTATTTTCACGGACGCACCATCAAATAAAACTCAGAAAAACCAAAAACTCAGTCAATCGGATAGGGGGTTGTCAGAGAAAATGGGTATGAAAACAACACTATTGTTCTTACACACCAGGCTGGATATGTTGTTTTCCTTAGCGGTTTCCCATGAACATTAAATCATTTAACGTGAAACATGCGTCGATAAAAGACTTGGCTGCACTAGCTCAGGTTAGTACTATTTTCAGGCAAACTTGTCAGGTTCTGATTTGCTGTAGAGAAGCTTCGTGTTTTACAATCGGTGGGATATATCAGAATTTACATATTTTTTTCTATTACATTGGATTTATTTAACATTGAATAATAAACAAATTCGATGCCAACATTAATATTTTTTTAACATAGCTAAATATATATATATATATATATATATATATATATATATATATATATATATTTGACATTCAGCAAGATTCATTAATTGGATTACAATTTTGATTTTTTTTTAATTAAAAAATATTTTAAATAACAAAATTATAATTTCATTCAAATTATTTATTTATTTTCTCTAAATTACTAGAAACAAAATATAAAACAATTAAATTAAATACACTAATTTGTATTTTTTAATATAATATCATCTATTATAAATTGTTAAATGTTAAAAAAAAATTTGGGTGTTAAAACAACGTAGTGTTGCATACCTATATACATGTTTGAGGTGTTACAAACTTATTCTTCATAGTGTCAGGCCTAGTTAAATGCTACGGGAGGTACTACAATGTCTTCTTCATTTCATTGCTATACAAGTCTATGCCATGTCATTTGGGAGGTACTATATCATGAATGTTGTTGGTCTCATATAGCATTTCCTATGCTATGTAATTTTGTAGAAAGGAATAAAGGTCATTATCTACCAATTTGAATATTTATCTCACATGTGTAAGTTTTGATTCATCTATTTTTTTACGATTTTTAATGTTAAATATGATATGCATGAGAAATAGGTTTTTAATGTTAGACATGATATGTATGAGAATTCAATGTTGCTAAGGGTTTTTTTTTTCTCACTTTTATACAAGTATTTTATGTAGTTACACTTTCTCAATTTGTCAAGTAATTTAGATGATAAGAAAATCTTAGTATTAGGATATCAAACGGATTTAACATTTTATTAAATGACATTTTTCAATCTATGTAGTTTTATGGACTTAATACATTTTATTGATGAAGTGTTTTTTGAATACTTGATTATTTATGGATTGGACAAGCACATTATTGAAGTTTTAAACTATAACATTCCTTGCTAACATTAATATTTTCCATTCCCAATGATATAAACTTTTATTTTCTCTCAATTTATCAATTATTTGATAATTGTATATTAGTCATTAGCTTAGTATGTTAGACCTAAACATTTATGTGATTTGCTTGATTATTATGGACATTGATATTCACTATTTGATGAGTTAGTTTAGCATTTGGTGTTCTTGCTAATGGCTATGTAGTATTGATGATCTCTTTTAGGATGATTTATCCTTGTTATGATATCGATATGTTGGAAACCTTGTTAGTGAGATATTTTATGTTACGTTATGGCTTATGTTGAATACATATGGAGATGTCGTGTTATTGGATTATTTCATATGATTGATTAAAATGATGATATTACATATATGCGAGTATCTTAGACAAACAAATTTATTATATGTTAAGGACCTTAGTGGACAACAAGGAAATGCACCTAGGGAAGGGATCATGTCTTAGTGAGGATGACTATTCTATCATAGAGCTTAGGGAACCTCGAAGGGGAAGAGACATGAAAAATGGTATCTAAAGTTAACTTTGGTGAAAGGGTAGAAAGGGAAAGGGTTGGAACTCGCTTTCACCACATTCTCGACACTCGTAAATTCACCCTCAAAGCCAAATTTTCCCTTGCATAAATAGGGGGGAAACCAAGGGACATATCTTAGGAAGTCACATTGGAAGATATTAAAAATTAAGTTTCTTTCCAATTGTTGTGGTTGGTTGGCTCATGAGGAAATGGATAAGTGAATTACATTTTCTATGCACTATGATTTAGGATTCTACATTTTTGGTTGAGTAAAATTGTTGATTAATATAGCATGGTTTGTGTGGGCTAAGGGATGAGAAGTGTGTATGCAACATTATTGTGGAGTTAAAATTAGTGTGCCAGCTAACACATTGTACTTTTCTCTTGGGCCTTAATTGCAAGACTCCATTGCTAAGTGTGGTTTGAATCACTATATGAGATAAAGGTGGCAGTGAGTGAAGCCTCTCCATCATACCAAGGTTGATTTTTTGAGAGATTATTTGTGTCATTCATTGGAATTTTGTGTATGATCCTCTCATAGTCTCTATGTGCCTAAGCCTTCCTCACCTCATTGAGCTTGATAATTACTTAGAGAAAAATGCATGTGATGGTGATTGTATTGGTTAGGTAGAAAATCAACCCTTAGGTGTTCCCCCAATTGATTGAAGACTGGTTTGCAGGATTTAGAGCATTTATAATATAATTCTTAGACTATAGTGAGATTAAGAAATACTTATGTTTTACATTTATGAATTAGATGTGATTTTCTTAGACTATAGAGAGGTTAAGGAATACATGTGTTTTACATTTAAAAATTAGATGTGATTGTTTGATTATATTTCTTTGTTAATCTACTTGTATGTGTACTTCTCACGAGTGTATGGAATGCAACTTTTATTTTGTTCTATTATGTTCTTGTTGGATAATTTAATTTGGTTGCTCAATATTGATCTATAATTTCAAGTAGTTTTATTAGTATTAAAAAATTAGCAGAGAAAAACCTTGATAGGTTATTACATAGTAGTGTCAAATCTTATGAATTCTTTTACTAAGGGCCTTTAGGGAAGTTGATGGATCAAAAACATCTACTTGTTGTATTGAATTCACTTAAAAAACTTGTTGGATTGAAATATTCAAGGATGTAGAATAAAAATAGAAAAATATGGAAACAATAACATAAGAATTATATTTTTGTATTTTCTTTCTTAATTTTTTAATTTTCATGTCACTATCATTTCTTACTTCCTTTTATCATTTATTATGAATTTCTTACTTCCTTTTATCATATATTATGAATATAATTGAGAAGCAACAATTTTATAATTATTCAAATTACATCACATCGTGAATTGATAACATACTTATATTAATAATGATGTCTTACTTTAAATAGTTGAAATTAATATTACCACCAACCCTTTACACCTCATAATATAATTAAATAATGATAATAAAGAAAATTGAGCACCTATATTAACAATAAAACTAGGACTAAGTTATTAGAGAACCTAATACAATTCAATTGCATATTACAATTCCATAATATGCAAGGAAAAAAATAATATTACGTCATACACCATTTATAAGAAAACCAAATGAATTTAAATCGACAATGTTTACTTAGTTTTCTCATAACATTCCTCAAAGGTGACTCCAGTGAAAATAACAATAAAGAATACTTCATTTTTCAATAATTAATTACATAAGATCGTTTTCACATTTAAAATATATCATTGTTTTTCTTCCATAATCAAAAGGGTGATGGATTTTCCGTAAAACGGGATTTTCTCAAATGGTTTGGTTTAATGATAAGAATACTTTTATGAGTTTATGATTTATATCATAGAGAAAGATAATAAGAATTTATAATTATTGTTTCATTGATATTGCACTTGAGATTAGATTTTATGGTGCTTTGGTTTACTCTTTTAGTCATGGTTGGATTTGAAAGGTATTTTCGTAGATTGACATATAGGTTTAAATATTCCCTTTACATGGTTGCATTTGAAATTTTACTTTTTAAAATTTTCATACGATATCTTCATTGGAGATTGGTGTGTTAGCCCAATGTTGGTAGCATGATGTTGGTATTTATGTGAACCACATAGATTTAGTCAGCTTGGAATTAAAGTGAATAACTAAGAAGATTTTGTGTTGATGATTAGAAGTGTTGCAAAGGTTAGCAAGATGTTTATAGGTGCTTTAGGATGTGGCGATGAAGGTAGAAGTAGATCTAGGCAAAGAGGATTTAAGTTTTCTACGTGAACAAAGGTTGCCACAAGCAACGTATTGTCACAAAGCAACATTGCCTCACTGTGGTGGTATTGTCAGGTTCTACTAACGACACTTGCTGCAGGCTTCTCGGCCTGTTCCCACAACACTAACTACAAGCGAAGAAAGAAAAAAACCTTCAACTTAATCATCGAATATCCCATGGAAATGGTTGTGATTAAGTTAATTGACCTGGTCATCAAAATATTGTTTCATTTGGTTATGGTTCATTACTTTGATAATGTAAACTCATTTTTTAATCCAAGTGATCGTTATATTGGTCTGTGATTTGGTCATTGAAAGTTATGGAAGGATTTTAATGACTGATATGGTCCAAAAAAGATATAGTCCATATAGTAAAAAAAATTGAACATGAAAAGCTTTGGTTTGAGCTGGGGTCAGAGAATATGTGAATGATGTGAAGCTAATACCTATGCGCATGATGAAAAAAAATGAAGACAAACACACAATGCGAATGGTACCTATAACACAATTTTTTTTACAAAGAGTGTGCATGGGTAGAGTTTGATGACATTAAAGTGCGATTTCTATGGAGACCTATGTTTAAGTTAGCTAACCACCAACAGAGAGTGAGCCAACCACCAACTAGTCAGCAGAGGAGAGAGGATCAGGTTGGGTGTGTGGCTAAAGGTTTCCATCAATTCCAAAAGGGGAGATTGTTGGCAACATGGTGTTGGCATTGATGTCTACCATTGAGAGTCAATAAACTTGGATTAATGTCAAAAGCTAAGAATAGATTGTGTTGATGATTAGAATTGTTGCAGATGTTGGTAAGGTGTTTATAGGTGCTTAAGGATGTGGTTATAAAGGTGGAATCAAATATGGGAAGAGAGGATTAAATTTTTCTATGTGAATAAAGATTGATGCATGCAACTCATTATCATAGAGTGTGTTAGGTCCTTATAATACTAGTGTATCCCCCTTATTGTTATTGTTTTTCCTATAATATTCCAAATGGAAAATTTACAATGATAAAAAACATGCAAATATATAAACACATGAAACATAAATTGTTCCAAATCCACAAACTAGTCAATATTTTATTAATAATGATGTTGAGGTACAATTAAGTTGGATAAAATGCACTTGGGATCGCAAAAGGAAAGCTACAAGAACCAGGTGATGAATACAAGAAATACCAATAGCTGTCAAAGCTAAATCCTCCAGTTTTTCTGCTCCAAGACTTCGCTGATTCCTGACTTTGGCCTCCAATATACCAACTAAGAACTAGCCAGAAAATTCTAGGAATTTGGAAATGTGATCCTTGCCCAAAATTAAGAAAAAACCCGAAATGGTTTGGATTGGTTTTCACCTTCCAAAATCGACCTCGAAGGCCTTACACTATTTAACAATAATTCTGCACTAGCTTCTGCAATGTATTGGCCAAAAAACCCAAATATGGTGCTTGGAAAATTCTCAAAAATTACTCCCGAACTCCTCAAGACAATCTGACCAAAACCCAGATATGGTTAGGCCAAATCATGACCCTCCAAAATTGACCCCAATAAGTCCTACACTCTTCTAGTAGCTGCTGAATATGCTGTCTACAGAATGATCAACGAAATACTCAATAACCCTCCAAATGTGCAACAAATAATTCCTCATAAAATTCCTATGTCCCCCTCAGCAAACGAAAGCTCAAATGGTTGAGACCTTCCTCCACAACTATGCTCAACTCTCCTCCTCTGCGCTAGCCCAGAGACTACAACACTGCTCTAGAAATAGAATGCCAATCTCATACCTCACAGGTTCGCTTATAGCTGAAAAATTAATGAACCTAGGTTCACCTATAGCTCTCGTAAGCTAATGAACCTTACCTCTAGCAACAGACACACAATAACCCAACTGCGTCCTCCTGGACTATCATTGTGTCCTCTAGAAATATGCATTACTAGGGAAACCAAATGTAGAAGTTGAATATATCATGGTGAAGATCTCTCCGATGAAATGGAAAACCAAACTTGGATGGAATTCGAAGTCCGTCGAAGAATGGGTGAGTTCACTGCTCGAAAAAATCTTGCTAAACAACAAGTGACCTGGCTAAACAACTCGAGCATCTAAGATCAAAATCGATAATCCAATAATGCCAAATGAAGTGAGCTTTATTCATTTTATAATCATTGTTGGGCCTTTTTCCCACCTTTTCCCTCCATACCCTGTTCACACTCATGCTTTTTGAACCAACTATCAAGGGTATGCATATTTCATGTGTGGGTGGCCCCCATTCACCACTAACATGCAAATAATTTCATTTCTCCTATGTCCCCTTCACCAAAATTTCCTTGGGCTATTATTAATCAAAATTTAAAAATTAATTTAATTGGGGACATTATTGTCCTCCCCACCAAAAATTTCTTGTCCTCGAGTAATGCCTGAACAAGCACCCTCTCAATCAGTTGACCCTAATAGTCTTTGCATACAATACCAGGGTCCCAAATGTACCACCCAACCATCCCATATCTCTTCTCTATCTTTCCAAGATCCCAAGCCATCCTGATCAACATGAGGCATCCGTTGCTACTCTCACTGTCTAACTTGGTATAGGCACCTGAAGCCCTCCACATACCATCAGTAAATAGAGCATCATAATCATATAAAGTCATGTATGTATCCAATTGCAACTACTCTAATAAGTCATATATTTCATGTACTCCAAGGGTGGGAAACTGAAGATACAATCCTACTTCTATAGAAATAAATCCTTCCCTGCATGAGTTTCCCATGAACTCCCCCTTTTGATCATACCTCCATGTCGCGTGAAGTGGCCCAAACCAAAGAAGAATCACTAAAATCTAATGGAAGGTTGGGATGATCTCCCCTTGTCAAAACCAGCTCACTCCCAAGGGTAGCTAAACTGTCAAGTACTGTGATGCCAACATCCTATCCACATCACTAGAAGGAACTATCCCGCCAACCCTACAACATTCTGGTCATGAATAATTATCTAACATGCTCATACCAAATCCTCACCTTGCAACTCTTGAGCACAATATATATGATAGATAGAGGTTATGCCCAATATTCCAAGGGGACTCAACAATGCCTGTGCCTATCACTCTATGGTTGGCCCCAATTTTGAACAACCACCTACCTCTGCATATGATGAAAACCTCGGTGATCCCCCATGTGTCAACCTAATAATGAATTGGATCATCAACTACCCTAACCGTAATCATTAAGTAATGGAGTGTCCTCCAAATCAGCTAGATCCCTAAATTCCATGACCATACTGGAGGTTCAACATTCCCAATCCTCACTACATACTGCTATGATATTCTGCTAGATGTTGGGACCCATCTGTGCCTCGTCTCTGACTCCTATATGTATCCTATAGGTAGGCACTGAGCATCAAGCACCTGTCCTGTGAATGGCCAACTGCTTTTCACTTGCCAAATTATACAACAATATCTGCTATCCCAACTCTTGATGATGTCCCCGGGTACTGCCGAAAGCCTAGGCATCATCTTGCCAAGAAGGACTACCATCACCCATACCTTATGCTCACCTAACGCCTCAAAATTTCCAGATGAAAGAGCACCATAAAAATCCTTCTCGGTCACCTCCATAAGTGTGAACTCAGGGGTGGAGCATACATTACTTCTGCACTAAACCACACACTTCCCAAACCTATACTTGTCATCTCTTTCCCTGACCAAATGCGACCACTGAAAAGCCTCTCTCTGGATACTGTATGCCCCAACTAACTATCTCGAGCAAGCCTCCTAGATCTTGTTGCTCTTGATGAAGGCATCGAGGGAAAAAATATGACTCCGTTGTGCCTACAAACAATTTGGAAGTGAGACCATGGAAACTAGAAAATGATGCTCATCTGCATCCTCATTAATCCGGGGTGAGTTACAACCACTGTCATGCCGGTCACCTCTTGTTGGCCGGATAAATTGATCTTGCAGACAAGACCGATCTCCCTAGTATCAGAAGATAGTCTAGCAACAAACAAACAATTAAATCTATCTTTCTCTAGATATATCACGATTTATAAGTAAATGCTACAAAGGTTTTATGATCCTACCTTGATCCAATGCTTGTTTGTAGTAGTCGTCCTTCAGTCGCGTGAAAGAGTTATCTTCGAAGATTTGAAATCACAAACAAACAAACATCAAATAGCACCTGCATAGCATATATTCATAAATCATATCTATTATGGTGATCAAGGAATCCATAAAATAAACATTCAATCGACAGCTTATTGAGAAAAACAAACTTATTTGTATTAACTTTGAAATAGTAGAAGAACCTTACAACCTTTTCAGCCTTGATGTTGAACAGGTCTTCCTGGGGTTCGAAGCAGGAATTTCCTTTACTCTGACAAGACTTGCACTCTTCCAACTGAGATACATACAGGTATGTAATCTTTCCTCATAAAATCTCAACTAAATGAGTCCAAGTTCCAATAGCACTTTACCTCAAATAATACTAAAGCTTCAACTCCCTTTGAGGCTGCCCAATGCCTCTTTTTATAGTGCAAAAGAGGAGGTTTCAGTTCCACCTATGAAGGGATAGAGTCCTCCATCAAAGGGATAAGCTCCTCACATCAAGGGGTTAGCTCCTTAAGGCATGGGATACATGAACCTGAAAAGAGCGGTCTTGCCACCGCAAGATTTCTTCCAGAAGCTTCTAGAAATGACTGAAAGTGAGCTTTTTGAGTTTACTTGCACCCTTTTAATATTTTACAGGGGTTCGCACCCTTAACACAGAGAAAGTGCGATAAGGTACACAGGAGACATGACCATTAGGTGTGGGACCATAGGTAAGACAAAGAGAAAGTGCGATACTAGAGTTTTAGAGATTTTTAAGGGATTTTCTCTGATTTTCAGGGCTTGACATGAGGAACTGATGTTTTAGACTTGCAGAGGAGGTAAGTATGAGTGATAATGAGATCATACAGATAGCAGAATGTCAAGGTGACAATTTTTAGTGCAATACCTCTATGAGATGGTCTCGTTGGTGGTGACGCCCCAAAACCCCAATGGCTGGCGTAATGCATCATAGCCTGCGGCCAAGCATTCCTGCGCTCCCTTGCATACAAATATGTATCTTTGTGCCCCTTCGCACACCCTTGAACCCAATTTCACCCCTCTATGCACTGCTGGACACCACTACTAGCTACCACACCATCTTGTATCAGTCGATACCCTTCCCATGATGATGTAGCTGTTACTTCATGAAAAACCTCAAGGTGGTGTGAGTCACTCCTCCTACTCCATATTTCACATTCACATGACTCGACACTCCACCATACACCCCTGTGTTCCTCTCGAGAACACTAAACTCTGTGGTATGACTTTGTGCACCACTGAACACCTACGCCAACTTCCGCACCACCCTACATCATCAGCCATCCCACATGCATAAATACACCCATGACTTCGCTAATGACCCCACCATGAAGTGGGCTATTCCTCCTCATCTTCCTTGTTAGAACTAAGTGGTCTATGTCCTCACATGCTAATGGGAATGAGACTAATGTGCCTAGCTTCCATGGCACATGTGTCCAATGTGCCCATGAGAAAGCATTGTCTCCATACAACGTGTCGTCTGGTGGCCTGTTGATGCCACATCCTCTGGCCAACCCCTGCCAGAGTATGCTACTCTTCCTGTGACTCCATGTGCATACAACATGTCTAAAGAACCCATGGGTTTGACTCATGGACCCCTTGACCAATAGTTCCGACTGACACTCCCCCAAGGAATGAGTGCACTCAGTAACTGAGTTCACTATCCTAGTGGCGCCATAGCCCTCCTGAATCCCAAAATGGTCTACTATAGAATGGCCTCTCGGGCTATCTTGGACTTCCTTTTCAATGCTAGAAGGTTGATCTGGAGCTATCAAAACTGTTGTGGGTGACTATAATCTATAATCTCAGTCACAAATATGGATACCTCTATGTCTCTTGGACCCTCATCAACCTGCTGTAGGCGGTCATCATCTGGAAAATCTATCACAACTCTGAGTGCCTCCTCAATTAATACAACCTCAACGAATGGCCCTACAGGTGTATGCTCAATGATCTCCACCAAGGTGCTAATCGAAACCATCAAAGGAATCTCCAGCAAGGTTGACACCTATGTCACATTCGGTATGTATAACTTCTCCTCACACTCATGTGAGCCCTTAGCCTCCTGCCCAATATCCTCCTTAGGTTCTCGACATTTGAGGTGTGGTCTCCACCAATAGTAATGCCTCCTAGCTCCATCCTCTAACAATCCTCCTCTATGCTCCTTGAACAAGAAATCCCTATTGATCCTAGGGACCGATGCCTCATACTCATCAATCCTCTCCATGAAGGACCTCCTCAAATCTACAAAGGTGTCTGGTTCCATTCCCTTATTCATTTCATCTAGAAATTAAGGCATGGTAGGTTGGCTAGCTGGCCATGGGTATTGTTTTGCTGGAGTGCGTGTGCATGCACATGGATTCTTTGCTGGGTATTACTCAACATCCCCATCATTTGTTGCATCCTCTCTAGGACCTGTTGGTTTTTCCTCCTTAATTGTTAGTTATGCCTCATTAACTCCTCCATGATCCCATGTGTACTCTTCCCTTTTTGTGTCATTGGAGTGCCCATAAATTCACCAGTAACTAGCTCCCCCACAGATGGCCAAGATCGTGCTTTGATACTAGTGTAATATTCCAGATGGAAAATTTACAATGATAACAAAAACATGCAAATATATAAACACAAAAAATTTCAGAAACTTGTGTTGGCATTAAGATTGCATGAGTTTTCATTTATGGCAACCCACTTGTAAAATATCAAATATATTGGTTCTGGATAAACTCAGAGATGGCACAGTGATGAAAGAAAATTTCAGAATGATGGGACAAATTTTTTTCAGATCAGTTTCAGAAGATGGAAAAAGCACATTTTTAAGAAAATATACACAATTTAGTCAAGGCAAAGTCGCATATACACATGGGTAAGAATAAGCATAATCGCGTATGTGTTCGCACACTAAGTTTATGATTCCAAGGGTAATTACCATGGTATTAGCCCACAATATTGAGTGCAGTAATGACTATTTGATCCCGTCCAAGAATATCACTGGCACTTGTGTGGTTTTGGCTCATGGTATTAGCTAAGGCTCAAACTATATAAGGAGGAGAAGATCATAGTGCAAGTGTGTGGATGTGAATGAGAATTGAATGAATAATTCAGTCTGAAGTATATTTTCATGGATTGGGCTATATTCAATAGATAGATCTAATATTTTGATGCAGTCATGAATACAATAATGGATCAGGATCTCTAGGTAATATTCCCAAATGGGAAAAGAAGGAATATAGTGCAAAATGTTGGAATAGTAGTGTAAAACATCAAATAAAAACATAGGACCAATATGGAGCTTCTTCATTCATCATAACAACAACAAACATGTATTATATAATGGGCAAAAAACCATACAACAAGATACAATAAGCTTCTAATGAAGAAAACCCTCAAGAAGGAGGTGCTTCTACTATATCAAAATGTCGAAGACATTGCTACAACGCAGTCATAGAAGCACTGCTACAGCAAATGAGTACAAAAAAGATAAGGGCTATTATATGCCTAAAAAATAATGTACAATAAAGATCAAGGCTCTATAAAACCTCCAGAAAAGAACCCCAAAGGGTCTCCGGGAAAAACACCCAACGATACAATATGCGCTGCAGCCCTAGGGCTGAAAGTATGTTGCAAAAAAGTAACTAAAGAGTTATGGCTAAAGCTGATATAAAAACAAGAATTCTCTCCTCCAATGGATCCTCCAGATGAAAGGCTAGCCCCTTCACTGAAGAAATCACTCCCAAAATTACCTACTGCAAATGCCCCTACAACTCCTCCCTAGAATAATGCAGATCCATAATGATATTGTGTTGTAGGGGATAAAAACACTATGGCCTGGTGCCAAATGTATCAATGATGCCCCAGGGCCTTCTTGACTAGCCTCCTAAGAGAAAGGAATCTTCCTCCAATGAGATCTAGCTCATAAATCACCCAAATCAACCCTCCACAACTTCTGCCCTGCAACACAACACAACCTCTCAACAGAAAATGTGCTATACATTAAGACTGAAGCCTTGGCCCGATGCCTGAAAGTGGAATGTAGTGCAATGCTATTCCTAGATATCACTCCAGAAAAGAGGTGGGATTCCCGCTTGGGAACACCCTGTGCTAAACATCATTGCAATCTTAGCTAAACAAATGAAGAAATCTATATGTCTAAACATACCATATAATCAAAATATCATATGCATTCATAATGAAATATGGCTGCCATCTTCTTCCTTATATAAGTGATGAGCTTCCTAACCCTAGGCCCCACTCATTTAAGACACCACTTCCATGCAAATAGTCTCCAACTAAAAATGCGTTGTCCCATAATGAATGCCACTCCTCCATGACAACACTATTGATTTGGTCAAAGTTGACCTAGTCTATGTGTTCCAGCCCCTTTTCACACCTAAGGGTGCTTAATTATGCTGCCAAGATGTCCTCCTTTCACATTGGCATTGATTTTATTCATATTAAGGAGATTTATGGATGTCCATATCCTTTTATTCATCAAACAAGAAAGTAAAAACAAAAATTAATATTCCAACTAGCTCATGGCTAATTGGGAATATTACATTCCTCCCCGCTCAAATGTTGTTTGTCCTCAAGCAACTGTAAAGGTGAGTGCCACAACTCTTATCCTCCACCATTGGTGACACCTTCATGTGATAAGCTTCCCTCATAAGCCAAGTTTCTTCCAATCCATCCCTCCATGACATTCTCCTCCCAAGTTCTTATGAGATGCAAATGACTCATCCCATAAGGAAGTAATAGATCCAATGAAACAATAATGGTTTGCCCAATGTCCTCCCTGAAACATGTAGCATAATGAACATGGAGAATCTCTCTCCCAAAGGACACATCCTTTCATTCTATCCTCCCTCCAATCATTCCCATAAAAAGAATAAGAACATCATCAATATATGGGATCAAAACCAAGTACATATAAACAACAATATGAAAAAATGGAGGTGGATCATAGTCCCACATGTGGAAACAACACAGTATATCTCTTGGCTGCATCATATAGTGATATGGTAAGTGGTTTCCCCACCATTTACTTGCTGACATAGTTTTCTCACAAGTTTTGAAAAGGTGAGAAATGTTTGGTGCCTTTGGAGTGCACCCTGAATGATACATCATCTACATATACCCTCTTAGGGAGTGGCTATGCTAAAAAATGTTTATGGCCCAAACTTGGCCATGAAGTTTATAAGGAATAATGCTCCTACTTGGAGCAATGGCCTGCACATATATGGTAAAGGAATGAAAAAAATAATCAAGTAAATCATTATGCACATAAACATGATCCTTACCATAAATCCTGCTCATACAAATGGAGTGGTCCATAGATAGATCCCCTCTCATTCCAAAAGAGGAAAGAGGTGGCTATGATAACTACTTCATAGAGTTATGTATCTCTTCCATCTCCACATGATCCATGCATCTTCTTAAATGCTAATATATATCCTCTTCAAGGCCTTCCCAAGTGTATGCCTCCATGATAGTGTGGTATGACCTCATGGAATAAGTGTGGTTGAAGAGAAAATCCTCATGTGCTCTTTGTAGTAACTTCTCCTTGATCTTGGAAGCTCTAGATAAGAAGATCCTACCATGATAGTAGATGACGTCATCTTTGACTAAATATCCCTCCTCTTGAAGTTGGTCATCGAGTATCATGCATGTAAAAATATCCTTGGAATAATCCACCAACAACTAGGATTTCCAATATGGATCTACTCTCCAAAGTGATAGCGTTGATGATATATCATATAAAGCATATGTCATATGGCTTTCCTCCTCTTTGACATCTCCCATGCCAAAGTCACATGTTGGAAGGTTGTTATCCTTCTTTTGCTGCTCCTTTCTCAACGCAGAATAAAAAATGAGAGTGGGTAATGATGATGTTGGGAGAATGTCTCCCTCCTCCTTGAGTCTACCCAAGACTCTCAGTTCTGTACCATGGCCTCCCAATGCTCCAACTCCTCTTGGATCTTTGAATGGTGCACCATGATGTGAGACATTCCTCACCAAATCTTGATTAGGTGGCCTCCCAAGTGGTTTGCCAAAAAACAACAATGTTCCATGGGCCAAAGTCATGTGCATAATAGATGGGGCTATTAGATCCTTGCTTCCATTGCGAAAATCCATCTCTGTTTTCTGTGTGGAAGTTTTATGTGATGGATATGTGTGCATGCCCTTAATCATCTGATTTTTTCCACTCTTTCTATCCACCCATCCCATCTGCAAAGTCTCCCAATCTGTGGTGACCTTCCCCAAAGTAATCAACCATTGCACAGCCAATATGACATTGGTGTCAGGTATGCCAACCACAAGTAAGTGATCAATCAATGTATATGTGCCCATGGTGACATATAAAGATGGAACATAATGCATGCACTGCATAGTTCTAGCTCCTGGGACTAAAACAGAAAATCCCTCAAAATCATCATTGGGTATTTCCCTCCCTTGCACTAGTTGGGCATCAATAAAATTGTGGGTAGCCCCACTGTCAATAAAAACTGAAACCCTCTGATCTAAGATGGAACCTCGAACCCTCAAGGTCAAGTACTTGGGTACTCCTCTCAATGATGCAAGAGGTCCTCCAATTGGAGAAAATGCCCCATCCCCACTTCTTGAAGGTAGTGGATCATCTCCTGCTATGCTAGTGTTGTGACCTCTTTCTGGTTCTTCTTCTTCTTCCTCCTCATCATCTGAGAAGACCTCTATATAGTGTGTCTTTCCTACTACACATCTATGTCCGGGTGCCCATGATTCTTGGCATGTGAAGCAAAGCTTCCTTCTCCTCAAGTCTCTTCAGATATCATCACTAAGAGGCACTTTTTTTTGGCTCTACTTTGAAAGAGGAGCCTTCTCTTCCTTTCCCTTGGATGGAAAAGTGGGCTTTTGCTGAAATGTTGCCTTTGCTTTTGGTAAGGAATCTTGTAGATCTCTAGCCCTTTCAATGGAATATTGAAGGGTAGTGGGCTTGGTAGATTTAACCAACCCATGAAGAGGTTATGCTAACCCATCAATAAACATATAGACCTTCCTTGATGCAGATAAATCATGAACCATAACAGAAAGTTTTAGAAATTCAGAAATGTAAGTTTCTGGATTACCTGATTGTTTGAGCTTTGCTAGCCCCATGAAAGGTGCCTTCGGGTCTCTCCAATCAAACCTCTCCACCAATCTCCTTGTAAAATCTGAATATGCAGTCACATTGGCATGATCCAATGTAGAAAATCCATGAAACCACCAATCATGTGCCTCACTCTCAAGGTGCAACACTGCTATCTTGATGGCCTCCATCTCCGGTACTTTTTTCAGCTGGAAGTAGATGTCTAGATTCTCTACCCATGATTTGGTAGTGCATTTAGATGACCCATTAAATTTGGGTAAGAAAAATCCACCCATAGTTCGATGTAGATCATGATTCTGAATGAATCCTACACCTTTATTGTGATGTCTGGGTCTCCTATTGTCCTTAATCTGACAGAATTATTGAAAACTCAAGTGATCCTTGAATCTCTGAGATTGAGACTCATACTCCATGAAATAGTCTTCAAGAGTTTCTTGTTCTTGAGACCCTTCATTTCCCACTGCTAAGAATGTAGGCATTGTAGAGCATTGGGAAACTTGTTGTTGCTTCACTGGTTGATCATTCTAGTGATGAGAAATGTCAGAGCCTTCACCATGTAGAAATAATTTAGGGGATTCCTTGTATCGATCCATCCTCATCTCCTTTATTTTTTCTAGCAATGTATTGCATAGTTAGAAGAATTAGCTTGGGATACTCCTTCTCTTCATCTTCTCCTGATAAAGGGGTTTTACCCTTGTCTTCTTTATCATCTGTATAATCAAACTTTCAGTTTCTTCTTCTGAGATACGTCTTCTCTCTATCTGTGATAGGAACTCCTTCTTCTGATGACGTATTGGCTTAATATGCACAGGCTGAGCCAAGATTATGCTTTGATACCACTGTAATATTCCAAAATGGGAAAAGCAGGAATATAGTGCAAAATGTTGGAATAACAATGTAAAACATCACATAAAAACATGAGACCAATATGGAGCTTCTTCATTCATCATAAAAACAGCAAACATGTATTATATAATGGGCCACAAACCATATAACAAGATACAATAAGCCTCTAATGAAGAAAACCATCAAGAATGAGGTGTTGCTACTATATCAAAATGTCGGAGACACTGCTACAGCGCAGTCATAGAAGAAATGCTACAGAAAATGAGTACACAAAAGATAAGGGCTGATATATTGCTAAAAATAATGTACAATGAAGATCAAGGCTCTATACAACCTCCAGAAAAGAACCCCAAAGGGTCTTCGAGAAAAACACCCAAAGATACAATATGAGCTGCATCCCTAGGGCTAAAAGTATGCTGCAACAAAGAAACTGAAGAGTTATGGCTGAAGCTGATATAAAAACAAGAATTCTCTCCTCCAATGGATCCTCTAGATGAAAGACTGGCCCCGTCACTGAAGAAATCACCCCCCAAATCACCTACTGCAAATACCCCTGTAACTCCTCCCTAGAATAACGCAGATCCAGACTGATACTGTGTTGTAGGGGATAAAAACACTATGGCCTGGTGCCAAATGTATCAATGATGCTCCAGGGCCTTCTTGACTAGCCTCCTAAGAGAAAGGAATCTTCCTCCAATGAGATCTAGCTCAGAAATCACCCAAAACAACCCTCCACAACTTTTGCCCTGCAACACAACACAACCTCTCAACATAAACTGCACTATAAATTAAGACTAAAGCCTTGGTGTGGTGCCTGAAAGTGGAATGTAGTGCAATTATCTTCCTAGATATCACTCAAGGAAAGAGGTGGGATTCCTGCTCGGGAACAACCTATGCTAAAAAACACTGCAATCTTAGCTAAACAATTGCAGAAAGCTATATGTCTAAACATACCATATAAAAAAAATATCATATACATTCATAATGAAATATGGCTGCCATCCTCTTCCTTATATAAGTGATGAGCTTCCTAACCCTAGGCCCCACTCATTTAAGACACTATTTCCATGCAAAGAGTCTCCAACTAAAACTGCGCTGTCCCATAATGAATGCCTCTCCTCCATGACAATGATGTTGATTTGGTCAAATTTGACCCAGTCTATGTGTTCTAGCCCCTTTTCACACCTAAGGGTGCTCAATTAAGCTGCCAAGATGTCCTCCTTTCACATTGGCATTGATTTTTTTCATATTAAGGAGATTTATGGATGTCCATATCCTTTTATTCATCAAACAAGAAAGCAAAAACAAACATTAATATTTTAACTAGCTCATGGCTAATTGGGAATATTACACTCTAGACCTAGAATGAATATGAATTTTCATGATCTGTTATGAGTTGTTTAGATCTGTGGTTTGGCGCATAATTGCTAAAGCAAATGATATGATTTGAGAAAGTTTGTTGCTTTGAAGTGTTGCGTAGTCCTGCAATCTTTACAGATCTATATGCTGGTTCATCATAGTGAAAGCATGTATACCCGCAGGTTCATTTCAGCAAAGGCGCGTATGGAAGTTAGGGTTATATCTGAAGATTGTTGAAGAAAATGTATGATCATTTCTGTTGTGTTTCTGTTGTCTGTCAATGAAGTCTTCATGTAGATCTGGATTGGTTGAATACTGTTTATACTACTAATTGATTATGTATAAAGATGATCAGTGACTGGTTGATTGAGAATAATGAATGCTGCTATCTGAATAAGGGTTCTGTAATCTGAAAAAGTGTGCCTGAATGTCTCTAATCTATTTTGAGTCTAGTCAGAGATCTAATTTCCATATATAAAGATATATACACAGGTTTCTCCACATAAAATCACGTATACACGCAGGTTACCATGAGTGGAGCAACTTATACAATTTGTTTTATGAATGATCAGGGTTGAAGTTGATTCTGAGTGTTAATACAGAAGTCTGGGTTTAATGATGTGATCTGGTTACAGTGATATCATTGTTCTATTTGAATATTGGTTTAAGGTTATTAGTATTGATCTACAGATTTTGTTGTGTTGAAGCTATTGGATCCAATATGAAAATTTATGAAATGTGGTTTGCAGTGGTTCTGAGGGTTGAAGCCTTCAATGTGTAAGTCGAAGCTTCCTGCCAGTAGAAGCTGGTGATAAATTTAGGGAGTTGAAGCTCCCTTCCAATAGTGGCTGGTAAATAAGATCAGGGGGTTGGAGCTCCCTTCCAGTAGTAGCTGGAGAACAAGAGAAGGTTGCAGCCTTCTGCAAGTGGGTGCCTATGTACTGGTATGAGTTTGCATTAGTACAACATTGTGAGCAATTTTCTATATAATAAATATTGAAGACAGAGATGATAACAACGTTAGTTTTCTCCCAACTTGGGTTTCCACCTTAAATCTTGGTGTTCATGTGTGATGATTTACTTTTTTATTACTGCAAATATCTACTGCTTAAATTTCTGATTCATAAATGATGAACTGGGCTAAGTAAAGTTTTTGAAGATTTATTTTAACATCAAATTTATCTGGGCATACACAAGTTTCCTTTATGAATGTCACATGCATACGCTAGTTGGAATAATTAGAGCCACGTGTAGAAATCAATAAATTAAAAGAAAATATTGTGATTATTTAAAATACTGATTCACCCCCCCTCCCCCTCTCAATATTTTTCCCAACAATTGGAATCAGAGTAGGTCCTTCTGAAGAAGCTTAATCGCTAGAAGGAAGATCTTTCAAGATGAGAAATCAAGATGGAACAACATCTATCATACCACCACTCTTCAATGGAAACAATTTAATATTATGGAAGAGAAGAACAAGATCCTATCTTCAGTCTCTTGGAGAAGATGTTTGGGCAATAGTTGAAGGTGGTTACCAATATCCAACTGCAGTTCCTGCAGATCTAGCAACAAGGAAGAACTATGAAACCAATGCACAATCTGTTAATGCATTATTAGGAATTCTGACTCTATCAAAACTTGTCAAAGTTATGCAGTTAAATACGAAAAATGAGATATGGGACAAAATAATTCTGAGCTATGAAGGTGATGCCAAGGTAAAATGTGCTAAACTCCATTCTCTCAGAATTCAATATGAAAATATCAGAATTCATAATGATGGAAGTATTGCTAGTTTATTTTTATGTCTCGATGAGATTGTAAATCATGTGAGAAATTTGGGTGAAGACATAAGAGACACAACTTTAGTAGAGAAAATATTGATATATCTAACTCCTAAATTCGAGTCAAAAGTGTTTTCTATTGAAGAGAAGTAGGATCTTCAGACTCTTACTGTTTTTCAACTTCATGGGATCCTGACTGATTTTGATATGAGAAAAGGAGGTTCGTCTCAAATCAAAGAAGCTGCTTTTAGAGCTACTGCAAAAGGAAAGGAAAAGGAAGAACAAAAGGAATCAGGGTATGTATCAGAAGAAGATGAGGTAAATTTTTGTAAAGAAAATTCAACTTGGCATTGGAAGGTTCAGAGGTAAGCTTCCTTTCAAATGTTTTTCTTGTGGAAGAGTGGGTCATTATGCTGCTAAATTTCCTCATAAAGATAATCATGAAAAGGGAAAGGATTTAGCAAAAGGTAACAAGAGAGGACTTGTCAATAGAAAAAGTTACTATACTCATGAATATAGTGATGGCTAATCAAATAGTGAAGAATAAGAATATGATCAAGATCTTAGACTACTCATGGCATTTGAAAAAGACACTAGTGAGGCTAAAGAAAATTTTATGGGTGCTTTAGAAGAAAATTACTTTCTTGAAGAAATCACTCAACTCAAAATATGTTTGGAAGAAAACAAAATAGCCATAGATACTCTAAAGAATCAATTCATAGAAAAGGAGAAGCATAATGAGAAATTAGAATGTGAAATAGAAATTATAAGAAAGGAACTTGAGAAAGTAAAAGCTCTAAATATTAGATTTTCTAAAGGATTTGAAACCTTAGATGGAATTATCAAGGTTCAACGCTCTCTTCTTGTGAAGACAGGTCTTGGATATATTGGTGAATCTTCTCAGTTAGAAAAATACTGAGCTACAAGCTATCTAAATGCAGCAAAAGACATCCAACAAAGTCTCATCACTCAGTAAAAGAACAAAGACAATACTCAGGTAAAGCATGATCACTTGAATTCAAGAGTGAACAATAACAGAAGTATCATTCAAAAGGTAAACAACACTAGAAGGGTCTATGATCGCAAAAATTTCTTCTTTAATGGACAATGTTTCTCATGTCATAATTTTGGTCACAAAGCTGCTCAATGTGTTGCATACAAAACCATCATGATCAGAGAAGCAAGAAAACAAAGAAATGAGACATGAATAAAGAAGAATACCTATAATAATTTTTCTCCTCTTCAAGACGAAATTGAATGCTCATTTTACAATAACTTTGGACATGAAGAATATGAATGCAAGAGAAAAATATAGCCAAAATAAAAAATATCCACAAGTTCTAAGGTATGGAGAAGGAAGGACTTACAATTCGAGAACTGTGGCATAGATTTATTTATAGAAGGAGAGGAAAATCAATTGTACATTGATATTAGATGTTCAAAACACATGACAGGTTACAAAGACAAACTTATTTCATACAATGCATTAGAAAAGGAAAATAATGTTACTTTTGGAAATGACTCTCCTGCTATCATTAAGGGTAAAGGATCTGTGTTTCTTAAAGAAAAGGTTAAAGCTAACATTGTTATGTATGTTGATGGATTAAAGCATAAATTGTTGAGTGTTAGTAAAATGCGTGACCAAGGAAATGAAGTTGTCTTCCGATCAAATGAGTGTGGTTCGTGAGCTTGAAATCGAAAAGATCATAATAAAAGGAACAAGAACACCAAGAAATCTGTATATATTGAAAGGCGGCCAATAAAAATGTTATCTAGGGAAATCTGCAGAAAATTGGTTATGGAACAGAAGATTGGGACATCTAAGCTTTTCTCAAATAAGAAAATCAAGCAGGCTCAAAGATGTTCATGATCTACCCAACATTACTTTACCAGAAAATACCATATGAAAGTCATTCCAATTCGGTAAGAAAACCATGGTTCAGTTTAATGCCAAAGAAGGACCAACAAGTAAGCCTCTTGAACTTATACATACTAATTTGTGTGGACTTGTAAGGAAAAAGTCACCTCGTGGAGAACAATACTATATATTATTCATTGATGACTTTTCTAGAATGTGTTGGATTGGTTCATTGAAACATAAAGATGAAGCATTTGAAAAATTTAAGGTCTTCAAAGCTTTAGTTGAAAATTAATTAGATCTAAAAATGAAATGTCTTAGATCTGACTGAGGAGGAGAATACATATCAGATGAATACTTTGATTTATGTGAACAATATGGCATAAAATGACAATTTTAGAAGGATTCATTCTGAGAAATGATGAAAAACTTGTTTGCAAACTTAAAAAGGCCCTATATGGTCTAAAATAAGCCCCATGAGCATGGTACTATCATCTTGAAAAATATCTTCAACAACAAGGTTTCACAAAAGGATCTACAGACAATAACTTATACACAAAAATTGAGGATGATAAACTGTTAATTATTGTTGTTTATGTTGATGACATAATTTTTAGGAGTAGTGAAGAATCCATCAGTCAGAAATTTGCTTCTATTATGTATCAAGAATTTGAAATGTATTTACTTGGGGACCTAACATTTTTTCTTGGCTTACAAGTGCAACGAGCAAAAGATGACATTTTTATTTCACAAGAAAAATATCTCAAGTAGGTTCTGAAGAAGTATGGGATGGAAGACTGCAAACTTATGAGCACTCCAATGGTGACCGGATGTAACCTCAGTTCTCATGATGATTCTCCCATGGTAAACCAACCAGAGTATAAATCTATTATTGGAAGTGTAATTTATCTAACAGTGACTAGACCGGATATCATGAATGCGGTTGGGATTGTTGGACGATTCCAAGCCAATCCAAAGGAGTCACATCTTCAGGCCGTAAAAAGAATATTCAAATATCTGTAAGGAACTCAATTTTTTGGTCCATGGTATCCCAAGAATGTTTATCTTACTCTTCATGCTTACGCATATGCGGAATGGGCTGGAAATGAAAGAAAAAATGCACTGTAACTAAGCCTATGGTTGGTGGAGAGTGGTTCTTCCTTCTTCAATTTCTATCAAGCATAAGTAAAATAGATAAGTGTATTTACTCACTTAGTTAATGAAATGATATTTCTATTAAATGCTTCATGCATGTTGCTATGTTGGATATTTGTGTATATGGCCATGATAAGCTAAAATTTGTTGTGATATTTTCATTAAATATGTATGAGAAGTGAGGTATGTGTATTGTACAATTTGTCGAAATGTTGATTAATTCTTATTCAATGAATAAATTAAATATACATAGGTAGCCTTTCCCATACATTACCTATGATAATCATGCAATACGTTCTCATGAATTGAGATGTTTGTTTTGGCTATAATGGCTATATTTGATCAAAGGTTCATGAAAGTTGTCATGCTCATTATTGCACATTCTTGTAGTAAGGAATTGAAAGATGTGGTGAATGGTGTTGGTTTCTAGCTATATTATTTCCCGTTAGTATGAATTATGTCTACAAAGTAATTCCCTGAGGATAATTTCATGTGTTAAATAAGACATGTTACGAAGTGAAATTTATAAGTTGGTATGAAATTCAAGACTCCTTAAGTATATATTGTAATGTTACTTTCCTTTAATAGGACATTGGTGGAATAGTGTAGTTGCGATTTTTTCAATGTTATGAAAGAGAAGACTTGAAATTCCTTATATGCATATGAGGACCTTTACCCTTAGGAGATAACCCAATATATTAGCCTCTCTATTTTGTACGTGTTGGAAGTGAGAAAACACTATTTTAGGTGGAAGAAGTTATGAATCTAGCGATTAACCATATCCTTTCCTTTCTTAGAGGAGTTTCCTAGTTGAAGTCTTTTGGATTCCCTTAGAGGTCATTGAATACTTCTAAGTATTTTTATGTTTTCTGGGAAATTTCATTCCTTATGAGATTTAGCTTTATTCCTTGGAGTAGGTTGAAATTCCTTATCAGGATTATTATAATTTTTGGGATCAGAGTCCTTGGATTTATGCCTTAGTCACATGGTCGATAAGAGCCATGAAAAGGCACCTAGATGAAAGTGGTTTTCAGGCCCCATGTATCCATATTTTCAAATTGTAACTATTGCAACTAACTCCGGTAGTAACAATCCTCATTGAGTCACTCTATCGATTAATGGATGTGAATCTTTCCTATAATTTGTTGTATATCAAGCCATTGATGTTGGGAATTATCATCATTCAACAATCACAAGTTTTCCAATGCTATTGAGCCTTGATCCAATAAAAGCTAGTGGAACCCTCTTTGTTAGTGGATTTTTGTATCATTTTTTTGGCATCAACCAATGGATATCCGATATCAATCTATTGACTCCTTGATAAACCATCAAGTATTTGTGAAACAAATTCTCAACACCAACATGATCATCAGATAATAGGATTATTCTAATTTATTAACATCCATATCATATCAGGGAATGGACTCGAGTGGGGAATTATAGTCAAGGTATATATCTTGGTGGGTTGGTGACCTGGTAGAACAGGGTGTTAGATAGAATCAAGTAAAGTTGTAGAGGAGTATCTAGAGATTGTTATAATGAATTTTGGGAGATTAGGATTTTGGGGCTAGGTGAATCATTGAGAACCCAGCAACGCATGACCTTGGTGCCAACATAATCCGACATGTTTGTCAGCTATTTGGAACTAGCTCCCAACATGGTGCGCTGATGTATACCTAAGACCCCCACATGTCATCCTCCTCAAAGACACCCTAAAATGTTGATGTGTCATGATGACATGAAATCAATGTGGGTCTTTGATGACATACCATGTTTATGTGGAGTTGATGTGGAGATATAATGGCATGTTGAAATGTTGTGATAATGTGGCATGAAGGCATATTTGATGATGTAGTGTTGACTTGGCATGCCAATGTGGCAAGGTGATGGGGAAAGATGAAATGTATTATAGTTCATAGTGATTTTCTAGTGGAAACCAAGGAAAATGTGACAGGAAGATCACAATTTTAGATATTGTATCATCAAATTTGGGATACTGGATCATCATGTATCTACAACCACTTTATTTGTCCCTAGTATCTTACTGGGTAGACTATCGACTTATAAATTTTTGGCCCATTAGGATGTTGGATGTCAAACATTGGATTTTTGTAAATAAAATTCTATTATCTCTCCTAGGAAAGTGATCGATAGATGGAAAAAATAATTTAAGGGAGATCATGTTAGGATGACATCAAGTGCTAACCCTTTGTCTGGTCAGGTGGAAATGAAATAGGAGTGTTAGACTAGTGAAACTATACTTGGGGAGATGATAGCCAATGATGATGTGGCTAATTGGGTTGGCCCATGTGGTCCAATAAGGTAGACATGTGTAGGTACATATGATGAGGTAGCCCTTGAGGAACAAAATTTTCAAATGGGAATAAATTTTTGTCTAGAGTTTGGTTTTAGATAAAGTTTATATTATTGTAAATCTATCTATAAGAAGAACATGATAGTGTTCATAGAAATTAGTTTGAAGGAATTTAAAAGAAGAGGAAAATTGATAAACCCATCTAATTAAGGTGACCGATGAGGTCATGTATAGATACTAGACATCTTGAGGTCATGTTTGGATACCAAACATCTTGATTAATCAAGAATTAAGGTGTTGGGTTTGTTCCATTTAAGGTTTGAAAATTGTATGCTTGGGACTAAAAATTTAAATAACAATATTTTTATAATTTTATATTAATTTAAGGATTTTTTTTTTAAATGTTTGGATTGTCATAACAAGATTGGGTAATATATTTTGACAACTTGTGACAAGTACATCTTCTATTGTTTTATTGATTTTAAAAAGGCTTTTGAAATAGTGTCGAAGACTAACTTTTAAATAAGTTAGAGGAGTTAAAAGTTCCTTCAAAGTTGAGAGTTGTTGTGATAAGTTTGTACAAAAAAGTGACTACCAAGTTTAGGAACACTGAACACTAGTTGAAAGATATTAGTTGTAGTATAAGAGGTAGGCAAGGTTGTCCCTAGTTCCCTACCATTTTTGGCATATACATTGACATGTGAGAGGGTTTTTTGGAAAAAAAGTAGGTTGTGTCAACTATTGTTTTTTCAAGTGAAATAGATACAAGCACTCATTTATGAAAAAATGATAATTACTTCTAATGATGTTGATAGTATTTTAGCATTTCCAGTTTATCATTAAGAAATTACACTTCATAAATTCAACCATAAATGCACAAGGATAGTAGACATAAAATGCACAAATATCACACAATATTTATCTTAATAAAACCCACTTGGGGAAAAACCCAACAATTGTTTTCTTAGATAAATTCTTGAGTTCAACATGAGATACACCTAATTTTTCTAGTCAAATATGATGGTAAAATCGACCAACAATAAAATAGTCAAACTTGGTTAATTAACTACCCTCTTGTCAAGTTCCACAAACTCGACCCTACCTAATCTTCTTAGGCTAAAATTAAACCTCCCAAAAAATACCCTGAAATTCAAACCTTCTTCCTAAAATATGTTGGCTAGAGTTTTGGCCCTGCTGCGCAAAATTTTTCCCCTGCTACCAAAAATTTCAGCCCTGCTACCCAGAAAATACCTAGAAGCTCACACAAGTGAAGTTGCAGAAGGAAAGAGAATGACACATGCGAATTCAAAGAGAGATAGATAATATGTTATAGATGTCTTTATCCTGATTTTTCTTCTCCTTTGCTTGGATGCCTAGAAGATACTTTGTTACGTGTGAGATCAAATTGTGTTGGAATGAGGAGGTCAAGTGCATTATATATAGTGTTCTGGTTGGGCTGAATGGGTGTCTCTTCACTGGGGCTGACTTGACTTGAAGGAGGGATGAATTGATAAGTTTGGAGCCAAATATTCAAAATTCAAAAATTTCTCTTTTGAAACTAACATGGAGAACATGTCTTATATTAATTATATCTCAAGGGATAAAGCGAAAATGACATGAAGAATATGTATTACATTATTCAGGAGCTAAAATATTAATTATGAAGACCCACCATAGCTACAAAATTCAATACTCCCTCCTAGAAACGAAGGTATTCATAATGCCTCTCAAATGTTCTCATGCAGACAAATTTCTCTACTAAAAGGTTATAACAATTTATCATCAACATCAAAATTATTCAATTACCATAATCCTAGTCAACAACCTTGACTCATGTAAAAATCGTCAACATCACTAGGTACCATAATTCTGGTTGATACCTTTGACCTATGGTGCATTGTCACTATGATCTTGGTTAGTACTCCTAACACATGGTACATCATCAACATCCACTAGTCACCATAATTCTGGTCCCTGTAACACATGGTATACAAACTAGTCTTGGTTTACCATCATCTTGTTCGATATCTTTGAGTCATGGAGAATCTCCAAAGGCCTTAGTCTTTGGAATAATTCTGGGCCCAATGCTAAATATTCTCACTCAAACTGTGTGGAGAGTCTGAGCCTGATGCTTAAAGGCACTGACTCAACTAAGTGATTTTGGGCCTCTAGGACCATTCTTCCTAATTTAGGTCAACATAATTAACATAAGAAGAATGATTTTCTTTTTTCATACCGTTCTCCCTAATTCCAGTCAATATAGTTTACATAGGGAGAATGTATATCCTTGATACTATCTCATCAACACTCCCTCTCACTAAGGGAGGCATTCTCAACAAGTTTAAGCTTGTACTTGAAGTATACAAACTTCACTTTGGATAGAGGCTTTGTAGTAATATCAACTTTCTGCTCATTAGTAGAGATGTACTAGAGATTACGTGTTCCCTTTTGCACCATGTCATGAATGAAGTGGTACTTGATCTTGATGTGCTTTATAATATCATGGAAAGTTGGATTATCTGCAAGCTTCACACAGCTTGGATTGTCACAATATATCATGTTCGGTGCCAAGACCTAATCAAATAGTCCTGCAAGTAACTTTTGAAGCCACACTACTTAACAAGATGCTAAAATGGCTGCAATATGCTCAACCTTGACAATGCTGAGTGTAATAGATGTTTTCTTCCAACTCATCCAAAAAATCATAACGAAGCCCAAACTAAATCAACCTACGGATTTACTCTTTCCATATTCTGAACTCTCTGCCCAATCTGAATATGTATATCCCTGCAACTGTATATAACTATTTGAGACATATCTCAAACCATTATAAATTATACCATGTTAATATCTCAATACATACTTTGCTGAAATCAAATGATAATGTCTTGGTTCCACCCAAAACTGACTCAGAGTTTTGAATTCAAAGAAATTTTCTAGCCTAGTTTAACCAAATACATCAAGGAGCTAATTAAATTCTAGTAAATGGATGGATTTACCAAATATGACTTAGAGTCTCTCAAATTCCTGAGATTAGTCATCATGCCAAGTTTCCATAGATTTACAATCCATCATTCCAAAATTATAAAGGATCTTGATAATACACTTTCCTTGACCAAGGAAGATTTCACCAGGATTCTGCCATACTTCTAGTCCCAAATAGTTGTGCATCAAGCTAAAATAATTCATATAAAATTCATAGCCCAACTCCCTCTTACAATGGATAATGAGATGCTCTACACCTGTTAGAAATAAGTCATCAACATACAATAATAAAATCATAGGTTCATTTTTCTCAACCTTGATTTGTAGGTTTGGATTAACATCACTTTCAGAGAACCCATCACTTTCAGAGAACCCAAGTCTTATGAGGTAGCCATCAATTCAATAATACCAGGCTCTGGGTGCCTGCTTAAGTCCATACATGACTTTATTCAATCTACAAACATGAGACTCCTTCCCATGAACCTAAAAATCTTGAGGTTGTTCTATATACACTTATTCCTCAATCTCACCATTGAGGAAAGCAACCTTTACATCCATATGATGTAAATTACAACCCATAGAAGAAGCAATAGAAATAATAGATATCATAGGAGTGTACCAGGAAATTGGAGAAAAAGTCTCAATGTAATCCTCTCCCTCTTTATGGGAGAATCCTCTAAGCACAAATCTTTCCTTGTACTTGTCAATACTACCATCCACTGCATGATTAATATTGTATATTCATTTGGAGGTCACCGATAACTTCTTTTTAGGTCTAGGCATAATCTCCCATACTTCAATTTTCATAATAGATTGGTATTCTTCCATCATCGCATCCTTCGAAACTTGTTGAGTAGTTTCCTCCCCATAGTTGGAAGGTTTATAATCAACATGATTAATAATCAATGATGCATATCTATAATACCTCTTTGGTCTCTTTATTTCCCTAAAGGTACAACAGGGATCTGCATGTATTTTTACTTCCTGTATGGTAGATCTAAGCCAAACTAGAATTTTATTGATTTTTGGAACAAAAATTGGATCCATGGGATCATTAGGCCCTTCTGGATCTTCATGATGATCTATATTTTGTTTTGAAGGATTGGATGGACCTAAGCCATCTTCCTTGGGATATTCATGCTATTCATCATCAAAATCTATGGTAACATCTTTAGAATTCCAATAGGAAACATTCTCATAAAAGGTAACATCTTTGTTGACTTGAACCTATCGTTGTCCATAAGCATAAATTCTATAAGACTTAATTGATGACTCATTGTATCCAACGAAAAATCCTTTATTTCCTGAAGACTCTAGTTCATTCCTTTTATATTTGGGTACATGTATGTAAACTGGAAAACCAAATATTCTCAAATTTCAAACCTTTGGTTTATATCTAGTCAATGCTTCTTCAAGATTCTTATCTTCCAAAATTCGATGCAAAATTCTATTTTGAATATATACTGTTGTCATGGATACTCCACTCCATAAGAAAATGGGAAAGTGTTGATCATGCATCATTTCATTAACATATTCTTCAATTTATCTGTTATTTCTCTCAACAAATCCATTTTTGTGGACTATAAGGGACTATCAACTCCCTCTTAATCCCAACTTCTTTATAGAAGGAAACTAGTTCCTTGGAAGTGTATTCTCCTCCATTATCCGATCTCAGAATATTTATTTTCTTTCTTGTTAAGTTTTATACTTCAACCTTGAATTCTTGAAATTTGATGAATAATTCATCCTTGGTCTTCATGAAGTAAATCCATGTCTTGCAAGAGAATTCATTAATAAAATTTACATAGTATAGATGGTCTCCAAGGGATTTCACTAGTATTGGACTAAATGCATCAAAATGGGCTAGATACAATATTTCCTTAGGCCTACTTTCACTGCTTAGAAAATACTTATTGACATTCTTCTTAAGTGCACAACCTTTTACATACTTTTTCATGCTCCATTTTCAATTTTGTCACACCTAAAACCATATGATTTAAAGCTATCAAAGCTCTATAGTGAAAGTCATCATATATTCTATGCTATCGTTCACATGGATTGATATCATTATGCAATAATGTTTGAGCTGGTTGTTTCAAGAGTCTATATAACCTTCCTTCACAGACTCTAGTGGAGTCTATACTTGAGCCCTTGAGCCATACAAAGTATGTCCATTAATAAATTCCATTCTAGATCCTTTATCATCCAAACATGAAATATAAACCAAATTAATTTTCAAACCTGGTACATATAGTATGTTGCTAACATGAAAGTTTTTCACCTCATTTCATCTCAATGGATATTGTCCCAATGCCTTTGAATACATAACTATTGTTATCTCCAAGCTCTACCTTTTGAGATAATATATTTTCCATCAGACTTATGATATTGTCATGATATCCTGTCATGTGTCTTGAGGCACCACTATCTACCAACCACATTTCTTCACTATTTGTAGCAAGACTTGTAAGAATAGAAAAAATGGAAGAAATATTTATCGTCTGGATTTTCATTCTTGGGTTCTTTGGATGTTCATCAATTTCTATTGTGGTAGCATGATTCTTTCCATTTATCTTTCCATAATTCAATATTTTAGGAAAAGGGTTTCTATAATGACCAAATTTTTGATAATGATAACATTGGATCTTCGACATATCTTTATTCCCTTGAGGAGAAAGTATTCTACATTCATTACTTCTTTGGAAGATAACCTTATTTATTCCTCCATCCTTCTTGGAACGAGTTGAAATGCTTGAGAGTAACCTTCTTCAAATCTGTGAATCCTTCTATGCTTGAGTACATGAGGTCCATAGTTTCTCAAACCTTGGAGTTCCCTTTATGCCATGTATTCTAAATGAAAATGAGTCCCATGAGTTAGGAAAAAATTAAGTGATGTAGTCACAAGTTCATTTTCAGAAATGATTTCATCAATTTCTTACAGTTGATCTCTTAGTTGAGATATTCTCATGAAATATGAGGCCACAATATCATTTCTTTCCATTTTTGTCATAATGAAGGTCATTCTTCAAACTTATTGCTTAACCAATGTTTTTGATGGTATATAATCCAACTAGGGAATCATACATCTTCTTTGAAGTGTTAATATTTGTGACATGTGGAACCAAATGATATCTGATAGAATCCACAATAATATCTTTGGCTGTGATGTCATCCTTCTCATATTTTTATTTCCCTTCATTATTTGAAGGTTTAGTGACCTTTCCCTTCACAATGCCCAAGACATCATTCTTTGCAAGAATGAGGTCAATCCTAGTCTCCCAAGCCTTAAAATTTGTAGCTCCTTCCAAGTTTTTATCTGACTTCATAGAGGAACCCATGGTTATAGATAAACAATTAGATTTCTGGTGTGGGTGTCTTCAAGAGTGATATCAATGTCATTTCCTTCACCAAAGTTCTGATACCATGATGATTTTTAAAGTGCAACATATACAAGCATTAATTTATGAAAAGCTGATAATTACCTCTAATGATGTTGATAGTCTTTTAGAATTTCCAGTTTATCATTAAGCAATTACACTTCAGAAATTCAACCATAAATGCACAAGGACAATAGATATCACAATGCATAAATATAACACAAGATTTACCCTAGGAAAACTCATTTGGGGGAAAAACAAAACAACATTTTCCTTAGAAAAATTCTTCAGTTCAATAAGAGATACTGTAATGTTCCCAAATGGGAAAAGCAGGAATATAGAACAAAAGCATGGAAATAGCAGTGTAGATCAATGCATAAAAGTGAGAGACCAATATGGAGTCTTTCCATTCATCATAAAAACAACATATATGTATAAAATAATAGGCCAAAACCCATAAAACAAGATACAACAAGCCTCCAATAGATAAAACCCTCAATATTGAGGTGCTGCTACTATATCAAAATTTTAGAAGACTACTACAACGCAATCATAGGTGCAATGCTACAACAACTGAATACACAAAAGATAGATGGCTGCTATATGCCTCAAAAGATACAACAAATGTAGATCTAGGCTCTATACAACCTCCAACAAAGAAATCCAAAAGGGTTTTCAGAAAAACACCACTATACAAGATATGAATCAAATCCCTCAAGCTGAAGATTCACTGCAACAATAATACTGGAAAGGTGTGGTTGATCTGATATGCCAAAGAATATAGCCTTCTCCAATAGATCCTTTGGATGAAAGGCTGATCCCTTCAGTAGAAAGCCTCCTCTCCAAATGTTGTACTGAAACCACCCCTGCAACTCCTCCCTAAAATAACGCAGCCCAAGATAGAAACTACGTTGTAGGGGAAAATGATCAAGTGGCCTGATGCCAAATAGTACAATAAGGCTCAAGGGCTTTCCTCACCAGCCTCCAAATGGAAGGGAACCTTCCTCCACTGAAAAAAACATCAGGAATCACCCGGATCTATTATCCACTGCTGCAACCTGCAACTCAACACATCTCTCAATAGAAACTACGTTGTACCACAAGACTGAAGCTTTGGCCTAATGCTTGATTGTGGAATGTAGTGCAAAACTCTTCCTTTAAGGCTCCTCAAGGATAGAGGTGGGATTCTCGCTCAGGAACACCTTGTGCTAAATAACACTGGAATCTTAGCTAAACAGCTAAAGAAAGTTATATGTCTAAACACACCATATATTCAGAAATATCAAATACATAAACATGAATCAATATGGCTACCATCCTCTTCCTTATATAAGTGATGAGCTTCCTCACCCTTAGACCCACTCATTAAAGGCACTACTTCCATGCATGGAGTCTCCACCCAAAACTGTGCTGTCCCATAATGAATGCCACTCCTCCATGACAACGCTATTTATTTGGTCAAAGTTGACCCAATCTATGTGTTCCAGCTCCTGTTCACACCTTAGGGTGCTTTATTAATATGAAGAGATGATCCACTTTCACATGAGAAGTGGTTTTATTCTTCATAAAGATATTTATGGGTCTCCCTACCCACTTATTCACCTATCTAAGTGAAAAAACATAACTTTAATATTCCAATTAATTTTGGAATATTACAGTCCTCCCCTCCAAAATTTTTCTTGTCCTCAAGCAAATGCAAGGATACTGAAAAATATACAATGGATATGTCTTCTCCCAAGTATACAAGTTATACTTTGGCAGATAAACCAAATAGCTATCATTATGAAGAAGTGGGAGATATATGGAAAGAGTTATATGCTGTCCATTGGCATCCTCAAGGCATGAGAGATGGTAAATGTTGGGTGCCTCAATCCCAATGAGAAACTCCAATCTCCATGATATCATCCAAACAAAGTGAGCCATCCTTGGTAGCTCATAGAAACAATCACCAATCCCCTGCTTTTGTAATGTATATGGGTTGTATGGCTGAAAATGAGAGATCAAGTTATCCAACTCACGCTGTCTCTCTCTCCACTTATGATAAATATGGAGATGCTAATCTTGGGCTTCAATATTATAGTCCTTAGGAAGCCAAAAGGTACTTGGAATCTCATGATCCCACTCTTTGGTTCTAGGAACATTTCTTTCCCAATCCATCACACATATAGTGAATATAATGTCATCACCATAAGGGCTGCAAAATAAAAATGGACTATGTGTCATATGACATGATAGATGGTGAAAATAATCCATTAAGTGAGACCAGCACTGTTCTGCCTCTAGCTATCTCAAAACATAATATGATAAATGGCCATCCAACCACTTGCTTGCTACCATAAGCTTCTCAAAAGATTGAAAATAGTGAAGGACATTAGGTGTTAACTGAATATGAGCCAAGAAAAACATGTCTTGCCCAAAGTCCTCTATAAAGTGGTCATCCCCATCACTGAACGTAGTCCCCAAAGGACCATGGAATCCACAAAGAGGCTTGCTCTCTTGTGGAGCAATGTGATGCAAATGTATGGTAAAGGAATGTACGTACATTGTTAGTTGATCAATAAGCATCAAAACACAATATTTACCATATATTGTACACAAGTTGGTGAAGAGGTCCATAGATGAACCTTCCCATCTCTCTATCAAAAGGGGAAGTGGTTGAAACAAACTTGCAAGGTGGTTTCTCTCCTCTTCATTCATCAAACAAGCTACATACCTCCTAATATGTCGAAGCACATCTTCTTTGAAATCCTCCCAATAGAATCCCTCCATGATGGTGTGATAAGACTCAATGAAGTCTACATGTCTTGAAAAAAGTGCCTCATATGCTACATGTAGAATCTCATTCTTGAGCTTGGAGTCTCTAGTCAAGTAGATCTGATCATGGAAATAAATGAATCCATCCACCACTCTATATCTCTCATCTATCACTTGTCCATCAAGAACCTTACATGTGAAGAGGTTCTTGGAATAATCCACCAATAATTAGGACTCCGAATATGGATCCATTCTCCTCAATAGTTATAGTGCTATTGAGATCTAAAATGAAGCACCTGTCACATCATATATCTCCTCTTTGACATGCTCAATGCCAAAGCCACATGTTGGAGTACTGCTACCCCTCTTTTGCTGCCTCCTTTTCAGCTGATCTTGCCCAAGACAAGATTGAAGTACATGGAGGTAAACCTCCTCTTGGAAGGTATTACCTATCCAAAACATCCATAGTTTGGCCAATGCATGCAAGAGTGTTAATAACCTCTTGTCATATTCAAAAATATTCCTTATGTGTGGAAGTATCATTTGCTACTCCAAGACTATGGACTAGCCCTTTTACATCATGCTCATGCCATCACAGATTCGTGAATCATCATCTTTCAATGCAAATAGCTGAGTGGGAGATGGAAATGTCAATATCAGAAAATTGTTCCTCCCTCCTTTGGACCCATCATAGGCTCTCTGTGCTATGCTAGCTCCTCCCAAGGCTCCTTCCTTAGCCAAATATATCAATGATGCACTACGTTGAGAGAAATATTTGATCATCTTCCAATTAGGGGGTCTCCCTGGTGGAATGCCTCCATATAATGAAACATCAAGGCCTAGAGCAGGCTGTATATGTGAGTGTACTGATTTTTCCCTTCCCTCACTGTGCAAATCATCCTCCTTCCTTTGTGCATATTCCTCTTGAAAAGGATGGGTGTGTATGTTCCCAATCATTTGATGCTAGCACTCCTTCTCATCTTCTCCTACCTTCTGCAAGATCTCACAGTTTAAGGAGTTCTTCTCCAATGTAATCAACCCATGCCCACCCAATTTCATATTGGTTTCAAGAGTCTTAATCACAAAGAAGTGATCTATCATGGTGTATGTCCCCAAAACTGTGGTCAATGTTGGAACACACTTCCTCCATTGCTTTGTCTCATTTCCTATCAACATAGACACATGATGCTCATGATCTACATATGTAAGATCCTTTGGAACTTCTTGCAAAGATACAAGAGTTCCTCTAGTCGAAGAAATTGCTTCATCTCCATTTCCAAATAATGGTAGATCTCCTCCTGCTATCACACTCCTGCTATCACATTGCTGGAGGATCTTTCGAGCTCTTTCCATTCCTTCTCCTCATCATTGGAGAATACCTCTTCGTTAAGAGATCATTTGGCTTGATCCCCTCTTGAGGGAGGAATCCTCATGTCTTATTTTTGTGATCCAGGTGGATATCGGTGGCCTCCCACCTATTCCATTTGGACCCGCGGCATCAATTCTTTCAGTTTTTCAGCTTCAGCACAACTTACTATTTATAGCAGGTTTTCGGGTCCTGCACACCCGGAGCCGTTTTGGGGCATTAATAATCCAGGTGGATATTGGTGGCCACCCATCGAGTCCATTTGAACCCCCATCATTAGTTATTTCAGTTTGTAAGTTTCGGCACAACTTACTATTTTTAGCAGTTTTTCGGGTCTTAAACTTCCGGAGCCATTTTGAGGCCCTAAACGACGTTTTTTGGGAAAACGGAGAGCAACATGGGTAGATGAATACCATGGGTTGATGCCATTTTCAATACCATGGTTAAATTCCATGGGTGGATGGATAACATGGGTAGATGAATACCATGGGTTGATGCCATTTTCCATTCGGATCACTTGGATTCCCAAAAGATACTTTGTTATGTTTGAAATTGAATTTGTTGGAATAAGGAGGTATAATGCCTTATATATAGTGTTTTGGTTGGGATGAATGTGTTTCTCTTCATCATGGCTGACTTGACTTGTAGGAGGGATGTATTGACAAGTTTGGAGCATAAAATTCAAAATTCAAAATTTTCTCTTTTGAAACTAGCATGAAGAACAAGTCTTATATTAATTATATTTCAAGGGCTAAAGTAAAAATGACATTAAAAAAACACTTATTACATAATTCAAGGGCTAAAATATTAATTTTGAAGACATCCCATAGCTACAAAATTCAACACCAACATGACTCTAATTGGATTTTTATGGAGAGTAAAGAGGAGTCCCTATGATCTTGAAAAGCAATTACAAATTATCTAGGATTTTTTTTTAGTATAGGTATGAATGTTAACACCAACACAATTATGGCTATGATATTTAAATCTAAAAACATTACTTACAAAATTTTGTGTATGACAACAACAATTTGGAAGAAGTGACTTCATACAAATATCTCAAATCCATCTTCATTGCATGGTTAACTAGAAGTATAACATTGAGTGTGGAAAGCTTATTATGAACATGAAAAAAATTGTAAATTAGTGGAACTTTGGTTATGTATTAGAAGAAACTCCTCTTTAACACTTTCATCACTCATGTTATCTTATATGGTTGTGAAGTTTCAGGTTGCAATCATGGATAAATGTAAAGCAAATTTTTTTTTTACAACTTATAATCTTAAAATCAAAGACAATACACCATATACTAGTGAATCTTTGCCCCATCTAGCATGATTGTGACTAAGCACTATAAAAGGCCAAAATAAAACTAAGTGTTATACAAGAACAAAATAAATAACATGGAGGACAAGAGACTTCCTAATATTTGCTTCAAACTCTAGTCAAAATGGCTTAACTCTAGTCAAAATGACTTGGGGCTCAAGCTAGGTTGGCATAAAGATGCCAATTCTTGACTAAATCATAAACATATCACGTTGTGTAAGTTTAAGAACAAATTGTTGTGAAATAAAGAATTAGAGGATAGGAGAAAATTAAGGTATTATAAGAAGATGATCAAACCAAATCTAGAAAATTATATTTAAGTAAGATAAAATTAAAATATTATAAGGAGGTTTTCACAAAAGTATCTCTATTTTGACTACTGTAAATAAGAAAATTAAGATTTCAATAGTAAGGATGTAAATAAGAAAATTAAGATTTCAATAGTAAGGATACTCTGATTAGCTCCATAGTGATATACGGTGGACAACCCACATCCTATTTTGACTAGTATAAATAAGAAAATCAATATTACCAAAATAAGAAAAAACTCTTATTAACTTCATAGTAAAATAAGATATTTGACAACACATTCAATCACAATTTCAAAATTTATTTTACAATAATAGCTTTTCTAACTTTTTTTACTCATTAAAAAAATTGGTATAACTCTTATCTTACACAAAATATAATTATAAGAAAACTGAAATAATTTCCTTACCTTCCTTGAAATATAAACGATCAGATTTTATTTCAATAAAAATATGCCATCTCATCATCACCATAAGAAATATTTATATAACTATAAATGATATTTAAGATTGAAAAAAAAAACACAATATTATCCAGGTGTATCCATGTCTGTCTATCAATGTAGGTGTCTATTCTACCTCCAACTTGACCTCAATATATTTTATCATCATTGATAAAGAAGTCCTCACAAAGGTAAAGGTCCTAATCATACATTGTTTCATTGTCAGGTTCAAGGTTTTCGAACAAATTGATCGTTATTAGATGTCTGGACTACTGAGGGGCATAGCTAGGTATTTTGGTTATCATCTTTGACTAAGTTGTTAATCATCCCTTATAACAGATGAGTTTCATGTTCTCAAGATGTTTATGCTAATGCTAGATCAATAAAATTGGTTGATCAGCTCTGTATAAGACAACACAACTTAAGTTTAATGTCATAATTGTATAAGAGTTTGATTCACCCCGAGAAAAAAATCCTCTAGACTTTAACGTTATGGCAGCTCAATAATGAAATTGTATCATCAACAAGTTTGTAAACAAAAACAGAACTAAGCGTATGATCCATTTTAATCCATTTGAAATGCTGAACTTTAATGTTATACCTGATTTTATGTTATAACAGAACTTAAGTTTATTAAAACCTTAAGCATTTGATTCAGGTTAACCTGACCTGTATACTTGAATTTATTTTCATTGTAGAATATTCAGAGTATCTCATTAACACGAGCGAAGTCAAACAAAGTCACCGTTATGTATCCTAAATTCACAATTGACATAAGGATGATAGGATGTTATCGAGGGTCTTTCATGGCACCTAATTAATGCATGTATCCATTTTGAACCAGTGAAAGGTTTGTCTTGTTTTTCGCCCTACGCAGCTGGATTGTCCAGAATCTCAAACCAGCATACATAAGGTTTGGAAATTTTTTAATAATGATAAAAGAGAGTTGTTTTGTATCAAGTTTAGTATTCACTATGGAAATTTGATAAAGATTTCCATAAGGAAAGATTGAGGGTAAAGTTAAGTTATTTTATATATATATATATATATATATTTTTTTTACCAGTACAAGAGACTTACTGAATCACCAAAAACAGTCCCTTGAGACCGAGACTTCGTCAAAGTATACTTTAATATTAAAACAATATCTTCAAAAATAAAATAATATCAATTTTTTTAATAAAAATATTAATCTCTAAATTAAGTAAAAATAAAAAATATATATATTTTTTATAATTAATAACTATATTGTTGACAAATTATTTTTGTAGACTATAACAAGCTTCATATTCTTTCCTTTTTAGCCTACAGGGTGACCCATCAAATTAATATTTCATAAAAATTTCTGAATTTTCCCTTTTAGTATTTCCCTTTTTAAACCCTAATTTGATTTCTAAATTTAATTGTCTAACCTTAATAATAAAAAAAGTCTCTTCCTTTGACTTTGGAATAATTTCTAACATAATTAAATAATTTATAGAGGGTTAGAAAACTTACAATTTTAATATAGATCTTTAAGTAGTTTATTCTCAGTATTACTCAATTTTTAAACCATAACTTATTTAATAGTTTTAAAAACTTAACAATAATATTTCTTTCATCTAGATTAAAAACAAGTTTTAATTTAATTAAATAATTTATAGTAATATCAGATTACATACTTAAAATTAAAATGTAAAGTTAGGAATATTATTACAATATTATATTATTGTAATATAGTATTATATTATATTAAGATGAGTATAGACAAGACTAAAGTCATGATCATTAAATCTTAAAATATGATCCATGGCATAATAATTAGTGCTTAGAACATGTTTATTTTATAAGTATTTAGGCATTGACTTCCTTCAACATCTCAATTGGAATTATAACATTGAGAAAATGATTATTGGGGGCTGGAAAGTTTATTATGAGCTTGAAAACAATTGCAAGTCAGTCTATCTTTACATTTAGAGTAAAAATAGGTTCCTCTTTGAGACCCTTGTCACCCACGGATGTGAATTTTTGGAAGTCCGTCGATCTTTACATTTGGAGTAAAAAGAGGTTCTTTGTTGAGACCCTTGTCACCCATGTTGTCTTATATGGATGTGAATTTTTGGGTTATTATATCCAGAGAGTCATGGAGGAAGATTGAGATGATTCAAAAGAAATTCACAATCTACAACCTTAAGATCAAGGGAAATGCTCCCTATCCTATCCTCTTGATCGAATCTGATTTGTCCCCCATTGAAAGTACAACTATGATTAGATATATGGTGTATAAGAAGAAACTTTAAAACATGGAATAAAAAAAGCTCTCTAAAATTGCTTCTAACTATAGTCAAAACCCTCACCTTCGCCTCGGGCAAGTGGCATAAGGATGCCCAGTCCTGGCTCAACCATTGGGGAATTAAGGAGGAGCTCAGTATAGGAAGAAAAGATAATACCAAAAATACTATTACCTCCTAGTTTAAAGACAAGGTGTGGGAGGATCAAGAGCTAGAGGGTAAAAGGAAGCTAAGATACTATAAGGAAGTGATCAACCCCACCCTTCATAATCAAAATTATCTTTGTGTTGTCCAACAATAAGAAAAAATGAACATCGCTAATATAAGAACTAATTCCCATGAGCTTCGGAGTGAGACCTAGCCGTGGTCTATTTAGATTTTCTATTCTAAGTAGGTGGAAGATGAAAAACACTTTCTTTTAGAGTGCCCTACTCTTACTCACATTTTCTCTCAATTCTGTACCATCTCCCACACTTTCAGTCTTCTTGACCTATTAAGCCAACCCACCTATAGCTATCTTGGATCACTTATTTCCCCTCTCTTTAACCATAAAAACATGATTTTGAAGAATCAAAATTAGATACTTTCTCCGATAGACAGCATTTGGTCGTATCTGAGTGTAACCATCATCATCATCATCATCATAAAATTCTTAAAATTAAAATATTAAGTTAAGATTAAAAAGCTAAAAAACAATATGAGGAAAAATTAGATTAAATTGTTGAAAAATTTACCTTAAAATTTTCATAAAAGGTTAATTTATTAAAGTTAGTGACTCACTTTGTATGGTTGGAAAGCAAAAAGAAATTGACATTTTTCTATAATATTTTTTCTATAATCTACATAGTTATTTTCATAATTTTTTATCAACCATTAAAATCAAACCAATTCTATATAATGATTATATTTTCCTTGTTAAATTGAACTGTTGATATCCGGATTGGTAGGCCAATATTTAGCTGACAACCTTTTATATATATATATATATATATATAACAAACCTTTTTACAAGCTGATCTGCACGTACGTCACTTGAGGAATTCATGGGGCTGTGAAATGTCTTATGAATGTTGTAGAAATCTGTATCATGGTTGAGATTTTTTGTTTGAATGTTGTAGATATTGGTATCATGCTTGAGATCTTTAGTTTGTTTTTTCTTATCCATCACACTATCACGGACAGCTGCAAGAGATTCTGTTCAATATGACTGTACAGAAGCAATTGAAAAATTAGGGTTAGCATTTATGTTGATGGAAGTGTCACCAAATAGAACAACAGATTGAAACCAAAAAAACCATAGAATTTATTGTGTGAGCAAGTTGGTATAAAACCAGCAAGATTATTCTGACAAACCAGGCTTTGTACGTTATTATCCTTCAGTGTTTACACCCGTGAACATTCATTCATCCAAAGTCAAACAGACTTGAAAAAACAATCTTGCCTGCAGTGTATCATATTCCAGATATTGTATATACTATTAAAGATTATTTCTACAGATACAAATTCTATCTGAAATTATAGAAAAAAATTCTCTATGAATTGAAGAAATGTACAACACAAATCCTAACCTTTTTCACTGTAGCCGAAATCCCACCTCAAACATGACCTGCAGGTCGCGTACAGAAGTGAAATATTGGTGAATGCTGGAGAATTCCTTGATATCTGTAATGGTTTTCTTATAGAACATACGCTGTACACTACTCTGACTGCTGCAGAAATCATGCTGAACCGTTGTAGAGGCAATTGAAAATTAGGGTTAGCATTTATACTGATGGAAGCAACACAGCACATAAGACAGAGAGAAGCAATACAATCAGGCAATCACAGAGTGGGTTGTCAGAGCAAATTGGTATAAAACCAATAAGAATATTCTTACAAACCTGGCTGTGTACGTTGTTTTCTTGCAGTGTTACCTGTGCACATTAATTGATTCAATACTCTAACAAACAACTTGCTTGCAGTATGTCGCAGTGCAGCGATAACAAATGAAGACAAATAGTTGGTTATTTGCAAACTTTCTGGCCAGACTTCTGTTAAACACATGCATTAAGAAGGATAGGCCTTTTGGAGAATCTGGTATTTGTTATTTAAAATGTATTTTTATTATATATATTCAACATTGTACAAAACTGTAAGGACTAGAATTATGAAAAAATTACAATTCAATTTTGTAATCTCAATACTAGATTCTTAACAATTTAGACTTGAAGCCCTACTACTTTCCCATATAAATGATACAAAATTGTAAAAAGTATTGGTTCACCATCCCTGACGGGGTTTGATCGATGGAGAGATTGTTTTGCATGGGATGGGTGTCAGTTTCTTGTCATGGAATGGCATAAACTTAATTCGATAGTTTGGTTTTGTAACCTCACATCCCCTCATTATAAATGCATGGGAAGACTCAGGGTGGCGAAGGTACGTGGTAGAGTGTGGTGCTGGTGAGGGGTATCTTCACCCTGCAGCTTATGGTATTTTTGAGGTTATGAGTTTCGTGTGCTTGAGAGTGTTGGTATGTTACCTTGGTGTTGCGTGCGTCTTTTCTTGCTATGGTGGTATAGATACTCCCTTGTCTGTGTTTGTCAATGTTCTTCATCCTTTCACGCTTTAGGGTGCAGGTTGGTATTTGAATTGGTGGTCATCTTTTCAAATTCGGCCCTCCAGGACTGATTTTGTACGTATTTCATATTCTTATCCAGTACTCGCTAGTGCTGGTTGGTATCCCAATAATTTCTCTATGTGGTTTTAGTTTGAGGGTTTCTCCTTTCAGTTTGGAGGTGCAACATATAATTCGAGGGTTTCATATATTTCTCCCCTATAAGCCTTTGTTAACTCTTCTCTTGAGGAATTGGGTTTTGATTATACAATTGGGAATGCCTTTTGCCTTTTTTCAATTGGAATTGTTGTGTCTTAGGTCTAGTTGGGTTTATACCTTGGGGTGATTCATAGGACTCTTCAAGTTTGGGGAGTCTCACTGTGGTGTCTTGTAAGTGGGGTTTTCAGAATTTTATTTCAGAATTTTAAGCCCTTACCATATAGTGAATTTCAAGATTCCCTTCAATCTAGTCATGAGTGTGGAGTTTGGGTGATGATGTGATTGTGTTCTTGTCAGGTTTTCAAGAGTCAGTTGTTTGTACTTAGACTAGTTTCACTGGTATTGGTTTTTTCTTTGACTTTCGTAATTGTTCTATTGTTCTAATTACCATGCCTCCTTGTTGAGGAATGACTAGTTATAGAGGAGGACGAATGACTAGTTATAGAGGAGGAGCTAGCTACGACTAGGAGCTAGCTCTTTTGGTACTCATCATTGTAAACTATTTGCTTTGGATTCAATTGCTTCCTACTCTAATTCAATTTTTGTTGCTAGAATCGAAAGAGTTTGGAGACCCTCCTTACTTTTATAATTTGAAAGTAGGAGATCCCTCTCTATTCTCCAACAAATTGACACTCCTACTCTAATTCAATTTTTGTTGCTAGAATCGAAAGAGTTTGGAGACTCTCCTTACTTTTATAATTTGAAAGTAGGAGATCCCTCTCTATTCTCCAACAAATTGACACTCTCTTTCCTATGGTTTTAAGAGAAAAACAAGTTGATAATTAATATTTGATGTCCCTAATGACTTTCTTATTGACAATAATTAAGTTTTGACATATTTGTGTTCCACGCATTTTAAGTTTCTATTGCTTTTAAACTTCCTCCATGTAATGATATAGGGAAGTTTAAAGTTGGCAATGTTATTTTCTTGGTTATTCACTTGTTTTTCTGTTTCATGAATGTGGGATGGAAATGGAGTAATATAGTTACCCATCAAATGAGAAAATTACCTGGTACCCATTTTTTTGAGGTACAAAAAAACACGTGATTTTGAAAAGTGGTGATGTAGAATCATCTTTTTTTTGGAGAATAGTTTTGACACTTTAAATGTTTTTTAGCATATTTTTGGAATTTTAAATTTTCTTTGATTTTTTTTTTTAAATATCATGTTGATTTAGAAAAATGGTCTTTTTTTAGCACTTAATTTTTTTATTTATTTATCAAGTATGAACATTTGTTTTAAAATATTAATAATTTTCATACTAATTTTGAAAAGCATTGTTCCAACAACAATCCTTTTTGTTTAGAGTGGTGATTTAATAAGACATAAAAATAAAATAAAAAAACATGTGAAAAAAAATTAAATATAAAGAAAATATAAAGAAAATATGAAAAAAAACAAATAAAAGTATAAAGCAAAAAAAAAACTTGTAAAATAAAACCTTTAAACAAAAAAATAAAAAATAAAAAAATAAAAAAACCAAAAAAAATAAAAAAAATAAAAATAAAAAAACAAAAAAATTCAATAAATAAATAAATTCAGAAAACTCATAATTTAAATTAAAAAAAAACAACTTTTTTAGTTAAAAAAAAGAAACGAAATAATTAAAGAAAATGATACCAAAAAAAAAAAAAAAAAAATTATTAAAATTAAAAAAAATCAAATAATGAAAATAATAAAATTAAAAATAACTAAAATTCCGAAATATAAATTATATATATATATATATATATATATATATATATATATATATATATCATTTAAAAACAACATCTAAATAAAAATTTTAAAACAATAAAAATTTAAATACATTTTTTTAATAGAAAATTACAACAAAAATTTATATTAAAAAAAAGAAAATTTGAAAGAAAATTTAAAAGAAAAAAACACATATATATATATATAATTTTCAAATAATAATAGTTTTGTTTTTTTTTAATTAAAAATATCAAAACAATTAAAAAATAAAAAATAAAAAATAAACAAAATTAAAAAAATCTTAAATATAGAAATACAAATAAAATAAAAAAATAATTTTTAAAATATAAATTTAATTTAAAAAAAAAAATTAAAAAAAAAAATGAATTAAAAAATTAACCAAAAAAATAAAAAAATAAAAAACAAAATTTTAATTTAAAAAAAAATTAAAATTTAAAAATTTAAAAATTAAATTAAAAAAATATAAAAAAATTAAATTAAAAATAAATAAATAAATAAAAATCACCACCACCGCCCACTACCTTTGTGGGGCTCGATGTGCGACGAAGAGCTGCCCCTGCGACCTCTAGAGTGGCGGGGGTCGATTCTGGGAATCCTCGCCACCCTGGGTCAATTCTGGGAATCACTGTTGCCCTGGGTCGATTCCGAGAATCACTGCCACCCTGGGCCGATTCCAGGAATCACCGCCGCCTTGGGTTCATTCCGGGAATCACCGCCGCTTTCGGGAATCATCAACGTCGTGGGTCAATTTCGGGAATCACTGTTGCCATGGGTCGATTTCGAGAATCACCGCTGCCCTAGGTCGATTTTGGGAATCACCGCCGCCCTAGGTCGATTCCGGGAATCACCGCCGCTCTAGGTCCATTTCAGGAATCACCGTCGCTGTTGCCTTGGGGGCTGCGGGGCTCGACCGATGGGCGGCAGAGAGCTAGCAGGTCTCCGTCGCCCGTCGGCTAAGCCCTGCTATCACACCCCTTGTTACAAGGCAAATTGTCACCATCCCTGTACTCCCTGTTCCTTGATCCTGGAGAACCCATACAATGACCATTGTGTACTTTCCAAGCATGGAATACATACCCCTGAACCACATTTTGTCTGCCAAATCATCTCCCTTTAAAAATTTTCTGAAAGATCCCTGTAAAAACATGGTTTTCAAGGTCAATGCTTTCTCTCAGTGCCTGACCTGCGTTGATAGCGGAGATTTGCACTGAGACCTGCGCCGATCACCACTCTGTCTTAATGTTGGACCCGTGCTGATCCTCTTTTGGATTTTTTTTTAAATAGAAGCAAAGCTTCCATGACTAGAAGCTTCGCGAGGCAGCGAGCTGGAAGTTTGTTTTGAGGATATCGCCGAGGAATTCCCCTTTGGGCTTCTTGTTCCCAAGAAATAGGAACTATTCCAAATGATAAGCCCTTTTCCCATCATTTGAGGGCCCATAACCTCCTCCTCCATTTTTATATAAGGAGACCTCGTGCAGCTCTACAGCCTTAGTGATGATAGAAAGCAGAAGCAATTATAGCTTCGAGAGAATAGTGTAGGGTGTGATTGTTTTTGTGTGTTGGGAACATAGTGAGATGTTGGACCTTTGGGTGTGAGGGTGTTGCAAACGTGCTTGGATACAGACCTACTGAAGGAGAGCCTCAACATCAAGGCCTAATTGTAAACTCCCCTTGTCTTTATCATAATAAAATGTATCTGATGTTTATCTTCCACTCTTGTTTACATCTATAATGAGATTTCTAGCATTCCTTGATCGGTTAGATAGATTGTAATTGTTTTATGGTTGTCGTAATTTTACGCTTGTCGTGGTGTCTTGAATATCTGTACAAGTAATCAATCATTGGTAACAGTGTGTATCGAGCTTGAGAAGAGTGATAAATCAAGAAGTTTCGATGGAAGACAACAACATAGCATCAGAACAAGGTAGGTCATCTTCCTTTCTCTAAATTTCATTTACAATCTAGGAAGGTAGATGTTAGTATGTTCCCGTAGTTGCTAGACCCACTCTAGGGCTAGAGGGATTGCCTCTATCCGCTGAGGGGATTTACCTGGACAACAAATTGGCGACTCCGCTAGGGAGTTTCCATTGAGTTTTTCACTCTTTGAGGTCTTAGTCATTCGAAGAGTTTATTCAAATGACCATTTCCCTGTTTGTTCCTATTTTTTCATCAATTACGATCTTTTAGTTTTTTCTTGAAGTGGTGAGTTTGGTGTTGGTTAGGAGAATTCTTTGTTTTTTCTTTTTTAGGCATTGGCGCTTTTATTTTTCTGACAATCGCACCGATTGGCGCTAGTTTTTAGTTAGCAAGCCGTGCCAATGGGCCATTGGTGCTAGTTGTCAATTAGCAAGTTGAGCCAGTTGGAGCTAGTTTCAGCCACGAAAGTCATGCCACTTTGAGGGTGTGTGAAAAACTAAGGTTTTTCCCTAAGACCTTCACCAGTGTGTCTTTCCCTTCCTGTCATTTTCCTTGTATGATTTACATGTTCTCCCCTTCACTCAAGTGGGTTTGATTGGCTTGAGTTAGTCTCCTTTCTTGGTGAGCCATCTCTAGTTGATTTCCTTTTTCTTTTTGGTTGATTGAGTGTTCAAGTCTCAAGTGTCTCTGGAGTTCATTTGGTCTGCTTGTTCGCTTGTGAGAATAGATTACATTGTTCATTGTTCAACTGAAAAGTATTCTTTCTATGATTTCTTGATATAAAAGGGAATGAATGCCTTGTTTTGAGCTCACGCTTTGGAAGTCATCTTTGTGCTTGACCTCATATGTCTTGTAGCCTTTTGAGGAATTTTGTTACAAAGTTTTTAAAACAGCGATTGCATACTTATTGTTTGTTTGCATCCCTTTTGCATTCATCCTTCCATTAAGGAAATTTGCGTTCATTTAGTTTTTTTTCTCAGAGTTTGATTTTCGTTAAAATGCATTAGATCACATTGCATTGAAAAGTATTTTTTGAGATCCATCATTGAACTTAGATTACATTGTTTAATGATTGAAAGCTAAAAATCGCATTGAGTGCATTCTCATTCATTAAAACCATGCATTAAGTAGATTCTCATTTCATCGAAAAATGCATTGAGTGCATTCTTATTCATTCAAAAGAAAAAGGAAATTGTGCATAGATTACATTGCATAGTTTCCAAAAGAGAATTTTGCATAGATTACATTGCATAATTCGCATCGTTGAATGTTTTAGATTAATTTTGGGATAATGAAAGTCATCTTGTTAGGAAAAAGTTTCCTTTGTTGTTTTTTGCATCATTGTTTGAGACTCTTCCCTTAACTAGATAACATTCATTGAATTGAAATATTTATTTTCTCATATAGCTGCATATAGGATATTATCAAATGACATTCGATAGGGCCTTGAAACTGAGACATAATTCAAGATCAACATTAAAATTTATTCAATCAACCTAAGGTGTTGGGTTTGTGTTATATTCTTTCCACGACTAGTCACATGCGGGGGGGGGGGGGGGGGTGTAACAGGGGGGGTGATAACTCCCCCTGTACGTTGCGCCGTGCGTAGCCCCCCCTGTCGAGGTCTGGGGCAGCACCTCGGGAAATTTTTTTGGTCCTTATTTTCTAGTGGGTGGACCTGCCCATGGTTTTGTCCATGTGTTTGCACATGGTTTTGGGGCTTGATGGTTTTTGGCCCCTGGTATTTTGTAGATCGGGTCAAGGGAACTACAATTATGTTCTAATCTAGGGTTAATGGATTGGGGTTTATGTATGCTTCGGAATGTATATATATGTGTTGTAACACTAAAGGAATATATTGAAAAATCAAGCTGGTCGTCCCAATTTGGGATCCAGGGGAAAATATCTGTGTTTATATGTTTTATGTTTTATGCTATCGCTATTGTTTATTTTATATTTTTAAGATTCGTTTGCAGATAATTTCTGTACAGGGTTAAAACCTACATAAGGAAGCATTGAAACCTAACACACATTTTTAGAGGTCGAGGCTAGTGACGTGTTCCGGCATCGTTAAACCTAGTAGCTGTCATTCACCACCTAGCCTTAGATAGCACTAGTACGGACTTGTGATCCCTGCACCGTCGCGTATATAAAGAGAGACCCTCATAGGTTTCAAACCTTTATCCATAGGAAGCCGAGTCTGCCACCCTGTAACCGTGATACACCAAACACAGCATTCGGGGAGACTACCTATACGTACGTCAAGTCCTTGGTCATTTCTCTTTCATTTAATCACCAAGGTGTATGTGGCAGTTCACGGAAACTTGGTACACCCTCTTGCTTAGATTACTTGAGTAGTCATTTTGGTATTTTCGTGACTCTCTAAAAAAAGTGAAAAGATCATCGAGCACTTGTCCTTTCATGCTCATTTCAACCTGAAAGTGATAGAGTCACCTTTTTCCTATTTCTTGACTCTTAAAATATGAAATGATAGAGTTTTGTTTCAATTTCTTAAAAAATTAACTTCCCACAAAATATTCCTGGTAACTTATCTTCCTTAGTGTGTTGTTTTAGGGTTGTTCCCAATGGAAACTTTTCCGGAGTTTACCAACCAAGGAATCCCCTTCGAAGGGAATCCTATTCCTTTTCCTGCTTTCGGGAATGTTGGTGCTCCTTTTATGGCAACATTGTCCCCACCTGGGTTAACAGTTGGGTTGCTTGTTTGGTTATTTTCGACCTCTGTGGTCTCAAGTGTTCTGCCCATTGTACAACTATCCCCTCCACCTAAACAACATCATGTTGATTCTAAAGTGGACCTCTCCCCTTCTTCGCCTATTCCTTCATCCTCTTCCTCTACTTCACCTAGTGAAAGTCTAGATTCTAGTAACCAGGTGGCTAAGAAGAAGAAGAAGAAGACAAAAAAGAAGAAGTTAGATAAGCGAGAGGCTAATGCTGTAGTTATCACTCCTAAGACACCTTCCATCGATAAACCATCCAACCTTCCACGGAAAGTAAAATTCCCTTGCATGTTATGCAAAGGTGACCACTTTCTTCGAGACTTCCCTAGCATACCTAAGGTGCTTGAAGCATGGTCCGACGACCGTCCACCATTTCCTTTGGCTTCTGGAAGTCATATTGGTGGAAAATATTCGATTAGCAATGATAAGACTCGTAAGAAACAGTGTAAGATTACCAATCCCTGTAAGTTGTGTGAAGGGCATCATCCCATTCACCTTTTTCCATACATGGATGAAGCCAAGAGAGTGTTGGACAACCCTATTGTTTCTGCACCCTGCCTTTCGGCTGGTTACTAGAAGCTTTCTTCGAGTCCTCCGCTAGTCGATTCAACCATTGGTCAAGTTTCATCCTTGGTCGATCCCTTTCCCCCAGAAGTTCAAATTCATGAATCCGTTCCTGACCAACCATTGGTTGAGGAATCAATCGATCTGATCCCGCCCATGGATCATCAGGTATTTTCTGTCGAGTGTGGATCTCATCCCCCTCACGTTCTTCTTGTTTCTTCAGATTCCTCAGATGTGGAGAAATATTCTCCCGTCCTTGTGACTCAAGAAGTTTCTCTTCCTGCTCCCATGTTGGTGGTCCAGGAGAATGCTCCTCTTGCTCCGGTAACACCAGAGGATGACCATCTTAGTTCAATGGTACCCCCTCCAAGTAGTTTGGTCGCTTCCTTCGATTGGAGTCGATTTGCGGGATACCGCCTTCCCTCTTATGTGCCTTTTGAGGTCACGGTATAGACCTTTGATGTGGCCATACCTAGCATAGTTATAGATGAAGGCGTGTCTGTTAGTGTTTTGTCTTCAACTACTTGGCAAGCTTTTGGTTCTCCACCGCTTGTGCTTGTTATGCAGAATCTGTTGGCTTTTAACAGAGGAACCATTCAACCGTTAGGGATCCTTCCAAATTTGACTATTACTTTGGGAGGGAAAACCATCTATATAGATGTGATGGTGGTCCAAGGCCCCTTGGATTTTAATTTACTCTTGGGGCGCGACTATGCTTATGCAATGGGTGCACTTGTCTCCTCCCTCTTTCGTGTGATCTGTTTTCCACACAAAGGCAGATCGTGACCATTGATCAGATTTCATTCTTTGGTCTTGAGGTGGTAGCTGGCCCACCATCATCGCTGTCAGACTTTTATCCACCGGTTGTATCTTCCCCGCCACAGGTTAATTATGTGGCCGCTTGTTCGTTTCCCTCATCCAGTAATTGTGTCGTTCAATATCGTTTATTGGGAGCAGTCGATCACAATTTACAAGATGTTTTACTCCCATCAGATGTGAACCTCTTGGAACCCATGAATTTTTATTGGTTATGTTAAAGGTCGTTCAGAGCAAAGTTTTTTTTCTTGTGTCAAGCTCCTTAAAAAATGAAACAAGCTCTCATGACGATGGTTTTTTTTCTATGTCAACCTCATTAAAAAATGAATTAGGTCATGAGGATAGTTATTTTAATGTGTCAGCCTCGTTAAAACAATGAAACACATTTTTGTTCAATTCGATTCTTTGATCAGATCTCGTAAGATCCCAGTTGAGACTTTCTCTGATCTTGTAATTTGAACCTTCACTCCATCCACTTTTCATTCATTGCAGCTGGACTGAAGCTTGGAGGGCATATACCTCGAATTGAGTCACCATGCTGGGGGCATGCCCAATTTTCAAGCATAGTTTATTTCTGTTTCAAGCTTGTGTAAAAATGAAACTGGTTTCAAGCATAGTTTTCTACAAAGTTTCAAGGTTGTGTAAAAATGAAACCAAACTCAAGTAGAGTTTCCTGATTTCAATCTTGTGTAAAAATGAAACCATTTTTATTTTACCTCTCGTGATTTCCATTTTATCAGCCTATTTTACTAGATGAGCCTTGGTTTTCTCATTCCATCATTACCATCTTCTCGGTCGATCATATGCCCTCAGTTGGTTGTTTTACCCATTCCTGAGGAACCGTTGCAACGAGTGGTATTGTTAGCCAACCTCTTGACCTTTACTTGTTATGAGTAGTTCCACCATCATCGGAACTAGTTGCTACCCGTAATACCACTCGTTCCTCCAGGAGGAGTCATATTTTGGGTCTTTTTCGACTCTCTAAAATTGAAAAGATTTTTGAGACTCTTGCCGTTTTGAACTCGTTAAATGGCCGCAAAACGATATCTGCCCAGTATATGTTTACCCCTTTTTCGGGCAGGGATAGATTATTTACGAAAAAGGAATACCTTAGCCTATCACGGCTAAGAGTTTCTCTCAAACACAATGTTGAAGAGGTTAATCCCCTCTGCGAACAAAGGTGATCCCTACTAGCCCAGATCGGGTCTAGCAACAATCAAACACGCTACAGTGTAAGTTCCTAATTGAAAATAAACCGACTTGCAATGAAGGCTTACATGGAATCCAACGCTGTCATTTGTAGAAGAGGTGGTGCTCCCGTCCCTTCGCCCTGGAAAATCACAATCCTCACAATCTCCGTGATCAGACACCTGCACATGCAAGAAACAACACAAACAAAAGCATAAAATCTAGTATATACAACTATATGTCAGTCGAAGAGGACATAACTCATGAACATAATCAAGAACAAGAGTGGAACCATAACCAATAGTCGCTTATCATTAATGAGTCAAAAGAAGAATACAACCATAGCTTCGACGCAGGACTCTCCTTTGGCGGGTCGTCAGCAAAACATGTCTCGATAAAGCCTATCAAGGATGGGACAAGCCTCTCTCTCCAAATACTTGACAATAGACTCCTTGCTTGGATTTTGCCTTAAGGGAATCAAGAAGGCTCTTGCAGCATAAGGATGTGAAAGCTCTTGGGAACTAGCTTGCAAAGGAGATGAGAAAGCTTTTATAGATGGAGGAAGGGGAGTTGGGATCCCTATAATTATGGGATTGGCCCTATCATCAAGGAAACTTCCATGAGAGGTGGCAAACCACTTCCTCTCTATGGAAATCCGTAGCCAAACCTCCCAACTCAAGATAGATATCAGTCCAGGAATTTGTTAGGATGAAACTTCCGCCATTTATTTTTAAAAAACACCTCTTAATATGGTTGGTGTGGGTGTAGCTCTATGACAGAGCGCCAATTGGCGCACCCTCTTTGGAGGATTTGCCCCCTTGGTGCGAGGGCTGAACTGTGGAACCGTGCCAATGGAAAGAGCTATTTTTAGGGTATTTTGCAGGGAGATGTCTACAAGGCAATGAAAGCTCATCTTCATAGGGATACAATGAAAGTATTTTCAAGTCTTGTCTCTGCTCACAGGTCATGGAATGAGCCCTCCAATGTGCGGGATGGGGAATGGCAGGGACGATGGCAAGTTGCTGTGTAACAGATGCCCCCTAAAGCATGAGGCCCGAGAGAGAGAGAGGGGTGAAATGCTTTATGAGAACATGCCGACTGAAAACACTGCCATCGGAAAACCTGCATAGCGAAGTACAACTGATGTCTCAGATACATGATATATATGCGTGGTATGGGCGCAACCATCCATAACAGAGTATAAAATAATCGAGATCCAAGGCATGGACGCAGCCATCCAGAGAGGATCGATAAATAGACTCAGGTATGGTCGCAGCCATCCAATAAGTGAGTCATGTAATAATAGTCCACAAAATCGCAGCCTCGATTCCAACAGACAAAATCCAGGGTCTTGCGCTCCATCTTGACCCGAAAAAAGTAAAATTTCAAGCATGCGAATATGTGAGCTGAAGTCAAACATGCAATAACATCGTCTGATTACCAGCCAATGAAGAAAGCTGTTAACAGACGTGAGAGGAGCCACCAATAATGACAATGGCCCTCAAGGTACTTATAGGTACAATCTACGGCATGTGAATCAATGAGCTAGCGTCGAACACCCGTAGAATCACTCGATCGGAGGCCAATGATGAAAACCTCACGTCGAATGTGACGAACCTGCCATTGAGACATGCAGGCTCCAAGGTACCATAAGGGAGTCTCTAGATCAGCTTCCTGGATAATGAGCTGAAGTCGACAGGAAGTGACCTTGATCGAAGGTGGGCCATAATGTTTCCCACATCATCGACACGAGACAGAGGAACATGATGTTTTTCATGAATCAGGATCATATGAGAATCAGAGGAAGGTTGATACTTTGCAGAGGTCAACTTCTCTTGAACATATAACGGCACAATAGTGGATTTGGCAGTATTTGACATCAACGGATCAGAGGTCATGGTGACGAGGCAATGAGCAGATGAGAGGTCAAAAGGGATTATCCAAACCCACGGAGGCAAAGTGAAGAACGAGATGAGATGTCCCCAACCCGACACGAATGCAGACAAGTGCCATGTTCAAGAGCGACATACTGCTGACACGACAACGATACTGGTTCCATTTTCCCCCACCATTTCTGGCGAGTACCCCAATTATTTTTGATAACAAGCTTGAAGGGGATAGCATATGCTTGTAATATAAGTCCGCCCTTCGGGCGAATCCATCCTAGTACGTTTAACCAGCCCTAGGAAGGAGAAACTCGGAGAACGTCATTTCGACTGAGTCTAGTGTCATCAGGGTTTAACGAGTCTGACAAAGGAAGAACTCGGCGCCTTTTCATATTTAGAGAGTTTGAAAAGACAGCAGAAAAGTAAACTCCAGCGGTCCCTTTTCGTAGATAGTTCCTCGGACCCGAAAAGGTAGAAAACAATATCCGAGAAAACCTCCTAGTCGTGATAGGCTAGGGTATTCCTTTTTCGTAAATAATCCATCCTAGCCCGAAAAAGGGGTAAACGTATACTGGGTAGATGTCAATTCGTGTCCACTTTAACGAGATCGAAACAACAAGGGCCTCGGCAATCTTTTCATGTTTATAGAGTCAGAAAAGAGCTGAAAGATGACTCCAAAGTGACTTTTTCGTGTATTTACTGAGTCCGAAAAAGTATAAAATACAACTCGTTTCACCGTTTAAGTCGCGTAAAAACTTGTTGCTGCACAAAAAGCAAGTGTAAAACCCATTTTTGACAAAATATATTAAAATATTCAGAAAAATAACTTTCAAAACCTATTTTGAGTTCAAAAAGTTATAAATATGTCAAATGGTAAAAATAAAATTACTTTTCACTATTTACCTCACTGAAGAGCAGCAGTGGTCCATTTTGTGTGCGAACTTCTGATGGAGATTGCGACCGATCCGGGCTACCATCCAGATTCCCGTCTGTTCCAGGTAAGAGGCGCTTCTTTGTACTCCATTTCAATCCATTTTTCATAAATTTTTATTGAATGTTAGACTTCTGTGAGGAATTTTTGAATTTTTAGGGCTCCGCCCATTGGCGCGGGTATCCGGCACGGACCCGCGCCAATGGAATTTTATTTCCAAAGGGCCCGCGCCAACTGGCGTGAATGTTAGGAAAACAGTCGTGCCAGCGGCGCAATCTAATTTTTCATTTGAAAATTCCACACAATGAATGAATTGCATGAATTTTTAAGGATAGCAGAGGTCTAATTGAAGTTTTTTGACCATGTAAATGCAGGCAACCGATCAAAATGGTCATTGAGTGGAAAGAGAGAGAGCACGGGGAAGAGGATGAACAGGCCATGGAGAATGAAACTTGCATGAATGCCCTCAAGAACTATGGGCTTAAGAATTTCTTCCTGACACCTTGCTTATGAGCTCAGCCTGAGCTCATGCAGTACCTGATCAGCATATGGGACGAACATGAACAAGTGTTCAAGTTGCGGGACCAAGTATTAGAACTGGAGGTTTCTGACGTATACTTCATAACCATACTATCGCGCAGAGGTCCGGTGCCCATATTGATAGGGAGCAGACCATCTGGTGAGAAGATGGAGCAAGTGATGGCACGAGTGTGCCGAGGGGCACAACTGGGATCAGGAAGTGGAAAGGTAGACATCCATACTATTCCTGATCTAGCACTCAGGGTAGTGCTTCATACCATCACGCGGGCTGTAGGATCGCAGGCACCGCACGAGGCAACAAAGGCCCAACTCTTACTAGCCTCAGAGTGCATGAGTCCCCTATTATTCTACTGGGCCACAGCAGTGACAATAAATATCAAGAGACAGCTCACGAAGTGTAAGCAGGCCAAAATAAAACAGTTTGGCTACGGTTCTATCTTGGTATTGTTCATTCTGGAACGATTACCAATCTTCCAGGGCCAAGGGGCCATAGTAGCTGAGCCGATTCCACGAGAGCCAAGAATGGCTCGCTGGGTGGCACTGATGCCCAGAGCTGGAGGAGGCCAACATATGTCCTGGAGGCCGGATTTTTTTGGGTGGTTGCGGCGTCAGTTGATTGTAGTGGAAGACTGGCCATATGCAGGAACCGATTTCACTGGAGACCCAGATCTCCCACTGCCGGAGGGAGATGATTGGGACGAGGATTTGGGTATGATCTCTTCTCTTTTTGATTTTTATGTTTTATGATTTTTTTTTCGTAATACATGTCCGTTCTGACACATTTTATATGTATGCAGATGTGGGCCCAGAGAGACAAGCCGGTATGTCTCCTATTGCGCGGAGGACTCTTCCTGCACCTGGTCCTCAGGAAGAGGGTGCAGAGGGGGGGGATTTGATCCAAAATCTCGAGGGTATTGCCTGAGGGATCCAAGACTACGCCCGGCTGGCAGATGTACTGATGGCGTACCAGAGAAATACGGTGGGAATGCCTAGTCACCTCCACCGATTTCTGAGACGCTTAGTGCGTGCAGTCACTTGTTATCATGAGCACCATGCGGATTAGACACCTAGGGTTTATTTCATGCATATTTTTTGAGAGACATGTCGTCTCTGGATGTATTAAGGCGAACATGTATATTTTTTGATTTTATGTGATGCACACTATGTAAACATTTCGATATCTATATATATACATATCTATTTCTGTATGGATCTTCCTTTTACATGTGATGTTGTTTTTTATATGTCATGCAAATGCCTAATACAATGTAATCTAATGTATCAGTTTCATAACAAGCGACCCAATGAAAAGTTCACACAATGTATTTAATCACACATTTCATTTTTATGCAAGCTTGAAAGCACACACGAAAACACACATGCAAAATATGATTGGAAATGAGTTTTATTTTTATGCAAGCTTAAAACACAAACTATGCTCGAAGAATACGGGCATGCCCCCCAGCATGGTGTCTCAATTCAAGGTGCATGCCCCCCAAGCTTCAGTCCATAGGAAATGGAGTGAAGGTTGAAAACAAAAGAGATTTGAACTAAATCTATCAAAACTCGAATTGAAGAGGCTCGTGTTTCATTATTTTAACGAGGTTGACACACTTAAAAGAGATATCCTCATAGCAGCTTGTTTCATTGTTTTAGGAGCTTGACACAAGTGGAGGAACTATGCTTCGATGAGCTCAAAGGAGGAGGCTCAGGAGGGAGATGATCATGTATGCTCTCAGCAATCCCTGGTTTAACGGAGATGTTGATCGGGACGGTTTGAGTGATATTACGCAGGTTTCCCTCCAAAAGAACCTCGTGCGTCAAGATGGGCATCTGGAGAGGTAGAGTGGGAACCTGAGATGCAAAACGCTCTAGACAATCTGACATTGCCCCCAAGCTAGGCATGAAAGAGGAACGATGATGTCCATCGCCCCAAGGTAGCTCTTTGAGAGACATAGTTTCAATGATGGCTTCATCGGAAGGAAAAGTCTCTTTAAGAGGATCCGACGAGTCGGCCTCTCCAAGCCAGGGGGATTGAGAATAGATGTCTAAAGCCATGCTCGAAGGAGCATGCTGAGGCAGGGGAGGATCAGATGCAGCAACGATTTCACAGTAGCTAATCTCTACTGGAGTTAAGGGCATCGATTCTCCAAAGTCAAACACCTGCTCAGGTGTAGGGATGAACCAGGGGTCATCAGTTCTGGAGATCATGTTAACTTGAGCGGTGTGCGGTGGCGGTGAGGGAAAAATACCCATGAGGACGGGGTCTTTGAAGAGACCGAGCCCTACACTATCAGGGGGATTTGGGATCTGATCCACGTACGAAACGTTCTGCTCGGAGGTGGAGGTGAAGAACAACAATTGATCCACCGTAATGATTTTTCCCTCGTGAGGGAACTTAAGAAGTCGAAAAACGGTGGATGGCACACATAGCATGGCATGAGTCTAGCTATGGCCGAGAAGTATATTGTAGTTGAGCTTGGTGTCAACCACTTCTACTTCTACATTGACAGTCTTCCCCTATAAAGTGATCGCTAAACTCTCGAGAACACCCAGGGGTTTGGATTCCTGACCATCGAATGCCTCTAGGGAATTAGGAGATGATGAAAGGGCCAGAGAGACAATGGCCTTCCAGCAAGCAGACGACATGAAACAGTTAGAGGCACCTTCATCCACAACAGCCCTATGGATGTTAAGACCATTGATCCTGACTTGAATAACAAGAGCGATCTGATGCGGAAGTCGGGGGTGAAATTCTCTAAATCGAAGGTGAGAAGACTCGAATCGGCGGGATCAATGCCACCGATTGCAGACAATAAAGCCTTCCGTTGCGAAGCAAAACTTTGAAGAACTTCTAGTGCGGACATAGCAGAAGGCGCCTGTGCCAAATCCTCAACAATACTGTAGTGCTGAGCGGCACGGGCATTCGGATTATAAGAAGATCTTCGTAAAACACCTTTAGAAGGTGGCTTCACAATAGGTTCAGGAGTAGGCTTCTCGATTTCCAACGAACCGAAGACAGGTGGGGGAGGTGGTCCATCCGCAACTGCCTTCCCCAGTGCCTGCCATGATTCGTTGTAATCCTTCGAATGCGTAGCAATAGAAATGGGTGCCGTACCATTCATCATAAAGACTTGGGACCCAAATGGTGCAGATGGTGACGACTGTTCAACCATCTGGGTCTGCTGAGATGGGAATGGTTCTTTAAGAATTGCCGGAGTCCCTTTGAAGCCTTTTCGAAGTTGACTAACTTCATATCGTCGTGGAAAATCCTTAGTATAATGGTCTCCTTCACAAATGAGGTAGGGGTACTTCGGTTTACGTTGAGAACCATCCTCAGTGTGAGATTTGGACTCTGGCTTTGGGGCGTCGGATTTGGATTTACCTTTGCCCTTATTTTTCCCTTTGGAGATTTTCTCTGTAGGATTGGCCTGAATGGCATTAACCTCTGTAGTTTTTCCAGAATCGATTGGAGCGGGAGGAGCAGAATTATTGGATGAGTTGGACTTCTACTTCCCATTCGAAGATTTCTTCGAATTCTGAGACACGGAACCAATAACACCATCCACTGCTGGGGTAGGTGGAGCTTTAGAGGTTCCAGACCGTGGAGCATCAGGAAATATATCGTACAGCGTGCCAGACTGTGAATATACCAGATCCAGATACTGGGCACGCGCTATGGCTTGTTCTTCAGTTACACATGCTCCCATAGCAATATCTTGGGCGATTTTGTTAACAAAGGAGGTGGTCAACCAATGAGTTAGTATCTGATCAGCTATATGAAACTTGATCAGCCTACGAAGACGTCGCCACTCATGAATGTGATCAGAAATGTGAGTGGCTTTGTCCTGCTTCAAAGAAGTCAGGAGGTGCGTCCCGGCTTCATAGCGGACCGGTAACTGAAAGTGCGTCAGAAAAGCCATGGCTAAGGAATTGAAATCTTGGAAGATGCCACGGGATAACTCGATGTACCACTTAGCAGCAGCTCCAGTCAAAGTGCACTGGAAGAGGTGCAGACGAATTGAATAATCGACCCAAGAATTAGACGAACACCAAAGATGATACGTCATCACATGCGCTCGGGGGTCCTCCCCAGCTTTACCCTCAAACTTGGGGCAATCACCTGGTATCTTGGTAGGAACCGGAGGCTAATAAGGATTATTCAAAATTGGATCATTGGTCAATTTTGAAACATCCGGCAACTCCAAGGTGGCCAGGAACGACAATTGCAGATTGACCGGTATGCCAGGCCCGGGATGAGGACCGGTACCTGTACTCCACGCTGGTTGGGAATATCCTTGCCCCCATGGGTTCTGTCTCGTAGGATTCTGACTGTAGGGGGTGTAGGTGTTATAACCAGACTGATTTGGCTGCTGGTAACCAGTGTGTGGGGCTTGACAACCAGAGTACGGACCCTGATTATATGTCGGCCCAGTGTAAGCAGCATTTGGATTTGGCTGCTGAGTATAGGTAGAACCGGGTTGATGAGGATAATACTGAGAGCCTCGAGGCTAGTTATAATTCAGTTGAGATTGACCATGAGGATAATAACCACCCTGAGGATGGGTCAGCTGTTGATAGGTGGAACCCTGCGGAGCCTGATAACTAGGGCACAATTTGGCTGCAACATCGAATAAATCGGCTGTTGGGCAGGGTTAATGGAATGAGCGGGCTGCCCTGAGTGAACAATTTGACCCGGCTGAGCAGGCTGCCTTGAGTGAACAGGTTGACCCGGATAGACAGGCTGTGCCGGTTGCGCAGGTTGACCTGGCTATAAAGGAGCCCCAGGTTGTGCCGGATGGGCTGGTTGGCCTGGAGGCAGAACACCAGGTTGTACTGGATGGGCCGGTTGGCCTGGTGGAGGAATAGAGCCAGGTGGTTGCTGGTAACCGATTTGACCTGGAGCAGGACCATAGGATGGTCCCAGCTGATATGCAACGTTGGAAACAACGGGATACTGCAGTTGCATAGGTTGAGAAGGCTGGATTTGTCCCCCAGGACCATAGACCGATCCCGGTTGGTACTCCAGCTGAGGCTGCACAGGTTGACCGGAAGGGTTGTAATACTGTCATTGCAGACCGTACGATGGCCCTTGCTGGCCCGCATGATAGCCTTGCATGGGCTGCCCCTGTGGGTCATAAGGATAGCCAGGTTGGCCCGAAGGTTGGCCTTGGAAAGGTTGCCCTTGCGGGTTATAAGCCTGGTTATAAGGTAAACCTTGAGCATGGAGGTGAGCCTCAGGAGCGGGTAGACGCAAAATTTCCTCGTGCTCATCATACTGACCTGGAAAAGCATACACGGGTGTACCATCCTGTGCATAGTGTGAAAAATAAGAGCGTTTGGGATCTTGGGAGGATGGTCCAACCTCGGGGTTTGGCTGTTGCAGGGACAACCGATACTCCTCCGGAGAAATGTTCTCTGGCATAGCAGTCGCTAAATAAACGTCTTCAGGAGGCAGCATAGCCCTTGTGGAGGGTGCTGTGACAGCGGGTGCAGATGTGGCCACACAAACAGTGGGTCGAACGGGTACAGAAGTGACGGGTGTCTGAGGAGACACCCCCGGTGAAGGAGCAACCGGCCTCAAAGAAGGAGCTGACACTCCCATAGAGGCTGCGGCAGAAATGATCTGACCCAAGGACCTGTACCCTGGTGGTAATGAGGGACTGGACGATGAAATAACAGCTGGTTCAGAGTTGTCTCCTGGATATAATCTTCGTGGGAAGAGCTGATAGTCTTCACCAGACGTTGGGATTTCCTCACCAGAATCACTCATGTTTGAGCTTGCCGCTAGATCTTGCAATAGATGACGAGGACTAGGAGGAAAAAAAGCAACTATAAAAGGCGAACCCTATGTAAGAGAAAGGAAATCAGATCCTAATCTCAATTCGGACCAAGGGTTAGAAAAGGGCCAATTGAACTCAACTGGTCCCCCAAAGGGTTGTTCAGAAAGAACTGGTCCCCCGTCAGGAAACTCGGAAACACTGGGCTGCTGTGGTTCAGCAGAGGATTGGGAAACCTCTGGTGAATCGTCCGTATAAGGACTACCAGTAGACGAAACCGAGGGTTCCGCCTCTGTGGTAGAAATGACAAGAGAAAAAGATCAAACACACACACAGGCTGAAAAAGAGTCAAGACACACGATCAAACGGTCAACAAGAAAAATCTAACAGGGCGTGTGATCGTGGGTGATTAATTTTTACCACATTGAAAAATAAGAAAATTCACCGTTTCATATTTTAAGAGTCGAGAAACGGTTAAAAATGTGACTCTATCTCTTTCAGATTTGACACAAGCGTGAAAGGACAAGCGCTTGGTGATCCTTTCAAATTTAGGGAGTCAGATAGGATCAAAATGACTACTTAGGAATACTAGGCAAAGGGTGTACCAAATAACCGTGAACTGCAATATACACCTTGGTTTCAAAATGAAAGAGAAATCAACCAAGGACTTTCCGCACGTGCAGGCAATCTCCCTGAATGCTGTGTCCGGTGTATCATGGGTATAGGGCGGCAGACTCAGCTTCCTAAGGATAAAGGATTGAAACTTAGTGGGTATCCCTTTATATACGCGACGGTACGGGGAGCACAAGTCCGTACTAGCGCTGTCTAAAGCCAAGAGGCAAACGACAGCTACTAGGTTTTAAGACGCCGGAACACGTCTCTAGCCTAGACCTCTAAATGTGTTTCGTTAGATTTAAATTGAGTAAATTTTAAAGTTTATCTTCAATTACGTTTCAGTTTTCAGGCCTTAGCGAATGTAGTATCTCAAAATCTCCTAAATGCAATCTATATGCCACAGTATATCATTTCGTTCGATGAAAGCTAGCTACAGAAGAGTTAAGAGCTTTTTACACAAACAAAATGATTGGAAGACAATCAGTGATATCTCTAATGCAGCTAATGAAACTAAAAACTTTTCTTTCAAAGTTACTAATTACTAATAACATCTAAAAGATTTTAATTTGCACTAATCAACCAAAAGAAAAAGAGATTTTTATTTTATTTTCAATGTTTGAGAGCTAGATGCACTAAACAAACCGAAAAAAAATGAGAAGCAATTTGAGAAATGATAATAAGAGAGAAAAAACAAGCAGATTTCACTCAATGGCACAAACAATCAGATCTCAAATCGACCAAAAGTCTCTCAAAACCAAAAAAATCCCCAAAGACACTAATGAGCCATGTAATCTAGGCCCAAAATGAAGCAAAGCGAAATTCGAATGAAAACGAAATCAGTCACTCAAAAAGCACAATAAAATGATAGACAATTGTCAAATGAATGCAAGGAAGCAATCCCAAAGTCGACTGAACGAACGAAAACCAAAAAAAACTCCCAAGGGAGGCTCGACTCACAAAAGCACCTAGATGCCCTAGGGCCCGAATGAAAATCGAAAGAAATAGGCAAAAAACCAAAGCATGGAGGTTACAATTAGTCAAACTAGGCTCCAGTGCACTCAAACAGCCGAAAAAACAAGATCAAACTCACAAGTCAGTCCCAGAAAGCATAAAACACAGCAAACCCTAATAGCTCACAGGATTGGCGCGACTGTGAGCTTGAAATTAGCGCCAGAAAGGTAATGGCGCGGGTGATACACAAGCAACCTGTGCCAATGGGTGCGACTGTCACACTGAAAAGCACGCCAGCCGAGTTTACTATGGGAAAATGAAAAACAAGCAATCTCAGATATAGACAAGTGATGACAAGGCTAAAACAAAGCCAAACAAACAGAAAAACCAGTCCAAAGAGCTGACCAAGCAAGCAAGGCCAAGAAATTGACCGAAAAGAGAAGACAATATTCTAAGTTGTTCAGTCCGTAAACTAAACCGGAGATTGACTGAAGCAGCATTGATCTACTCCGCTAATGCAGAGCAAAAGCGTTTCGAAGGCTATCTGGTTGTACTTCAGGCTCCTTCTATAGCTTACAAATCAAACAACAAGCTGAATCCCCAGTGGAGTCGCCAAATTGTTGAAGAGGTTAATCCCCTCTGCGGACAGAGGTGATCCCTACTATCTCAGATCGGGTCTAGCAACAATCAAATACGCTATAGTGTAGGTTCCTAATTGCAAATAAACCGACTTGCGATGAAGGCTTACCTGGAATCCAACGTTGTCGTTTGTAGAAGAGGTGGTGCTCTCGTCCCTTCGCCCTGGCAGATCACAATCCTCACGATCTCCGTGATCGGACACCTGCACATGCAAGAAACAACACAAACGCAAGCATAAAATCCAGTATATACAACTATATGTCAGTCAAAGAGGACATAACTCATGAACATAATCAAGAACAAGAGTGGAACCATAACCCCTAGTTGCTTATCATTAATGAGTCAAAAGAAGAATACAACCATAGCTTCAACACAACACTCTCCTTTGGTGGGTCGTTAGCAAAACATGTCTCGATAAAGCCTGTCAAGGATGGGACAAGCCTCTCTCTCCAGATACTTGACAATAGAATCCTTGCTTGGATTTGGCCTTAAGGGAATCAAGAAGGCTCTTGCAGCATAAGGATGTGAAAGCTCTTGGGAACTAGCTTGCAAAGGATATGAGCAAGCTTTTATAGATGGAGGAAGGGGAGTTGGGATCCCTATAATTATGGCATTGGCCCTATCATCAAGGAAACTTCCATGAGAGGTGGCAAACCACTTCCTCTCTATTGAAATCCATAGCCAAACCTCTCAACTCAAGATAGATATCAGTCCCGGAATTTGTTAGGACGAAAATTCCGCCATTTATTTTTAAAAAACACCTCTTAATATGGTTGGCACGGGTGCGGCTTTATGACAAAGCGCCAATTGGTGCGCCCTCTTTGGAGGATTTCCCCCCTTGGCGTGAGGTCTGATCTGTGGAACCGCGCCAATGGAAAAAGAGCTATTTTTAGGGTTTTTTGTAGGGAGATGTCTTAAGGGCAATGAAATCTCATCTTCAGAGGGATGCAATGAAAGTATTTTCAAGTCTTGTCTCTGCTCACAGGTCACGGAATGAGCCCTCCAATGTGCAGGATGGGGAATGGCAGGGACGGTGAAAAATTGCTGTGTAACACGCAATTTTATACCTTTTTGGATCTGTGAGACTACCTACGAAAAGGGACCGTTGGAGTTTTATTTTCTATCTCTTTTCAAACTCTCTAAACATGAAAATATGCCGAGTTCTTCCTTTGTCAGACTCATTAAACCCTAAATGACATCGGAAGTCGTCTCCATGATGTAACCGAGTTCCTCCTTCCTAGGGCTCATAAAATTTACTAGGATGGATTTGTCCAAAGGACAAACTTATATGACAAGCATATTCTATCCTCTTCCAACTTGTGTAAAAATAAAGAGGTACTCACCAGAAATGGTGGGATAAAATGGAAGTTATTTGTCAGTTGTGTCAGCAGTATGTCACTCTTGAACATGACACTTATCTGTAGTTTGTGTCGGGTTGGGATATCTTCACTCTGTCACTTTGCCTTCATGGATTTGGGAAATCCGTTTGCCTCTCATTTGATTACCAATCTTGTCAACATGACCTCTGATCCTATTTGTTTCAAATAATGCCAAATTCCGGAGTTGTGTCGCCGATATGTTCAAGATCAAATCCTTCTACAGTTTATAAATTTCTTGATCCTTTGTTTCAGTCTTGATTTACACTCATATTACATCCTCTGTTTTATGTCGATGATGTGGGAAAAATTATGGCCCTCCTTCGACTAGGTCACTTCCTGTCGACTTCAGCTCATTATCCAGGAAGTTGACCTAGAGACTCCCTTCTAGTTCCTTGGAGCTTGCATGCTTTAATGGCAAGTTCTTCACATTCGATGATATGTGCACATCGTTGGCCTTCGATTGAGTGATTCTACGGGTGTTCAACAGCAGATCACTGTTCACATTCTTTGGATTGTGCCTATTGTACCTTGAGAGCCATTTTCATTATTGGTGGTTTCTCTTGTGCCTATTAATAACTTTCATCATTGGCTGGTAATTAGGTGAATTTCTTGCATGTTTGAATTCAGTGTACATAATCACATGCTTGAATTTGTACTTGTTCGGGTCGAGATGGAGCGCAAGACCCTAGGTTTTTTCTGATAAGATCCAGGCTATGGGATATTGTGGTTTATCATGACTTATTGCATGAATCTTTTGATTGGATGGCTGCGACCATACCATGAGTCTATATGAGATATTTCTTAGATGGATGGCTGCGGCCATACCATGGTCTCTCTTACTAATGGCTGCATCCATACCTTAATTCATGTATTTTAATCAAAATTTGTAGTTATGTATATGTATCTATGCTTGATTTTCAGGTCTCCTGATGACAGCGTTTGTGTCCTTGCACGTAATTGTAAATCATTTCACCCCTCACTCATGTTCGGACTTCATACTTTAGGGGGCATCTGTTACAGGGAAAATTTTCACTGTCCCTGTACTCCCCATTCCTTGATCTTGAAGAACCCATACAGTTACCCTTGTGTACTTACCAAGCATGGAATAAATACCCCTGAACCACATTTTGTCTACCAAATCATCTCGCTTTACAAATTTTTTGAAATATCCTTGTAAAAACATGGTTTTCAAGGTCGACGTTTTCTCTAAGTGTCTGACCTGTGCTGATAGCGGAGATTTTCACTGAGACCTACGTCGATCAGTGCTCTGTCTTAATGTTGGACCTGCGTCGATACTCTTTTGGAAATTTTTTTAAATAGAAGCAAAGATTCCATGACTAGAAGCTTCGTGAGGCGACAAGATGGAAGTTTGTTTTGAGGATATGGCCGAGGAATTCCCCTTTGGGCTTCTTGTTCCCAAGAAATAGGAACTACTCCAAAGGATAAGACATTTTCCCATCATTTGAGGGCCCAGAACCTCCTCCTCCATTTTTATATAAGGTTACCTCCTTCATCTCTATGGCCTTAGTGATGATAGAAAGGAGAAGAAATTATAGCTTCGCGAGAATAGTGTAGAGTGTGATTGTTTTTGTGTGTTGGGAACATAGTGAGATCTTGGACCTTTGTGTGTGAGGGTGTTGCAAACGTGCTTGGATACAGACCTGCCGAAGAAGAGCCTCAAAATCAAGGCCTAGTTGTAAAATCCCCTTGTCTTTATCATAATAAAATGCATCTGATGTTTATCTTCCACTCTTGTTTACATCTATAATGAGATTTATAACATTCCTTGATCAGTTAGATAGATTGTAATTGTTTTATGTTTGTCATGATTTTACTCTTGTCATGGTGTCTTGACTGTCTGTATAGGTAATTGAACGATAGTAGCAGTGTGTATCGAGCTTGAGAAGAGTGACAAATCAAGAAGTTTCGATAGAAGACGACAACATAGCATCAGAACAAGGCAGGTCATCTTCCTTGCTTTGAATTTCATTTACAATCTAGGAAGGTAGATGTTAGTATGTTCCCGTAGTTGCTAGACCCACCCTAGGGCTAGAGGGATTGCCTCTGTCTGCAGAGGGGATTTACCTAGATAACACCCCTATACGTTGGTAGTATTTCAACCATGGTATAGATCGGTGTGACACTACCTTGTTTTTTTTTTTTTCAAATACTCTACAAGTAGACTACACCTTACTCAACACCTTTTTATTTAATCTGTCAAAGTTTTCTTGTGGGGAAATAAAAAAACATAAACATCAATATGAAATCCACATGAAGCCCATAACATTCAAGGGAGGGGCAACTCCCTGATTATAAGTCTTCTCGATATTATGTTTCATAAAATGTATATAATACAAGTTAAATCCAACAAAAGCCACTTCTGCTCCTTTTGCAAGGTGGGTTTACCACTTGAACATGATTACAACACTTGTCAATCCTTAAACCAACATAAAACATTCATTTAATGCATTAAAATCAACCTTGGGAATTTCTGCTCGAATCTGCCCAAGTGCCGTGCTGTCGTGTCCCTTGGGTCACCCTTGTACTGCTGCTGCATGTGAAATTCATGCACTTTCTGAGTGCGTCGTAACTCCAAATTTACCTCTCACACTCTCGTTAGCTTCGTCCCACCAGTCTGCACCTACTGCACTTTTTCCGCACCAAATCCACTCAACGATAACTTTTGTACGCTGCCTGAGCTCACCTTCATCTTATTTCCTGAACTGACCCGACCCGACCTATGTACGCCCTATGGCATTGTTCAACACACTTTTATGAACGCGACTGACCTAACTCAACCCGACGCCCTGAAACACTGTTCTGAACGTGTTTCTTGAATGCGACTGACCCGACGCCCTAAAACACTCTTTCGAATGCGTTTCCTGAACACGACTGACCTGACTCGACTTGACGCCCTGAAACACTGTTCCGAACATGTTTTCTGCACACGCTTACCCGAGTCGACCCTGCACCCTGCACGTCCGTGTTACGGTCTTGCCTTTGCTCGCCAAGGGAGGAGATCACATCAACACGATGTTGATGTCTTGCATTGATGCGTAGACACTCCTTTAATGTCCCTTGATGCCTAAAGTTTGAATGATGTCCAAATCCAACATTGCGTTATGTATATATACACTTGTTCATGTTGAACATGGGTGGGGGCTTGCCCATGAGCCGACCCACCAGTTCTCCACATCATGTCGGCCTCCATATTTTCATAATACGGCCATGGCTACCAAGTGATGTATAAATGTCAGTTTGTCACCAATGCTTTATACAATACTTAGCTAATTTCGCACTTCTCTTGTCCGTCACTTCTTTCTTCACACGGACATTAAGCTTTTGTCGCATCATAGCCAAATATTGTGTTTTATCATTTTCGTCCATTGGAGCACCCATGTTGGCTCGAGGGGTCCTGACCCAGGTTTGGTAAGCAAGGTTTGCCAACAAACCCCTATACTACTGGCCCTTTCGGTAGTGAACTACTTTCGCAGGTCAAAGTCTCACCCGAAGTAGTATGGGTGGGTGCTGGAACCAGGTTTCCGCACCCTGAGAAAGGATGGGTAAAGCAAGCAGAGAAGTGCTAAATCCTGTAATCCCCGATTACCTTATTCTTCGCAGAGTTAATTAAATATATATTCACATCCATGTGCACTAGATCTATAGTTATATGCTTGTTATATCATCAACATAATAGTACATAAACAGAACATAGCAGATCTAGATCCAAGAACACAGTACACAGATCTTTCGTAGCTTAAGGACAAAAAACGCACAATACAACAATTACTAGTAATTCATATAACAATACTCACAGGTTCAGTTCTCTAACAATCTTTCGCATTCATTCATTCATCAATTCTTCCTTACAATTCCAATTCCCTTCCCAACCTGCGCACATAGCAGCAGGGTCCGCACACAACTAGACTAGGATCTCCGTGCACACAGCCAGCAGGAGTTCGTTACCCAAAACCCAAAAAGATATCTTAAACAACATATTGCATCAATAACTCATCATATCCTATCCTTTACAATACAAAATGCATCTCTATTTATAATAATCTAGCCTCGAATTTCCTATGGTCCGTAACCCATGGTTTTCGGACCCCTAGTTTACCCTTTGACCCATTACAATGCGTTTGGGGCTTTGACCCACCCCCAAAACCCCTCCGCTAGGCTAAATATAATCAAAAATATCAAAATTAGACCAATTTCGTAGCTTGTTAGGAGACCCCGTTCCAACAGTCCCTCAACACAATCTTGTGACTCATCCTGAGTCACTGCAGCTGTCATATAGTCATTGAAATCGGTAAGGCTTGAGTCGAATACCATTGAAAAATCTGGTACGATGTCTCCGCGCAGGGTAGCTAGCTGGAGTGCTCCTGCATTCGTGATTTCTTTAACTGTGTAGGGACCCAACCAGTGCTGGCAGAATTTACCTGGATGTTTCACAAATTGGCTATCGTATAAAAGGACAAGGTCACCTGTGACGAATGTATTTTGGTGAATATGGTGATCATGCCATGCTTTGTCACAAGACTTCTGAACCTGTTGATGAAAATTAGCAATAAAATGATATTCCTCTAAAGCCACAAGTTGCGCAAGACGCTCTGTTATGATATTGGGGTCTGCCATATTGGTAAATGCTGCAATGCATAAGCTAGGAACAACATATTCAATGGGCATAATGGCCTCTTTGCCATAGACCATCCGGAAGGGGGTTCTGCCTGTTAGCTTCTTATAGGTTGTTCGGTAGGCCCACAGAACAGATGGAATGCACACATCCCAGTCACTGCGATTGGCATTGCATACCTTAGTTAATGCCTGTTCCAAAATTTTGTTAAAAGCCTCAACTGCCCTGTTTGCCTGAGGGTGGTATGGGGTACTCTTAGCATGGTGGATCCAGAATTCCTCATTCAAGGCTTGAATCATCTGGTTGAAAAAATGTGTACCTCTGTCACTCATTAGGATTTTTGGGCAGCCAAACCTGGTCAAGATCTGCTCAAAGATGAAGTGTGCAGCAGTATCCGCAGCACAATCCTTTACCGATTGTGCCTCAGCCCATCGAGTGACGTAGTCTGTGGTGGTGATAATGTAGCACGCGCCTGTTTTCTTTCCGGGTGGATCGATGGGTCCTATAAAATCAATGGCCCATTTTTCAAAAGCCTGTAAAGCCACTTGAGGCTGTAATGAAATCTCATCTCGATGTGAAGGTCGTCTTGTGCGCTGGTAGGTATCACAAGATCAACAATATGTGTATGAATCTTGATGCAACGTAGGCCACCATAACACAACCCTCAAAATATTTTTTGTGGTTGCACGTCCTGCATAGTGGCCTCCTGCGACATCTTCATGTGCTTCCGCTAACACGACAGGCTGTTTGTGTTCGAGGACATATCTGCGTAGTATTTCTTCGGCAACTAGCTTGTATAACTGATCGGTGAGGATAGTAAAGTTCACGGCCCGAGTAACCAATTCCTTCTTCTGATGTACTGAGTACCTAGCTGGGGCCATGCCTGTAGTGAGGAACTCAATGATATCAACAAAGTGTGCGTCAACCACCTTAATGGTAAACAACTGCGCATTTGGCAAGCCTTCATCCAAACTAGTAGGCTCTTCTCCTGTTTCGATGCAAGACAAATGGTCTGGGCCAGCATTCAACCTTCTGGGCTTGATGACGATCTCAAGATCATACTCCTGGAATAGCAACAGCCAACAGAAAATATTCCCCCCCAACACAGGCTTGTTGACCAGGTATTTTAAAGCCGAATGATCAGTGAACATTTTAAAGTGTCCACCTAGTAGATAGTGCCGATATTTCTGTAGCGCGTAGACCATAGCCAATCCTTCGCGCTTAGTGGTGGAGTAGTTTCATTCTGCTCCCGAGAGTTTCTGACTCACAAAGGCAACCAGGTGGTCAATATCTCCTTCTCCAGGTTGAGTGAGAACATCTCCCAAGTCGATACCCGATGCATCCACGTGTACATGAAATTCCTTTTACCAATCAGGAAATATTAGTATGGGGGCAGTGATCATCTTCTCTTTGAGCAGTTCGAAGCTCTTCTGACATTCATCATCCCAAAAAAAAGAAACATCCTTTTTTAATAGCTTTTCCATAGGCGCTGTAATCAGGGCGTACCTCTGAATGAATTTCCTGTAATAACCAGTGTGTCCGAGAATAGAACGCAGTTGTTTCTCCATCGTCGGGATTTCCAAGTTTATAATTACGGCTACCTTCGCAAGATCAACCATCAATCCCTGTCGATAGACTATGTGTCCAAGAAGGATACCAAATGGCACACAAAAAATGAACTTCTTAATATTCAAGGAGATCTAGTGTTTCCGGCATGCATCCAACATTAGTCGCAGGTTAGAGACATGTTCCTTGACTAAGCCAAAAACCGTCCAATCATCAAAATAAACCTCCAGAAAATTATGGATAAAATCCTTGAATACAGCAACTGCAACCCTTGAAAAGATAGCAGGTGAATTTTTGAGGCCATAGGGCATGACTGTATACTGGAAATACCCCCATTCAGTCGCGAAAGTAGTCTTACTGCGATCTTTAGGTGCAATCTGAATCTGATGGTACCTTGAGAACCCATCAGTGAAGGAATAGGCTTCCCGTTCGCCCACGCTATCAAGGATTTCATCGGAGAAGGGTGTAGGAAAGGGGTCATGGACGCAGGCGTCATTTAACTTGTGCATATCCAAGCAGATACGTATTTCTGCCCTGGTCTTCTTTTCTTGGATGACCATTGGGCTTACCCAGTTTGACTGCTCAATTGGTTCAATGATACCGGAGGCAAGAATTTTATCCAGTTCTTCCTTGACCTTTTGCTTGTATTTGGGATTCAGTTGGTACGGCCGCTGCTTGACGGGGCACACCTTAGGTTTCAGAGTGATATGCATAATACCGAGGTCCCCGGTGATGCCCTTAAACTCAGAGAACTTCGTTGGAAATAGGTCCTGATATTCCGTGAGTAATTCTGCGATTTTGCCTATAGTCCCTTCATCCTAATAGTCCCCAATATTAGCCAGCTTAGGGTGTTCGTCAGTCCCAATATTAATGTCATGCAGCTTAAGTGGCTGTGTTACGTCAAGATTCTGTAGTGATGGCCCCATAACAACGCGTTCTCCTTCAGATTCCGGGACGAAAATGTTTCGAGGATTATCCTCGTCCTCATCTATCGGTAAGCTTCGAAAATTGGCTATGTTGTGCATCTGCGTGTCCCATGTCGATATCGTTGGGGTGGCATGGTGGGGAGTACTCTTAAAGACAAACACATCAATGTCCTGCAGAGCTTCGTCGAACGTCTCTGTTCCTCCAATCAATCCAAATGTCGAGACAAAGTCCTCCTTTAATGTCTCCCAGTGGCAGGTGCGCAGGTGCGCTGGTGCAATTCTGCGTCTAAGTACCAAGTGGCCGGCATAGGACCCAAGGCATGGAAAAACAGATGGAATCATTCTTCTATAGTTCGGTCAGACCACTTGGTCATCCAAACATGCAGATGTGCGCGGGGATCCCCGGGTCCGAGGAACACCTTGGTGCGTATGTCAGTTGGAGGGGCGAACCGTAGAAGAATCCTTTCCTGACATGTTTCCCAATCCGAGAACACTTCCTTGTGGGTGTCCCACCAACGCGGAGGTGTCCCGCGCATGGCCAGATTAAGGGCCCAGAGCAGTAGTTCTCTTGGCACCCTGGCTTCTAATGTCCTTAGGAATTCCTGGAACTTACCAGTCTCATCAAAGTGGGGTAGATCTCTTACCTTTGAGGAAATGCAGTAGAGGGTTCTTATGACCCGGGGGCAGTGCAGTGTCGACACCTCGTGTAACCGGTTCTGCCAACTTTCCAATTCCTCATCAGTGTGAGAACAACATTCACTATCCCTCTAGAATATCCCGTATGTTGTGGTTTTACTCCTGTCTTCATCATGCGCAGTCAATTTGTGAATATGGTCTAGTTCCTCCCGTTCGTAGGCTAGTTCTGTATACCGCGCGACTTCTGTTGGATCTAGTGGTACTATTATGCGTGTACCGTTATTTTCGAACACCATGCTACGCTTTTTGAGATTGATGACACCCGCCATGTCTATAGCCCAGTCTAGCCTGAGTAGTGGAGGGTATAGATCCGCATCGCCCATGATTTCAATGACCTCAAAGTCAGCTAGGAATTTTACTCCCGTGATGTCTACCAGGATTCTTGGCAACCATCCTAGTAGTATGATATTCTATTGATTCGCCATGCACAGCTGGATAGTGGACCATTCCAACTTAGGTTCACCCATTCGTTGCCATGTCTACTTTGGTAGTACGTTCGCATCCGACCCCAAATCGAGAATAACTTGGTCCATCTCCTAGTCACCAATCTGTGCAGTCAGTCGCATTTCTTGTCCGGTGTGTTTCTTGTAGTCATATAGCTGGTGGACACATCAGTTCTTAGGGATTGTGTTGGGTTGGACTGCGCAGCTATGAAGTAATACTTGAAGAGTTTCTACACTCGGTGGGTTATGTAGCAGTTTCAAGCATGCCATTAGAAGGGGCTCAACTCCTTCGTTTATCTAAGGTTGCATTAGCAGCTGCGTGGGGACTGTCAGTGGTGTTTGTTCTTTGAAGGGTACTCCTTCAAGCTCCTATTTTGCTCCCGGGGTGACCAGCCCACTGCGTATCTCAGTTTTAACCCTTTGCACATTCTGCGTAGGGGTGGGCTGCTTGTCTTGCATCTTGGCTATTAAAATTGGGCAATTTTCAATCTCATGGTCCATCTGCCGGCAATATTTGTAGGATTTCTTGGTGGGATTCAGACAGTCCCTTGCGAAGTGCCCTATTTCTCCACAATTATAGCAGATCAGCTGCCCCCGACGCCATCCTGCACTCCCTCCCCGACCTCCCCTACCCCTTTTGGGGGAGCCACCAAAAGTAGCGAGAGATATCGGTGATGCGGGATCTGACTTTACCCTATAGAGGTTTCCCCGATCTACCAATAGCTCATATGTGCGACAATTCTGCTCATTGTGCCCTATCGTTCGAAAAAACCTGCACCATTGTTGCTTTAGATCACCCATACTTAATCGGGGGCACTGGGCCGTATCATGTAGTCCTACCACCCGGCAGTCATCACACCGGAGCCTAGGTCCGCTGGATCTAGGGCGCAGCGGAGTAGGTCCCCCTGCCTGTAGGTAATCCACCAATAAGGGACACTGGTCCTTAGTATGATCAGACACCCGACATCGTATGCACCAGAGGTCTATATTGACTCCTCTTCACCATTCCGTCCGCAAGCTCTGTATTTCCATGTGCATGGCTCTGAGATGCTCTTGAATCTGTTGTACTCCTCCCAACATGTCGTCCTTGGGTGCGGCTTCGAGCTTCATAGCAGTTTCCAGGGCTTTCTCCTGCGACTCGAAGGTCTGCTGGCCCATTGGTATGCATAAGTGGGGTAGCAACATGGCGATGAACCATTCCGCGTGTTTCCTGTCATCATACTTGAATCCCCCTTCCCTAATTTCTTTCTTCAATCGCTGATTGACCTCCCACACCGATTCAGACGTGCCTTGCTTGAAGTCTTTTACTTCGGCTACCAACTGAGAGTATGACTTTGGCTTCCGAAACTATTGTTTTAGGGAATCCTTAATATTTTACAGGGATGCGCTTCCATTTTGAGATATGTACCGCATATACCAATCTAGTTCTCTATCTTCAAAGGCCAAGGAAAAATGTGCTTTTTTCATAGTATCGCTTACCACCCCCTGTGCCATCCATACCGAGTCAGCTACAAACCAAAAATGATCCATATCTTCATCGACCGCACCTTTAAAGGTAGGTAACCTCAAGTGTACTACCATGTCTCCTTCTAACAAGGCTCCAGTTGAGGGCTTGCCCTCCTACAAGCCTGACGACCCTTGCGTCGTCGCTTTCCTTGGCGGGTTATGGACAGGGTGATTCTTTTCTGAATAAGTTTGATAATACCTACTACTCCATGTTGTACTCTCCTCTAGAGTAGCGCTCATTCACATCCGCGTCAGATCTCCACTATTCTCTTGTCATTACCCAATTCCTCTCTCAGACTTCTTTTGGTCCTAGCAACGGAACCATTTGTTGGCTTGAGGGGTCCTGACCTAGGTTCGGTAAGAAATTTTTTCCAACAAACCCCTATACTAGTGGCCCTTTCGGCAGTGACCTACTTTTGCAGGTCAAAGTCTCACCCGAAGTAGTATGGGTGGGTGCTGGAACTAGGTTTTCGCACCATGAGAAAGGATGGGTAAAGCAAGTAGAGCAGTGCTAGATCTTGTAATCCCCGATTACCTTATTCTTCGCAGAGTTAATTAAATATCTATTCGCATCCACGTGCACTAGATCTATAGTTATACGCTTATTATATCATCAACACAACAGTACATAAACATAACATAGCAGATCTAGATCCAAGAACACAGTACACAGATCTTTCGTAGCTTAAGGACAGAAAATGCACAATACAACAATTACTAGTAATTCATATAACAATACTCATAGGTTCAGTTCTCTAGCAATATTTCACATTAATTCATTCATCAATTCTTCCTTACAATTCCAATTCCCTTCCCAACCTGCGCACACAGCAGTAGGGTCCACACACAGCTAGACTAGGATCTCCGCGCACACAGCCAGTAGGAGTACGTTCCCCAAAACCAAAACAGATTTCTTAAAAACCAGATCGCATCAATAGCTCATCATATCCTATCCTTTACAATACAAAATGCATCTCTATTTATAATAATCTAGCCTCGACTTTCCTATGGGTCGCAACCCATGGTTTTCAGACCCCTAGTTTACTCTTTGGCCCATTACAATGCGTTCGGGGCTTTGACCCACCCCAAAACCCCTCCGCTAGGCTAAATATAATCAAAAATATCAAAATTGGACCAGTTTCGCAGCTTGTTAGGAGACCCTATTCCAACAATCCATCCAACTACGCATAGTAGTTTTTGTCGCTACACGACCATCGTTTGTCTCATGTCCACCGAACGCTTTGCCACGTGCCTCGATCATCATCCTCGACTCATGGGACTTACATATTCCCCGACTTAAAATACAACTATCATCCTCGATAGTGCTACCATCATTGTTGCATCATATCGTCGCAATATATAGTCGCAATGTATCATTGCACAATATCGTCACAATATATAGTCGCAATGTATCATCGCACAATATCGTCGCAACATCGTCGTATAAACCATCAAGGTTCATGTCTAACATATCCATGGGAAATATCTCCTCAATCCATGATCATCAACACATCTGCCACAATCACCACATGCTATGCCATCGTGGGAAGTCAATCTCCTCATCAAGACCTCGTGCTGTTGCAACATATACCATGTCAACCCATCATATATTTCCAATATCACGTGAATATATGCATCAAGTACTCCAACCAACTCAACATAACAAAAGCTACTATGTATCCAGCATAACTCTGCACACTTCTAGACCCCACAAATCCAACTATTTGGGTGATGAATCTAACCATACATTCTCATCATGAGAATGCATATCCTCATACCATGTGTTACTTGTTCCTTCTGCATCCTGTCACATCCATCAACTCAATCAAGAATCCATCCCATCCATGTGCAAATAAGCCATTTTTGGGTCCATGAAGTGTCCTCCATCTCATCCACAACATGATGTCCATGATGCTAATCCATGTGCTACCTATATGCCGAGTAGTCACATCCTCCAAGCATCATCAAAAGTAAGAGGTCACCCTCTCATCAAATTAATCAAAGTGCCATATCCAGGTCCATGAAGTAATGTTCATCCCATCTACAATATGCATCTATCAAGTAAAAAGTGTGGCTAAGTCAAGTAAACTCAACCCATGCCCAAGTTTATCACCAAGGCATCTCCATCATGAACACCCATGCATAATCATATCCAAAGCTTTGGAATGCATACTTTTATTGGCCATGAGTGCCATCACAAGTGATTCTCACCTTGAAAATCATATGAATGTCCTCATAGGCTGCTCATCCAACCAATGTCTTGTTTCTCATTGTGAACAACATCCCATCAATCCATCTCTAAAAGATCTCCATGTGGCATCAAAAAATCCATCATGCTCCCAAAATCTTGCTTGACACTCCTCCATAGTGCTCATAAGTGGCATCCATTTAAGTGCACTTGCATAATGCATCCACAAAATTTCTGCCATGCCCTCATGTCAATGTCCATGATTTTGGCTGCCCATGTGTTCATGAAAGTGAACCCAACTCAACTCTAGTCATCATCCATGTAGTGTAGAGGTAAAGTGCCCTCGTTCACTTCTACCATCATACATCATTATGAGTACTTCCTTCAAGGCTTCTCCCCCACTAGAGGTGCACCAAGAGTTCCTTCTTTGTTGTAGGCCATGAAGAAGTCTACTCAACAATGTGCCCTAACACCAAGGAAGTCTATAGGTCACGCCGGGCACTAGCCAATCCATGTGGCTAAGCATGACCATTTCCATCACAAGGTCATCAAGTTCCACCCTTGTCTAGGGCATTTGAACCATCTAGATTAAGGTCACAAATTGACCTATCAAGGTCTCCAACAAGAAATTCTTCTTGTTCCTCCAATGTACAAGGTCTCATCATAGGCATCCAAGGAGAGATCATCCATGGTGTTGGCAAAGAAGCCATATTCTTTCTCATCCCCATATGTGGTCCATATTCCTTATGCTTCAATGAAACACAAGTCATAACTCCATGAAGACTCTCAAAGCGAGTATCCTCCATCCTCATCAATGTCTTTAACGTGTTCAATCCTGGTACAACCTGCTATTCAATTTCATCCTCGATCATGATCACACTTGCAACATCTTCATGTGGTTCATCCACCAATGCTTGCTATGTTTCTTGTCTTGGTTCAACTTGTTCCACAATTTCTTCCTTCATCTCTTCCATCTCTATAACATCCTTATGAGAATCATCCATTACTGATGCTTGCAATGTGCTTGGCCCTGGTCCAACCTGATCATCAATTCCATCATTGAAATCTACCACATCTGCAACATCCTTGTGTGAATCAACCTGTAATGCTTATTATGTGCTTGGTTTGGGTCCAGCTTGTTCTAAAATTTCTTCCTTCACTTCAACTACATTCACAACATTCTTAGATTCAACTATAGTGGACTTCATGTCACTATGCTTCCTCTTTCCAAGGTCTCTAAGCTTGAGAAGCTCATCACGTAACTTCTTTTGCTCTTCTTTCTCTTTGAGAAATTTTGCTACAAGACTATCTCTCTTATCCATAAGCCGAAATAATTCAAGTTTGTTCCTGTCAGAGATCCCTTCCTTGTGCAATGCATCAAGAGCTTGTTTTGTCTCACAAACCTCCCTTGCCCATTCATCCGCCTTTTCCTCGAAGCCTAGTACTCTTCTTTGAATTTCGATAAGGTCCATTTCAAATGAAATAGAAACACCTATCAAGCTTCAATACTGCTTGCAACCCCACAACTATATCCCTGCTCAATAATACAAGTTCAACTTCAACACCACCTGCAACCCTGCAACTGTGTTCGTGCTTCCTTCAATGATAAAAAGCCCTGAAATGGTAGCTCTGATACCATCTAATGCACAACAGTAGTGGGATCAGTCTTCAATAATGGTAGCTCTAATACAATCTGTCACGCCCCTATACCTTGGTATTCTTTCAACCACGCTATAGACGGGTGCGGCACTATGATGTTTTTCTTTTTTCAAATACTCTACAAGTAGACTATGCCTTACTAAACACCTTTCTTTTTAATCTATAAAAGTGTTCTTGTGCGGAAATAAAATAGGATAAATATCAATATCAAATCCACATTAAGCCCATAACATTCAAGGGAGGGGAAACTCCCTGATTATAAGTCTGCCCAATATTATGTTTCATAAAATGTATATAATATAAGTCCAATCTAGCAAAAGCCACTTATTAGGGGAATTTTGAGGTCTAAAATGGGCCTCCTAAGGAATTAATCAAATAATAGCTTAGAAACGAATGAAATAATATTTATGAATTTGTAATTCACTTTTTGCACCACAATCCATCTAACCATAGTTAAATTCAATTCAAAACTTGTACCAGAATAAAATTAATAAAAAAATTGTATTGATGTGACTATAAATAAGAATGAACTTTTCAAGAAAAAGTCATTATCATTGAACAACTAATGCATTTTTCCTTTGTACTTAAATAAATTAAAATAAAATATAAATATAAAATTATAAATTCTTAATTATATTATATGCTATTAATTAAAATTTATATTATTTAAATTGTATAATAATATGTAATTAATATACTATATAAAAATAATATAATATAATATAATATAGTAAATGTATAGGGATATGCATTGTTTCTTTCAAGAATATGAGATGACAATAATATATTTATATTCAAAAAGTGTGAAATGACATTTCTTATGAGTACTTTACTTTGACTTTAAAAGTATTTAGAGCACTACCATGGTTAACCATAAGTTTTTATCCACCATTGAGAATGTGACAAGTAAGTACCTTTAACTCAAGCAATGCCACCTTAATCATTAGGGATGATGTCATTCCCTAAAATGTGATTGGTTCTCATAAAGTGAATTTTTATTGTACATTTTCCTCAGGAGGCCCATTTTAGACCTCAAAATTCCTCTAATGTCTGCTCCTTTGGCAAAGTGGGTTTACCTCTTGACCAAGCTTGTAACACTTTTCAATCCTTAAACCAACATAAAACATCCATTTACAACATTAAAATCAACCTTGGGAATTTCTGCCCGAATCTTCCCAAGTGCCGTGCTGTTGGGTCACTTGGGTCACCCTGGTACTACTGTTACACGTGACCTTCACACACTTTTCGAATGCACCATAACTCCAAATTGACCTCTCACACTCTGGTTAGCTTCGACCCACCAGTCCGCACCTGCTGCACTTAGTTCACACCAAATCCGCTCAACGTTCACTTTTGTATGTTTCCTAAACTCACGTTCAACTATTTGCTTGAACTGACCTGCGGACACCCTGCGACATTGTTTCGCACGCGTTTCTGAACGCGGCTGTCCCGACTTGACTCGACACCCTAAAACACTATTTCGAACATGTTTCCTGAACGCAGCTGACCTGACTCAACCTGATGCCCTGAAACAATGTTCCAAATGTGTTCCCTGAATGCACCTGAACTGACTCGACCCGACACCCTGAAACAATGTTCCGAATGCGTTTTTTGCACGTGCTCACCTGACTCGACCCTGTGCCCTGCACGTCTATGTTATGGCCTTGCCTTTGCTCGCCAAGGGAGGAGCTCGCATCAACAAGATGTTGATGTCTTGCCTTGATGCGTAGACACTCCTTTAATGTCCCTTGATGCTTCAAGTTCGAATGATGTCCAACATTGCGTTATGTATATATACGCTTGTTCATGTTGAACATGGGCGGGGGCTTTCCCATGAGCCAACCCACCACTTCTCCACATCACGTCAGCCTTGCCACTTTAATACGTCGGCCTCCATTTTCTCATAATACTACCGTGGCTACCAAGTGACGTATAAACTTTGGTTTGTCACCAACACTTTCTCCAATACTTAGCCAATTTTTCACTTCTATTGTCCATCGCTTCTTTCATCGTACAGACACCAAGCTTTCGTTGCATCACAACCAAATATTTTGTTTCGTCATTTTCGTTCGCCGCAACTCCTATCCAACTATGCGTAGTAGTTTTCGTCGCTACACAACCATCGTTCGTCGCATGTCCACCAAATGATTTTCCACGCGCCTCGGTCATCATGCTCGACTCGTGAGCCTTACACTCGCGACACCCTTGGGTGGCATAATGATTTTTATTTATTTATTTATGATTTATTTATTTATTTTTAAATTTAATTTTTTAGTTTTATTTTTAAAATTATATATATATATATATATATATATATATATATATATATATATATATATATATATATATATATAATTTTTTTTTTTTTTTAATTTATTTGTTTTTTTTTAATTTTTATTTTTAATTTAAAAAAAATGAATTTTGTTAATTTTTTTATTTAAAATTGTATTTTTCATAGATTTATATGTTTTTTTTTTTTTAAATTTAAATTATTATTATTATTATTTTTTTAATTTAAAGTGTTATTATTTTAAAAATTTTATTTTTATTTTCTTTTTAAGTTAAATAATTTTTTTTAAATTTAAATTATTAATTTTTTAAATATTTTATCTTATTATTATTAATTTTCTTAAATTTTAACTAATTTTAAATTATTTATTTTATCATTTTTATAACTAGTTCTTTATTATTATTTTCTTTATAGCTTAAAAAAATAGTATTTGTTTTTGTTTTGTTTTGGGTTAATTTTATTTTTTTTCTTTAAATTGTATGTGTTTTTTTAAATTTTCCCTTTTTATATTCTTTTGAATATTTTAGTGTTTTTATTTTTTAATTTTTTTTAATTTTTACAAGTGATATGTTATCTTTAATACCATGCCTAAAAAGCGTTGGAATTTTATTTTCATAAAGATGATATTTTATCTTGAATGTCATCCTTGGATTTTGAAGGCTTTTCAGAGACACGATAATAGATTATCTTTAATACCATGCGTAAAAATTGTTTATCGTTGAAATCTTAAGGTTTTTCAGAGTCATGGTATTTGATCTTTAATGCCATTATTAAAAATTGTTGACAATTTACCCTGAAAAGAAAAAGACGGTATTCCAACATTAACACTTTTCGTTTTGAAGGTGTTTTTTGCACACAAAAAATTGACGACGTTATTCCAACAACAACACTTTTTGTTTTCAAGCTGTTTTTTGCACACAAAAAATTGGCAATGTTATTCCAACATCAACACTTTTTGTTTTCAAGGTGTTTTTTTCACACAAATAATTGGCGATTTATTCCACCATCAACACTTTTTGTTTTGAGGGTGTTTTTTCAATCTTTTTTTCAAGAAAAAATTTGGTTTTTAGCATAATTTAAAAAAAAAATGTTGAAATTTGACCCTAAAAAAAACAGTGCGTTCTGGAAGATGCATTTTTCGTTTTTGGGCTATTTTTTCATGTTTTTTGAGTTTTTTTGGGCTAGAGTTCTCATTTTGAGGTAATATTTCTCATTTGATCGGTAACTATGTTGAGTGTAGTGGTGCACTTTCTGGTTTATTGGGTAATGCCACTAGGTATGGTGCTGCCTTCTATTCGATCTTCTTTAGATGGACACAATTCTTACTTTTGGATTACATCTCAAGATCTTAAACTGGGTTCTTTGTTAATGATACATTGATGCAAGCAATGACTCTCTTATTTTGGAGGATTGAAGTAACGACTGCGAAATGCCTATATGGAAAGTATGCATCCTGGTACTCGATAAGTTTTTGGCTTGGCAGAATGGTGGTGTTAGAGATTTACAGTTCTTAGGCACATCTTCAATTGTCATATTTGAATGTCACAAGTGTTTATTTTATGTTGAATAACACTTTTCCTTGTGGTTAAGGAAGGGATAACATATATCTCTCATTTCAGTTTAGTTTTGGTCTTTTAGTTTTGAAGCCTCAGTTTAGTGTTGACGACCATTGTGTTTATGTTTGATGTAGCTATGTAATACCTCCATTCTTAGTCGAGTATATTTTACATAATTTTGAAGTGTGAACTCAATGTAAACTCTTTTTTATTAATGACCGACCTAGTTCCATCTAATTCCAGATCTATCATGGGCCAAGAGGGATAAAATCCCTAGAGATGCAAACCTTTCCTCAAATTATTAATCCAATGTTTTTAGATCTAATAATATTAATATTATAATATATTAATATTAATACTAGATCTTATAATAATAATAATAGTATTATTCTTATTATTATTATTATTATTATAATATTAATATTATATTTAATAATATTTTTTACATGGCATGATAACAAAATTTATAATAAAACTACATCAAATTAATGTTTTCAAATATTAAAACTTTGACGTGGAAATATTTATGTATTTAAATATTTTAATATATCCATAGGATATGGTTTTTTATTTTAAAGATTCATTTACAAATATTTAATTAAAATAAATATTAAAAGATTTTGGAGCATGATTTTTGATTTTTTTGTGTTGAATTGAATTGCTTTTTATTTTTATTTTTTATCTCTATGTTTATTTTCATTTTTGTTTTTAGAGGACTTTAATTTTTATTTTATTTTATTTTATTTTATTGGAGACATGAAATAATTATACATCCCCTCATACTGGGCTATAGAATGTGCCTCTCGGCTCAAAAATCCTTTGCATTAGTTTAAACAAAAAAAAAATTATTGGTTCACAAATTAATTTCGAATATATTTCTTACTAATATATCATATGTATTTAATATTATTATTATTATTATTATTGAATCTACCCTTTATTAATATATTTTTCACTTTATTAATATATTATCTATTAAATTAGTTTTATTAATATATTATAAATTTTATTTAATTTTATAGTATATATTAAATTTTGTTGAAGGCTAAATTTATTTATTATTTTTATATAGATTGTAAAGCGAGAGAAAATTCCTTTTCTCAATCCCCGCTAGGGGTGTCCAATCACACAAACAAGTGGGAAGTAGACAGTTATGGATAGACCAGCCCTTAGACACGCGCCCACCGACTCACCACCCTCCCACGCTCGAGCTGTAATGGTCCTCGGGGCAGGTGATCCTATGGTAGAGGAGATTGTAGTTGAGCATGCAATAGACGTGAGCCAGTCCATTCGGTATTCGCAGAAAATGGTGAAGGTTGGTGCTTCAGCTTTTAGAGATGAGCAAAAGCTGGCTCTCAAGCCTTGGCTTGAGCTTCACTTGCAAGAGACGAGGTGGGTGCAAGTTCAGCCGGGCAACTGTGGCTGGAGTCTGCACGCCGGGAGGAATCCTGGAAATGAAAAGAGCACACTGCACCAGGAGACGAGCAAAGGTGGTGAGGGTGAATTCTCAGCAAAGGGAGCACCTCTTGATGGGTGGTTTTGGTGTTCAGCCCGGGTGATAGAAGACAGTCAGTGGACTGTGTAGAAAGGGTCCTTCCGTGGCCTGGCCCCACAGTGGTTCTGCCTTGGGCTCCTTGAGCACACAGGCTCTCTTGCGATTAGTATCCTGTGGGCAGTGGCATATTCGCACCTCATTTTAGGGTTGTGTTGTGGATGCTGGTGGTATTGTGTCTCTCATCCATGACACTCGGGTGGTGGTCAGTGATAAACTTCGCTTAGGTTGCAGGGATGGTGCACGGGTTTTAGGGGCTGCTAGACCCTGAGTGACTTGACACTACAACCTAGCAAAGGGTGGGGGAGTGTTAGATGACTGCATGCCACACAAGCGAGGCCAGGCATAGAGTGGAGGTCTTGGGCGCAGCATGGAAAATTGCTAGGTATCCATGGACTCGAGTTCACACTCGAAATCTATCAAGATTCAACATTCAGTGGTAGCCATGGAAGTATCTATGGCTCAGTCACTGGGCTAGGTTGAGGCTTTGACCACCCTTGATGCAATTTCCGCCCAACTCCAGTAGATCCAGCTCAACCTGGACAATATGTGTGAACAAAGGTATGATGATCGTAATGAACTTGTGGCCTACATTAGTGCTATTCAAAACCTACAAAATGAGACTCTCGAAGCTCTGGAGAGTCTGCGTCGTCTTCTGAGGCATTCTCACGACCACCTCTGAGCTTTAGAGGCACAAGTGGACCATGTTAACTACCATAAGCACAATCAAGGATGCATCTTCACGACTCCTCTTGCAGGTCCCATGCACCCTCCTCCATGATGAAAATTCTGTTTTTGTTGTTTTGTAATTTTGTGCGGCTAATAAATAAGAGCATCGTATGCCTTGGCAAGCACCCAAGTCTTTCTAGGCACTGCATGCCTTCTCGGTTTCCTAAATGTAATTCAACTATGTGGCTTCTACTATAAATTTTGATATGATAATATAATCTAGACTTTGACCGAAAACAAAAGAAGGTCCTTTGTTGAAGCAATGGACTATGCTCCATGTCAATTAAATGAAAAAGTATAAATTCCCTATAAGCTCGAGAGAATTTATTAAAAATTTGGTTTTAATAATTTCAAAAAATTTAAGGCATAGGACTCCCAAATGCAAAGCATGATTAAATTCCCTGATGGGGGTGATGCCACCAAGTCCCACCCTAACAACAAGCATGATTGACATGCCAAGGAGGAGAATGACATAAATCTTGGTGCCATCAATAATATATGCAACACTCACCACCTATGAGCCAGAAATCACCACATGGCTCTTGCTAGAACCCACACCTATAAGTTCCCTTGATTAGTCCTTTCATTATAAATGTGACCGCAGGGTAGGTTATACAACGTAGTACGAGGGTGTTACATTTTTTAGTCTCTTTCTGGAAGGAGTTATGGAAATATTCATATACGATTAATTCGAGTGATCAAATGATATATCTAACATCACATTCCTCACAACTATTCATGAGATCATGATGCTTGAGTGGGTGGAAGACATAGCCAACTGTGCTGATATTTCCAAATGTCTATTCAGTGACCCAATATTCACTCTAGGATCGACTCCCTTATTGGTCACTCCATGCTTAATAGAGATTTATAGTGGCATGGGGTTCTATCCTTGGTGGAAAATTAGTTATGACAATTGGGGTGGCAGAGCACATCTTTCAATATTAGAAGACCTCTCGTATATTTGGTACACTTATCCACTCTCAATTAGTTTTTGTCTGTCTCATGCTTACTCTATAGTTATGGTATATGATGTTTTAGTTCAATTAATGGTTTTGTGGAATATGAATGTTAGCTTTTTCACACTGAAGCTAGGTCAATATTCTTCTTTTTTTTCCATTATAACACCAACTCGGGGCCATCCTTAGAAATGGTGGAATTGTTGTCACCTTCTTCATTACAAAGATCAGAACCCACTTGTGTATCCTTCTCATGTCTAGTCCTCGTATGCAAGGTTTGTTATCCGGGCTCATTTTCCATCTGGTTATAAAAGAGTGACTTGGTAGTGGTCTAATGTTGTGCCTCCTTCCCTAGTCATTTATCATGTTGTTAACTGTCCAATTCAAGTTCAAATCGTCTACCTTATCGCAAAAAATACAATTCTAGCTCTACTTTCAACCCATGGTGTTTGTTTTAGGGCTCCACCCCTAGGGGTACCCACTTGTTTTCTCCAAAGGTATTGTGAGTCACTCTACCTATTCCCTCTACGATCCATATTATCTTTTCTATTCAAGGTGATACCTCATTTTCTGTTGCTTCGGTCCTAACACATTCTCCCACAAGTGTTAGTTGTCAATACTTGGTTTCTACTTTTGGTTCCCAAGTTATTGTGCCTCAAGGGTGAACCCTTAACTTAATGGCTCCTCAAAAACATCAACTTAGTCGGAGGGGTGGGCGGTCAACATCCTCTTCATCAATACACATTTTTTTGGATGGGACTTCATGGTGAATATATTTGACTCTGTCCCTTTAGAGGTCAGAAGAGAGATTCTACTATTAGAGTCAAAATATTTTGGAGGGAAATATTATTTCTCAAATTTTGAAGTCTCTCGACATAGATGCAATTTCAGATCTGGGGCGGTTCATGAAACATTGTCTCCATTTGTTACACTTTGTCAGTATGAACCAACAACTTGACATTCTTCTATGCATGGTTATAAGGAACAAACAAGTTGATAATTATTGTTTATTTTCTCGATAGGAAGAAATTAAAAGACTCCTAAGGAATCTTCATTTCATCCTTGATGATATTGACACCAGGTTGGCTAGAGTGGAGAGATATGTAGGTGTTGGGTGTGGAGCCTGATTATCTTGTTTATTTTGTATCACAGCGTTGGACCCCTGTACCTTAATGGGGAGGAAATGCCGCCCATAATTGTATACTACCTGGGGGGTCCAAGGGGGTGGCTGCAGTTTATGGAGCCCCCCCATAGTGGGAGGTTTCGGGGGCACCGCCCTCGAAGCTAAAAATAGATATAAAATTTCCTTGTAAAAGTATAGTAATTTCTAGTCAAATTGGGCCATTCATTAGGCAGATGATCTGGTGGTAGAAGTTATGTTTATTTTAGGGTTTTTTGCCCTAGAAGGATACTCCTCGCTTGTATGAGGGTATTGTATTGCTGCTATGTATTGTATGTGTATTCTCAGAGCAAGAAACATATAAGGAGACCGTGAGAGAGAACAAATGATATTACAGTGGATCTGCTGTAGGTTGTGTCGCTTCATTTTGCTGGATAATAGAAAGGAAGGACTAGTTGTTCAGGGTGGACGTAGCCCAAACTGGGTGAACCACATATATTTGTGTCTCTTTGGTTTTATGTGTTTTGTGTGCTTGTGTTTTCCGCATATTTTATGTGTTGCATTGCTCTGTAATATATAATTTTCTAACAACTAGTATCGGAGCTGAAGGTCTATTTGGCTGATAAACTCGCAGGAAAGAAGGGTTCCTGGTTCGAGTGGGAGCAATGGTGGAAGATGGTAAGTTTAGGGTTGAGAAATTTAACGACCAAAACTTCCCATTGTGGAAGATGCAGATGGAAGATTATCTATATCAGTACCTATCATTGAGTGGAAAAACAAAGAATATGACGACTATGACAGATGAAGAATGGGAGATTCTCGATAGAAAGGCACTAAAAACAGTAAATTTGTGCCTTACAGCATTGGTAGCCTTCAATATTTCGAAGGAAACAACAACAGAAGGTTTGATTAACGCATTGGAAAACTATATGAAAAACCCTCGGCCTCAAGCAAGGTATTTTTTATGAAGCACTTATTTAATATGAAGATGTCAGAAGGTGGATCTGTTGCAGACCATTTAAATGATTTTAATATAGTTACCAGTCAGTTAAGTTCTATATGGTAAACTTTGATGATGAAGTTAGGGCTATTTTATTTCTATGCTCATTGCCAGAAAGCTGGAATGGTTTATTTATGGCCATTAGTAACTCTGTCTCTAGATATAGTACTTTAAATTTTGATGATGTTGTCGGTGCTATCCTTAGCTAGGAAATGCGACAGAAAAGATCCGGTGAGACATCGGGTAATGCTTTGAGTGCATAGTTCTAGGGAAGAAAAATGGAAAGAGGAAAGAGCTTGGGATATCGCAGTAAATCAAGGAAAGGCTGATCCAAGTCCATATTGAGGATATTGTACTGGAAATGCAGAAAGAAAGGACACCTGAAGAAATATTGTAGATCTCGACGCATAGCAAGAAAACAATCATGAAGAAAATGTGATAGGTGATGTGTTGCAAGATGCTTTGATTATTTCTTTAGAAAATGTTACTGATTCCTGGGTGGTAGATTTAGGGGCCTCATTTCATGCCACACCTGATAAGAAATATTTTCATGACTATGTTCAAGGAGATTTTGGCCAAGTTCGTTTGGGTGATGATAAACCCTGTAAAATTGTTGGAATAGGTAAAGTTCTTGTAAAAAAGAAAAATGGAAACCAATGGCTATTAAAGGAGGTAAGGCATGTTCCAAATCTGAAGAAAAATCTAATTTCAATAGGGCAGTTAGGCGGTGAAGGTTGTGTGACAAATTTCACAGACAAAATTTGGAAGGTCACTAAAGGAGCCTTGGTAATAGCAAAAGGTGAAAAGGTTGGTACATTTTATTTATGCAATGATATTTCTAACGCTGTTAATGATTTAAATTCAAAAGGAGCAGATGCAACATTATGGCATCATAGGCTCAGACACATGAGTGAGAAGGGGATGAAGGTTCGTCACTCAAGAAATTTGTTGCCGGGTTTGAAGAATGTTGATTTGGATTTCTGTGAGAATTTTATTTATGGAAAAAGAGAAGAGAGTCAGATTTCTCAGAGTTGGGAAAGAAAAGAAGAGTGAAAAATTAGAGCTTGTGCATAAATATGTATGGGGACATGCTCAGGTATCATTTCTTAGTGGCTTTCATTATTATGTTATGTTTATTGATGATGCAACTAGAAAAACTTGGATTTATTGTATTCAGAATAAAACTGATGTATTTGATACTTTCAAGAAATGGAAAGTTTTGGTTGATATTGAGACAGGAAAGAAGTTGAAGTGTCTCAGATCAGACAATGGAGGTGAATATTGCAGCAAAGATTTTTATAGGTACTGTTCAGAGCATGGAATTAACAAAGAGAAGATAGTTCCAAGAACAACACAAGAGTATGGTGTGTCAGAAAGGATGAACAAAACAATCATGGAGCATGCAAGGTGCATGAGATTGCAGGCAGGATTGCCTTTACAATTTTGGGCAGATGTTGTAGATACTGTTGTTTTTCTAATAAACAAAGGGCCTTCAAGTTCCTTGGATGGTGGTATACCAGAGGAAGCATGGACAGGTAAAAAGGTAAACTACTCTTTTTAAAATATTTTTGGCTATGAGGCCTTTGTCCATATTATTAAAGAAAACAGAACAAAGCTTGGTGCAAAGTCAAATAAATGTACCTTTATTGGATATGGTGTTAATGATTTTGGTTATCACTTATATGATTATGAAAATCAAAAAATCATTAGGAGAAGAGATGTAATATTCAATGAAAAAGGTCTTGTATAAGAATCAGTTGCAGGAAAAGAAACAGGAAAAAGAAAACAAAGAATACATAGTTCTTGATGAGATCACAGAAAAAGTAAAGGTGCCTAAAAATAATAATTATCAATAGCCACAACAACAACAACCACCACAACAGCAACATGCACCTCAAACACCTGAAAGTGGTGTCAGAAGATCTACCAGGATAAGTAGACCCCCTGAACGATACTCTCCTTCATTATATTATTTATTGTTGACTGATTCTGGTGAACCCGAATGTTATGAAGAAGCAATGCAGGTTGAAACTAGGAAGAAGTGGGAGCTAGCCATGAAAGAAGAGATGGACTCCTTAATGCATAACTAGACTTGGGACTTAGTCAGGTTTCCTGCAGGTAAAACTACATTGCAGAATAAATGGGTTTACAGGCTGAAGGAAGAAGATGGAGAAAAACAAAGGTACAAAGCTATACTTGTGGTGAAGGGGTTTGCAAAAAATAAAGGTATTTATTTTGATGAAATATTTTCTCCTATTGTTAAGATGACTTCAATCAGAACTATTTTAAGTCTTGTAGCAGCGGAAGATTTACATCTTGAATAGTTAGATGTAAAGACAACATTTCTCCATGGAGATTTGGAGGAAGAGATCTATATGGAGAAACCAGAAGGATATGAGGTCAAAGGGAAAGAAAAATTAGTGTGCAGGTTAAAGAAGAGCTCGTATGGCTTAAAACAGGCTCCAAGGTAGTGGTATCTAAAATTTGAAAGGTTTATGTCTAAACAAGGTTATACTAGATGTCACTCTGATCATTGTTTTTATATGAAAAAGAAAAATTATGGCAGCTATATTATATTGTTATTGTATGTAGATGACATGCTTGTTGTAGGGTCTAACATGAAAGAAATAAATGTGCTCAAAATAAAATTGGCAAATTCCTTTGCAATGAAGGATTTGGAAGCTGCAAAACAAATCCTTGGTATGAGAATAACTAGAGACAGGAAAAATAAAAAATTAACACTGTCTCAGAATGAGTACATACAAAAGGTGTTGAAAATATTTAATATGCATAATGAAAAACTAATTAGTACACCTTTTTCTAGCCATTTCAAAATTAGTAAGGAGATGTGCCCCAATACCCAATAAGAAATGGACTATATGTCTAAAGTTCCATATGCATCAGTAGTTAGAAGATTAATGTATGCAATGGTCTACACAAGGCCTGATATTTTACATGCAGTGGGAGTTGTAAGCAAGTACATGATGTCGGCAATACGATGCAGAGTGTTGTCCTTGATGGCAACCCACTTGATGAAGATGATGGCAACCTACTTGATGAAGTTGTCCTTAATGCTTGATGAGTTTATTAATGATGTAAATCTGATGTTCTACAAGTAGCTCAGAAGTACTAGAGAAAGAAATATCAGTAAGGGCTAGAACAATGATGAAAAGTGTGTGTCACAAAGCATACGCGGGTTTGTTTAGGAGAAGTAGCGTATGCACGCGGAAAAGTACGTACCAAGTCACGTATGCTCAATTGCACTCTAAATTTATAAAGCCAGGGGACTTTACCATGGTATTGACCCATTGTATTGAGCGCTGGATTATCTATTTGATCCCGTCCAGGAATACCATCGGAAGTTGTGTGGTTTTGGCTCATGGTATTGACAAAGGATAAATCTATATAAGGAGAAGAAATTCATTATACAAAGGGTGTGCATGTGTTTGGGCTTTAAATGAATACTTCACTCTGAAGTTTATCTGTATGGTTGAACTCTGTTCTAAATCGATAGATCTGAATCTATGATGCACCTATGAATATGATGAAGGTTCAAAATCTCTAGATCTGGAAATGATGAATCTCTAGGATGATCTGAAAAGAAGTATTGAAGACCTGGCACAAATCTGTTGAAGAAATTGAAGAAATCTGGGTAAGTTCATAGATCTGGTCTGTTCTGCAAACTTTATCTTTTATAGATCTATACGCAGTTTCATTTCATAAAAAGCGCGTGTATACATGGATCTGTTTAAACAAAGGCGCGTATAGGCAGTTAGGGTCATTTTGAAAAATGCATAGATGTATACGCGGATTCGTTTCGTGAAAAGCGCGTGTATACGCGGATCTGTTTAAACAAAGGCGCGTATGGTATCTAAACTTATAGTTGCTCAAGGTTGAATGTGATTATGCATATCTATTATAAAGTCTGGGTTATCTCTGATATTCTGGTTACAGTGGTTTCACTGTTATGTTGGAAGCAATGGGAAAAGTATGATTATTGATAAGTGAAGGGTTGTATTGAAGCTATTTGATCCAGTTTGAAAATTGATGAAACATGGTCTGCAGTGGTGTTGAGGGTCGAAGCCTTCAGTAAGGGGGTAGTAGCTTCCTTCCAGTAATAGCTGGTAAACGAGAGCAGGGGGTAGTTTCTCCCTTCCAGGAGAAGCTGGTAAATGAGAGTAGGGGGTTGTAGCTCCCTTCCAGGAGAGGCTGGTAAACGAGAGAAGGTTGTAGCCTTTTGCAGGTGGGTGCCTGCGTGCTGGTATGAATCTGCACCAGTACATGGTTGTAAGATGTTTTATTTATAATAAAATATTGAAGGCTGAGACAACGGCAGCGGTGGTTTTCTCCCTAATTGGGTTTCCACCTAAAATCCTGGTGTTCATATGTGATGCTTATGAGTGTTGATTTATTCTGTTCTTACTTCACATGTCTACTACTTACTGAACATCTAATGAATGATTGATGCAATAATCTAAGATAAGAATTATTTGCATAATAAGAGTCTGAGCATACGCGAGTTTCCTTAATGATATCCGCGTATATACGCTAGTTTTGTTCTGTAAAGTAGCGTATGTTCGCCTAGATGTTCGCCTCATCTCAGATCTAATCACTCCATAAACAGATCTAGCAGATACAAGTACATTTCAGATCTAAAGATCCCGCTTCATCATTTCTTCATAAGTGCTTCATAGATTCAGATCTATCATCAAGCCTTTACCCTTTCCATACAGATATACTTCACAGAGAAGTATTCATTCAAGCTCAGACATCTTGCTCTCACACTCATAATTTGCACAATGAATTTCTTCTCCTTATATAGGTTTATCCTTTTTCAATACCACGGGCCCCTTTTTCAATACCATGAGCCAAACCAATACCACGAGCCTTCAATACCACGGGCCCATTTTTCAATACCATGAGCCCAAAATAATACCATGGTGGTTACCCCTGGTTTTGCACTTTTTGAGCGCTTTTGCCCATACGCGACTTGGAACGTCCCTTTCCGCGTGCATACGCGACTTCCCCTAGTCCAATCCGCGTATACCTAGAGACATACTCTTTTTCATCATAGAATTAGCACATGATGAATTCCTTTCTTCATTGCCTTCTGTTTACACTGTAGATACATCAGATTTCCTTCATCAAGGATATATTCTATCAAGCACAACTTCATCAAGTAAGTTGTCATCATCTTCATCAAGTGGGTTGCCTTTCAAGGACAACACTTAGCATCATATTGTCAACAAACATTATATCACATCAGATTTACATCATTTACTAAGTCCATCAAGTCAAGCATAACTTCATCAGGTGGATTGCCATCAAGGACAACACATGTCAACAGTCAAATGTCTTCATCTTCATTCAGTGGGTTTCCATCAAGGACAACATCCTGCATCATATTTCCAACAATCTCCCCCTTTGGACTTGATGGCAACCATGATGGTGTTTGGTTACCACAACAGATAGATACATTAAGAATACAATGACACCATGTCACTCTCCCTATTTTTACCATGTCACTCTCTCCATTTTTGCCATGTCACTCTCTCCATTTTTGGCATCATTCAAACACCATGTCACTCTCCCCCTTTGACATCAAGGGCAAAGGGCACATCATTATAAACACCATGTCACTCTCCCCCTTTGACATCAAGGGCAAAGGACAAAACCAGCAGATCAAAACCAACACACTCTCCCCCTTTGACATCAAGGGCAACGGGCGGATCAAAACCATCACACTCACCCCCTTTTCTCCTCATGTAGAAGAAGCGTTCTGCAGATCTGATGTATACTGAAGTGACCAAGCTCCCCCTGAGTTCATGCTGAATCTCCAAACATATTTTCAATGAAGTACATGACTCTATAAGTTCCTATCACCAATGACTCATACTTACACCAAATATCCAACCAAGTGGATTTACATATGAGACTCAAGTACCCAACCAAGTGGGTTTACAAATTTGACTCAGCTACCCAACCAAGTGGGTTTACAAAATTGAAAAGTCCTTACATGACTGAATATTACAATTTTACAACATGAGTCTCAACAAGACCTTTTCATCAAACTACAAAAATAACTTTTAATACCAACACCAGAAAGTCCTCAAGAAAGAGAACATATTTCAGAACCATCATAATGCCAAAAATGCATTATACTCAGCAAATCCAATGCTCCCCCTGAATCTGTGCATCCAAGCATCCTTTCCAAATGACTAAGGCTCCCCCTTAGTTTGTGCATCCTGAAAACTTCCACCAACAAATCATCAAGGCATCTTCATCAAAACATTAGAAATAGAATTATGAGAACTGGAACACCACCAGAGATACCAAACAGTATCAGAGATTCCAAACATCACTGCAGCTGTGCTGAAGAGAGATGAACCAACCAAAAATTGTCAGTAATTAGTCATACGCGGTTTTCTGTGCAGGAACTCGCGTATATACGCGACTGTGTTTCAGGAAACCCGCGTATCAAAAGACATCTTCAAAATTTCAACCAGATCTGATTCTCTGTGAGGCAAAGACAGTGTTCAGCTTCTTTCTGAGACATTTGAATGCTTCCCTGGACTACAGATAGATAGAACGATGTAGTTGTGTCTTCAAGCGTCATCCAATGGTTGTGGCATCAGTACAATAGTATCCAAGCCTTCAGATTCTTTGCAGCATCAATACAATCTTTCCAAGAGAGATTCTCATATCAGAACAACATCTTCACATAGGTGTCAAGCAATCATCCATGTGGTCCAACATCACCATGATCTTCAAGATTTAACATGAAGTAACATATGTAGGCAGAAGATCTCAGCCATAGTAACAAACTATGCATGAACTATTCTTATCTATGAATCATAAGACTTCCAATTCATCCAATAGATAAGCTTCAGCAAGCAGTAAACACAGCTCATTCAACGTCTCATCATCATAAACCATGTACCAAGCCATCATCATTTGAGCATGAGTATCACAAAAATCAAAGAACAAGCAGCCATATTGCCAACAATGCAATCATTAGTATTCAACCTGCTGCTCCCCCTAAACCAATGCTCTTCCTTAGCTTGCAATCTGGAGCACCTTCAACAGTAAGTCATCAGCAACAATCTCTGCATGAACTATCCTTATCTCTGAATTATAATTCTTTCACTTCAGCAACGAATACTCTTCATTCAACAAGCAAACAAGACACATCCATAATCTTCAACATAGGACATTAAGCATCATATCATCATTTAGAACTAAGAAATTAAGCTGTTTCTGAGTCAATAACACAGTTATTAACAGTCAGACTGATGCTCCCCCTGAGCCTCTGCTCCAGATCTTCTGCTACCAGACAAATTCTCTTATCATCAATGCATACGCGACTGTGGCTGCTGGAACTCGCGTGTATACGCGACTTTTGTGAATAGAACTCGCGTATGGAAAGTGTAATATAGAAAATTTCACACCTTTATCTCCTTCTGCAAATTTACCTTCTGTTCCTGTCTTTTCTTCACACCAGATGCACTGTCAGAAATACATCTAACCAGAATAATCAAATCAACTATGAGAGTCATCATGCATTGCTCCCCCAGTGACGATACATTACTAAATATCCTAATGTATCCCACATCATTCCTGCAGTCAATCAGAGAAGTAAGCTTCCAGAAGCGGATGACTGCAGTAGGGTCTGAATTCCCTACGTTTCTGATCGGTCCTCCTTCTTTTTCCAAATTTGCTTGAGCTTTCCAACTGTGTGTTGAAAATTGTCCACTTTCCCAAATCTGTTCATCCTGCATTCTTTTTCTACATGTCCATACTTGTTACAAGCATAACATCTCATGTGGCCAGAGAAATAAACATAAGAATCATAATGAGTATTTCTATTCTTCCTCCTTTTACAATCAGCTGCTTTATGTCCATACTTGTTACATGAAAAACAATATCCTTTGAAGAAACCAGAGTACCTTTCTTTGTAGGAACTGTTTGATTGAGGCTGAAATGATCTGCTCCTGCAATTTGCTGCAACATGCCCATAATTATGACATTTGAAACATTCAACATTATGGAATGATTTCTTTTGAGATTTCATCATTGTTGATTGACCTTTTGTCTCTTTCAACACTTCAGGTTTTGCATTGACTACCTCTGAATTTTTAGCACTTCCTTGTGAGCTAGATTCACCTTTAATAGTTTCATGGAAACCAAGACCATTTTTGATAGCAAGAGACCTTTGATTACTCAGAATATTGTCCAAGATATTAGTACTATCATGAAACCTCAAAAGTTTAACCTTTTCTTCTAATTTACCTTTGAGAATATTTACCTCAACCTCCAAGTCTTGACATTGCTTTGTCATGCTTTCTTCTTTCCTTCCTCCATCTTCTACTTGATGATTCAGATTTAGAATCTCTTCTTTCAACCAATTTTCGTTTTCTTCACATGTTTGTTGCAGCTCTTCATTCTTCTTCTTCAATGCTTTGAGATCTTCTTTGAGGGAGACGATTTCTGATTCAAATCTTTCATTCTTCTTGTTTGATTCTTCAAGATCTGCTTGTAGAAGTTCTTCATGTTCCTTGTATGATTCTTCCATGATAGGCCAGATTTTTGCTCCAAGTTCTTCATATTCAAATGATTGTAGAGGTTCCTCACTCTTCTTACTTGATGCTTCAAGTTTTGCTTGTAGAGAAAAGATTCCAACTTCAAGACCTGCATTCTTCCTTTTTGATTTTTCCAGATTTGTTTTTAGAGAAACGTTTTCTGCTTCAAGTCCCTTACATTGATCGGTTACATTGTCATACAACTTTTGATACTTGTTCATCTGTTCTTTCATTCTAGAGATTAACTCTTTGTAGATATCAATTTCTCTATGTTGTTCTTCAACTTTGATCGTAATAGCTTCCTCTAGATCCAAAGCATTATTTTCTCTTTCTTCATCATTGCATGCATAAGAAAGTGAATCACAGGAACAATTATCAATACCTGTTTTCTCTTCTTCATTTTCTGTTGCACATGTTTTCTGAGACATCTTCTTACATTGAGTATCCTTCTTCTTTTGCTTCTTTTCCATGAGCACTTGTAGAGCTTGGTCAGAATTTTCTTCATCTTTAATCTTGACAGCTTCTTCTAGGTCGACAGCATATTCTTCACTAGTCATTGTACCAATGAGACAATCATGACCCCAATCACTATCTGATTCATCTTCTTTGATTTCTGGTATCCATGTTCTCTGAAATATTTCCTTTCTCCGAGTGGGCTTCTTCTTTTGCTTCTTTCCCATTATGACGGATCTCCTTCAAGCGATCAAGCTTCTGCAGAAGAACCTGCTCCGATACCAATTGTTGGGAAAAATACTGAGAGGGGGGGGTGAATCAGTATTTACTGCATGTTCAAAACTTTTTACTTTTTCATTCCTTAAAACCCATACACTACTTTGCTGAAGCCAAGTAGCGTATACACGCGGATATCCTTCATAAAACTCGCGTATACACAGAGATCTAATTATGCCATTATTTCTTCACTTATATCATTCCATCATTCATTCATTAGATGTTCTCATGGGTAGCCATGTCTTTGATGAAGCAGAATAAACATACAGCATACATAGACACAGAGTTTTATCTTGGAAACTTAAATCGAAGGAGAAAACCAGCCATGCAACGTTATGACCTTCACCACATTATTATAGAGAAAACATCTTACAACATATGTCTTTGCTTACAGACTTGACCAACCATGAGCACACCACAGCCTCGTTCTCGGCCTCTCACCCGGAAGGGGCTCAGCCCACGACTGGATTTACCGGCCACAATCCTGGAAGGGAACTCATTTTGATCTCGTTTATGACCTGTCACGGAACCTTCTAGAACTCGACCCACAGTAAAATTTCAAACTTATTTTCCTTGGACCACGTTCGTAATTTTGTGGATCAACAGCTTTAATAGAACAACACTTGCAGGCCACATTTCATCATATTTTCACACTGGACCCTTTCCATACTTTTAACTTCAATCATACATCACCAACAGATACATATCAACACAGATCAGATAGCAGAAACACAGCAGAACAGATCAGATATTTCATACCCCTTGCTTCAGCAAACCCTAGTTTGCATACGCGCCTTTACTTCACTGATGTCACGTATATACGTGCTTCCGTCCACACAAACCAGCGTATACCTCAGTGTATATTTCATTGCGCATACGCGCTTTTACTTCAGAGAAGCCGCGTATATACGCGCTTCCTCCGCGGCGAAGTAGCGTATAGATCTTCAATCATTACAGAGCAGCATACTTCATCAGATCAGACATTCGGTTCAGATTCAACCCTTTACTTCAGACAGATGTTCGCCTCATCACAGATCCAATCACTCCATAAACAGATCTAGCAAATACAGATACATTTCAGATCTAGATATTCCGCTTCATCATTTCTTCATCATAGATTCAGATCTATTATCAAACCTTTACCCTTTCCATACAGATATACTTCATAGAGAAGTATTCATTCAAGCTCAGACATCTTGCTCTCACACTCATGATTTGCACAATGAATTTCTTCTCCTTATATAGGTTTATCATTTTTCAATACCATGAGCCCCTTTTTCAATACCATGGACCAAAACAATACCATAAGCCCAAAACTACCTGGACGGGGTCAATTAGGCGGATCATTACCCAATACAATGGGTTAATACCATGGTGGTTACCCTTGGGTTTGCACTTTTTGAGCGCTTTTGCCCATACGCGACTTGGCACGTTATTTTCCGCGTGCATACGCGACTTTCCCTAGGCCAATCCGCGTATACCAAGAGACATAGTCTTTTTCAACATAGATTTAGCACTTGCTGACTTCTTTTCTTCACTGCCTTCTGTACACACTGCTGATACATCAGATTTTCTTCATCAAGAACATATTCTATCAAGCACAACTTCATCAAGTAAGTTTCCATCTTCTTCATTAAGTGAGTTACCATTCAATGACAACACTTAGCATCATATTGCTAACTAACATCATATTACATCAGATTTAAATCATTTACTAAGTCCATCAAGTCAAGCATAACTTCATCAGGTGGTTTGCCATCAAGGACAACACATGTCAATAGTCGCATGTCTTCATCTTCATTCAGTGGGTTGCCATCAAGGACAACATCCTGCATCATATTTCCAACAAAAGAAGAATAAATATAACAAATTTTCTCCTCTTCTAAATGAAGTTGAATGTGCTTATTGCAACAACTTTGGCCATGAAGAATCTGAATGCAGGAGCAAAGTTCAGCCAAAAGAGCATCTTCCTTCAAAATCCAAGGTATGGAAAAAGAAGGAATTACAGGTTGAAAATTATGGCATAGCGTTATTTGCAGAAGGTGAAGAAAATCAATGGTACATTGATAGTGGATGCTCAAGACACATGACAGGTGACAAAAACAAACTTCGTGCATATAGTGCTCTAGAAAAGGAAAAGAAAGTTACTTTTGGAAATGATACTCCTGCTGTAATTAAAGGAAAAGGGTCTGTGTTTTTAAAAGAAAAGGTGAAGGCCAATGATGTCATGTATGTGGATGGATTAAGGCATAATCTGTTAAGTGTAAGTCAAATGTGTGATCAAGGAACTGAAGTTGTCTTTAGTTCAAAAGAATGTGTGGTTAGTGATCTTGATACAGGTAAAACAATTATAAAAAGAAAAAGAACTCCAAGCAACCTGTAGGTATTGAAGAATTGCAAAGAACAATGTTACTTGAGTAAATCTTCAGAAAACTGGCTATGGCATAGAAGGTTGGGGAATCTAAGCTTCTCTCAAATCAACAAAACAAGAAAACTTAATGCTGTTCGTGGTCTTCCCAATATTTCTCTACCTGAAAGTATCATATGCAAATCCTGTCAATTCGGTAAGCAAACCAGAGTGCAATTCAATGCCAAGGAAGGATCGTCAAGTAAGCCTCTTGAACTCATTCATACTGACATATGTGGACCTATGAGAAAAAATTCACCACGTGGTGAAGAATACTATATCTTATTCATTGATGATTTCTCTAGAATGTGTTGGATTGGGCTGCTTAAACACAAAGATGAAGCATTTGAGAAATTTCAGATCTTCAAAGCACTAGTTGAGAATGAATTAGATCTAAAAATCAAGTGTCTCAGATCTGATCGAGGAGGAGAATATACATTAGATGAATTCCTTGAATTTTGTGAACAACATGGCATAAAAAGACAGTTTTCTGTAGCTGGCACTCCACAACAAAATGGCGTAGCAGAAAGAATGAATAGAACAGTTCAACAAATGGCCAGAGCTATGCTTGATGATTCTGGAACACCTGACACTTTTTGGGGAGAAGCAACACATACAACGGTAAATATTCTTGACAAGGCACATGTTCGTGTAAATAGTGATAAAACGCCATATGAACTTTGGTATGGTAATCCTCCCACTGTGAAGCATTTTAGAGTTTTTGGAAGCAAATTATTTATCAAAAATAATGATGAAAAACTTGGCAAGTTTGAACCTAGAGCAGATGAAGGAATACTTCTTGGGTACTCCTCTAGGAGTAGAGCATATAAATGTTACAATAAAAAACTTCAGAAGATTGTTGAATGTATTGATGTTGTTATTGATGAGTCTCCTGCAGCCCGAAAAGAAGAAAAACAAACAACAAATGAAGACGATGGTGACTTATGTCCTTCTACATCAAATAGCAATGACATAGACAGTGAACCCAATGAAGAACCTAAAGATGATTTATCTGAAAAAGCTCCATCCAGATATGTTCAAAAGAATCATCCAGAATCTCAAATTTTGGGAGATAAGGGATCAGGTGTACAAACAAGAAGGACTCTTGTGGGATCTTCTAGCTATCTGACATTTCTATCCACTATTTAACCTCACAATTTCAATCAAGCTATCAAAGATGAATGTTGGGTTCAAGCCATGAATGAAGAGCTGGATCAAATTGAAAAGAATCATACTTGGGAATTAGTACCAAGACCTCATAACAAAAATGTCATTGGAACTAAATGGATATTCAAAAACAAGTTAAATGAGAATGGGGATGTTATAAGAAACAAAGCTAGACTGGTTTGCAAGGGGTATACTCAACAAGAAGGTATAGACTTTGAAGAAAATTTTTCTCTTGTAGCTAGACTTGAAGCCATAAGAATGTTTCTTGCTTTTTCAAGTTTTCAACAAATCAAAGTTTATCAAATGGATGTTAAATCTGCCTTTCTCAATGGTGATCTAGAAGAAGAAGTTTATATAGAAAAACCGGAAGGATTCATTTTGGGAAATGATGAAAATCTTGTTTGTAGACTTAAAAAGGCTCTATATGGTCTCAAACAAGCTCCAAGGGCATGGTATTATCGTCTTGACAAATATCTTCATCAACAAGGTTTTTCAAAGGGGTCTGCTGATAGAAACTTATACACAAAAATTGAAATGATAAACTATTGATTGTGGTCGTATATGTTGATGATATCATTTTTGGAAGTAATGAAGAATCTATGAGTCAAAATTTGCTTCTGTCATGCAGCAAGAATTTGAAATGTCTTTACTTGGGGAACTAACATTCTTTCTTGGCTTGCAAGTGCATCAAACTATAGATGGTATATTCTTGTCACAAGAAAAATACCTTAAGCAAATTCTGAAGAAGTATGGCATGGAAGAGTGCAAACCTGTAAGTACACCAATGATAACCAGATGTAATCTCAGTTCTCATGATGATTCCCCCACGGTAAATCAACCAGAATACAGATCTATGATAGGAAGTCTTCTGTATCTCACTGGGACTAGACCGGACATTATGCATGCAGTTGGGATTGTTGGACGATTCCAAGCTAATCCAAAAGAGACTCACCTTCAGGCTGTCAAAAGAATATTCAAATATCTACAAGGAAATCAAGAATTTGGACTATGGTATCCAAAGAATGTTGATCTTACTCTTCATGCTTACACTGATGCAGATTGGGCTGGAAATGTTGATGATCGAAAAAGCACTAGTGGTGGTGCATTCTATATGGGGCCCCGGCTAGTATCTTGGTTCAGCAAGAAGCAAAACTCTATTGCCTTATCTACAGCAGAAGCAGAATATGTGGCTGCCGCATCATGTTGCACTCAACTTCTTTGGATGATGCAAACCTTACAAGATTTTCAAATAAAATGTTCACCTCCTATCTCCATTATGTGTGATAATACAAGCGCCATCAGTATCTCAAAGAATCCTGTTATGCATTCTAAGACCAAGCACATTCCCATCAAGTATCACTTCTTACGTGAACAAGTGCTTGAAAAAAAGGTGAAGTTGGAGTATGTTCCCTCCAAAGAACAAGTTGCTGATATATTTACCAAACCTCTGCCCACGGAAGCGTTCGAATATCTTAGACAGAAGATGGGAGTAGTCTCTGCCTTGTAGAAAATTAGAACTGCTTAAATTCAGAAGTTTAAATTGGATACACAGGTTTCTTGAACGAAAGTCGCGTATATACGCGGGTTTATACACAGAAAACCGCGTATGGTTAGTTGCTGACAAATTTTTTTTTGGGTCAGCATTTTTTAGCATAGCTGCAGTACTGTTTGGTATCACTGATGCTGTATGGTATCTCTGATGATGTTTCAGCTCTTATATTTCTGTTTCATTCTCTGATATTGGGTAAAGATGCCTTGATGATTGGTTGTTGAAAGTGTTCAGGGGGAGCAATGTATGATGATTCCCATGGTTGGTTTTGGTAATTCTGGTTATGTTTATTTTTGACAGTGCATCTGATGTGACAAAAGAAGACAGGTACAGGTGGTACAGATTCAGGGGGAGAAGAAGGAGTGTGAAATTTTCAGTTTTTCACTTTCCATACACGGGTTTCATGAAGCAAAGTCGCGTATACACGCGAGTTCCAATGGAGACAGAAGCATATGATTTTCTATTCAGGAAAATAGTGAGATGGCTCAAGAACAGGAGCACAGTTTCAGGGGGAGCATTAGCCTTGCTGAGTGTAATGCATTGTTGGCATTATGATGATTCTGAAATGTGATCTCTTTCCTGAGGTCTTTTTGGTAGTGGTCATAAAAAGTCATATTTGTAATTTGATGAAAAGGTCATGATGAGACCTATGATGTAAAATTGTAATATTCAGACATGTAAGGACTTGTTCAAATTTTTAAACCCACTTGGTTGGGTAGTTGAGTCAAAATGTGTAAACCCACTTGGTTGGGTACTTGAGTCTCATATGTAAATCCACTTGGTTGGATATTTGATGTAAGTATGAGTCCTTGGTGATAGGAAGGTCATAGAGTCATGTACTTCATTGAAAATATGTTTGAACATTCAGCATGAATTCAGGGGGAGCATGGTAACTTCAGTGCACATCAGATCTACAACGCTCTTCTATCTACATGAGGAGAAAACAACCTTGTGTTGGTTTTGATCCGCCCTTTGCCCTTGATGTCAAAGGGGGAGAGTGACATGGTGTTTGAATAGGGGGAGAATATCATTATTCTTAATGTATCTATCTATTGCGGTCAAACACCATCGTGGTTTCCATCAAGTCCAAAGGGGGAGATTGTTGGCAATATGATGCAGAGTGTTGTCCTTGATGGCAACCCACTTGATGAAGATGATGGAAACCTACTTGATGAAGTTGTCCTTAATGCTTGATGAGTTTATTAATGATGTAAATCTGATGTTCTACAAGTAGCTCATAAGTACCAGAGAAAGCAATATCAGTAAGGGCCAGAACAATGATGAAAAGTGTGTGTCACAAAGCATACACGGGTTTGTTTAGGAGAAGTAGCGTATGCACGCGGAAAAGTACCTACCAAGTTGCGTATGCTCAATTGCACTCTAAATTTATAAAACCAGGGGACTTTAACATGGTATTGACCCATTGTATTGAGCGCTGGATTATCTATTTGATCCCATCCAGGAATACCATCGGAAGTTGTGTGGTTTTGGCTCATGGTATTAACAAAGGCTAAATCTATATAAGGAGAATAAATTCATTATACAAAGGGTGTGCATGTCTCTGGGCTTTAAATGAATACTTCACTCTGAAGTTTATCTGTATGGTTGAACTCTGTTCTAAATCAATAGATCTAAATCTATGATGCACCTATGAATATGATGAAGGTTCAAAATCTATAGATCTGGAAATGACGAATCTCTAGGATGATCTGAAAAGAAGTATTGAAGACCTAGCGCAAATCTGTTGAAGAAATTGAAGAAATCTGGGTAAGTTCATAGATCTGGTCTGTTCTGCAAACTTTATCTTTTATAGATCTATACGCAGTTTCATTTCATAAAAAGCGCGTGTATACATGGATCTGTTTAAACAAAGGCGCGTATAGGCAGTTAGGGTCGTTTTGAAAAATGCATAGATGTATACGCGGATCTGTTTAAACAAAGGCGCGTATGGTATCTAAACTTATAGTTGCTCGAGGTTGAATGTGATTCTGCATATCTATTATAAAGTCTGGGTTATCTCTGATATTCTGGTTACAGTGGTTTCACTGTTATGTTGGAAGCAATGGGAAAAGTATGATTATTGATAAGTGAAGGGTTGTATTGAAGCTATTTGATCCAGTTTGAAAATTGATGAAACATGGTCTGCAGTGGTGTTGAGGGTCGAAGCCTTCAGTAAGGGGGTAGTAGCTCCCTTCCAGTAATAGCTGGTAAACGAGAGCAGGGGGTAGTTTCTCCCTTCCAGGAGAAGCTGGTAAATGAGAGTAGGGGGTTGTAGCTCCCTTCCAGGAGAGGCTGGTAAACGAGAGAAGGTTGTAGCCTTTTGCAGGTGGGTGCCTGCGTGCTGGTATGAATCTGCACCAGTACATGGTTGTAAGATGTTTTATTTATAATAAAATATTGAAGGCTGAGACAACGGCAGCGGTGGTTTTCTCCCTAATTGGGTTTCCACCTAAAATCCTGGTGTTCATATGTGATGCTTATGAGTGTTGATTTATTCTGTTCTTACTTCACATGTCTACTACTTACTGAACATCTAATGAATGATTGATGCAATAATCTAAGATAAGAATTATTTGCATAATAAGAGTCTGAGCATACGCGAGTTTCCTTAATGATATCCGCGTATATACGCTAGTTTTGTTCTGTAAAGTAGCGTATGGGTTTTTGAGAAAAGAAAAGTAAAAATTTGATTGACAGATCAAGATACTGATTCACCCCCCCCTCTCAGTATCTTTCCCAACACATGAACAATCCAGGAAAAGAAAATTGGATGGTAGTGAAATGGATACTCAAATATTTGAGTGGTACCACAAATCAAGCATTATTCTTTGGTGGTTCAAACATTGCTCTACAGGGATATGTTGATGTATATATGGCAGGTGACAGAGATAACAGGAGGAGCACTACATGATATGTATTTACTATAGTTTGAACTGCTATTAGTTGGGTTTCAAAAATTCAAAGTGTTGTTGCACTTTCAGCAATAGAAGCAGAGTATGTTGCTACTACAGAGGCTAGTAAGGAAATGATTTGGTTACAAAGGTTTATGGATGAATTGGGTAAGAAGCATGACATGGGCACGTTATACAGTGATAGCCAAAGTGCCATTCATCTTGCAAACAACTCAACATTTCATTCTAGGATGAACACATACAGCTCAAGTACCATTTCATACGGTAGGTGTTGGAAGATGGACAGTTGAAGTTGGAAAAGATACATACTAGCCAGAATCCTGTAGATATGCTCTAAAAAGTTGTAACCAAGGACAAACTGAGAATATGCTCAGTTTCAATTGGTCTTCAATTATGGTGATGAAGATGAGAAACAACTAGGTCCAAAGTGGAGTAATTGTCCAACAAATGAAGTAGCGGTTGAGTTGCTACAATCAGTCTCCAAGTGGGAGATTGTTGGGTGTGGAGCTTGATTATCTTGTTTATTTTGTATCACAGTGTTGGACCCCTGTACCTTAATGGGGAGGAAATGCCGCCCGTAATTTTACACTGCCTGGGGTGTCCAGGGGGGGGGGTGGCTGCGGTTTATGGAGCCTCCCCTGGCAGGGGGTTTCAGGGGCAGCACCCCCGAAGCTAAAAACATATGTAAAATTTCCTTGTAAAAGTATATTAATTTCTATTCAATCTGGGCCATTCATTAGGCAGATGATCGGATGGTAGAAATTATGTTTAGTTTAGGTATTTTTTTTCCCTAGAAGGCAACCCCTCGCTTGTATGAGGGTATTGCATTGCGGCTGTGTATTGTATGTGTATTCTCAGAGCGAGAAACATATAAGGAGAATGTGAGAGAGAACAAAGGATATTACAACAGATCTGCTGTAGGTCGTGTCTCTTCATTTTGCTGGATAATAGAAAGGAAGGACTGGCTATTTGGGTGGACGTAGCCCAAACTGGGTGAACCACATATATTTGTGTCTCTCTGGTTTTATGTGTTTTGTGTGCTTGTGTTTTCTGCATATTTTATGTGTTGCATTGCTTTGTAATATATAATTTTCTAATAGTGTGTTGTAATTTCGATAGTGATTCAGTGGAGGATCATGTGGAGGAAAATGAGGCTCCGATGATTTTAAACGACGAGACTTTAGCAGTGGAACCCTTGATTGATCCATTTCCTGAGCCACAACCAACGCCTTCCTCACCTATCCTCATTTCCAATTAGTCTCCTCGTTTCAGGTTCATTCAACAAGGGACGTGATGGTGTTAGGTTCGATGGGCTACCTTCTCTTCATTTAACAAGGCATGTGTTGGTTCCATGGGATACCTTCTCTTACACTCTTGGCTTTAGTTCTGTTGAGTTGTGTTTTCACTCCTCGCTCTTGTTATGGTTCCAATTCTCACATAGGTCTTCTTTTATGTTTTCTCTTGTTGTTTAAATATTAAAGTTTCCTTTTTCTCCTTTTTTGAAGTTAAGTCATTTGGAATGTAATGTAATGCTTAACGCTATATAAGATGAACTTTGGCTTTTTAAATATGGCTGAGCTATGACTTAGCAAATGCAAACAAAAAGCTGCTAGTTAGATTTTATTTCCATATCTGGAATGATTTTATTTTTGTAAAGGAGAACTTGGTCCAATGTAATATTTTCTTCTATAATAAAAATCATTTGCATAATTAAAATAATCGAGGTTTAAAATTCTAGGATTAATTTTTGTTTGCATGCCATTAAATACTTCTTACGCCCTTTCTTAAAGTTATACGATTAGTGAGAGTTTATTAAACATTTGGCTTTGAAAACTTCAAAATATTTATTTAAGGCCTAACATATGTCAAAATGCAAACCTGGTTCAAAATATAGGATTATTTTTGTTTGGATACCATAAAATTTTTCACCCTTTCTTAGTACTAAAATAAGAAACTCAGTTCATGCCAAGGTGCCATAATATTGGAGTTCAGATTTCAGTTCCCTCCGCATAGTTCCTCTAAACACTTCTATTTGGCACAATACTACACAAATCAATTAATTAGAAATTTTATCTTCTTAAAGTTTGGGGCATGAAAAGTTTGGTTTATTTGTATATCAAATGCATAATAAGTGTATATGATTAACTTTATCTGTGATCCAAATATATTAACTTGATTTTGTTTATATTGGTTCATGTTAGGCTGAAAACTAACATTTTAAAACTATTATCACTTTTCTAATTTTTTAATTTTAGTATAAACTTTATATTTTTAGTGTGTGAAGGGTGTGCAGAGAAAGTAGCCTGAACCTTTCGTCCTTCAATAGTAAATACTAGACATTTTGGTGTGCCAAGAAAGTGTGTGTAGAGATAGGGCATGCGGAGGAGTTTGTGTCCCCTCACATTCACATTCCATGCACACAAGTTTTGTTGCACTCCCCACACTTCTTTTCTATGCACACCAAAACATAGCTTATTATCCTCATAGCTTAGTTTTTCTATGTACCTTGGTAGAAATTCATATTCTTTAGAATATCTCTCAATGAAAAGGTGAACCATTTGATATAACTAATGGGGAGTTCGAAGCATTTTGTAGGGAAATAGTTTTCATCTCGATCCAAGAATGATGAGCAAGAGGTCAAATAAAAAATCAACATATACTATTATGGAAAATCAAAATCCCAGTTTGGGAATGCTTATTGACTACATATTATCGATTAATGTAAATATTTGACCTTTTGAATGTCCAAGGATTCTAGGAAAGGATGCATGTTTTATTAGTCCACATAGAGGGAGAATTAAACTATTGAATGATCAACATAAGTCCACTGGACATAGGAATGTATTGAACACGCCTTGAGCGAAATGAGTTTAGGATTAAAATGAAGTGTTTGAGTTTTAAATGTTTATGGGAAACAAATTAATTAGCTAATTAGTTATTTTAGCTTATTAATGCATGTGAGGAAGAAGTCTTACGTAGGAAAATGGGTGTGTAGAGAAAGTAACATGAAATTTCTTCCGTAATGGCTCATATTTTTACATACATTTCCACACACTACATATTAATCAATTAATTAGCAGTTTGGGCTTATTAAATTTTGGAGCATGAAGAGTTTGGGTTACATGAATAAAAATTGAATTTGTGATTTCACGTTTGTCAATTAAATATTTATATTAATTGAAGACTCTTTTTAATTCACATGAGGAAGAAGTGTTGCGTGTCCAGATCAAGGAACATAAAGTTTCTTTGGAAATGCTCCATGCCCTGCATACATTCATGCAAGCTACTTATCAATGAATTAGTTATCAATTTTTGGCGCAAACAGGGCATCGTTCGAATTCTTAATAGAATTTACTATGAAACATTGTGTAATGTTCATTGGTTCATCAGGCTCCATAGCTAGTATCCATTTTAACATATTGAAAAAATATTCACAAGAGGGATATGTGTGGGATAACCTTTATTTTCCCACATCTGTAGCTCTGCATATGCTCTCCCTTTGTGCACTTATTTTAGAAACTGTAAATGTCAAATTTCAGGTTATTTGACCCACATATATTCCCATTCCATAACAACGTTTTGACAAAATGTCACATAAGCTAAATCAACTTCCCATGCTCCGCATATATTCCCCCTCCATAGGCTTTTATCTACACAAATAAAATATTTTTACGTTATTTGATACATATAATTTCTCGTTCCGCAACAACATTTCTATTGGTAATATAATTTAGGAAATACTTTATCTTTGCAGATACTTGCATGCCTTGATTCTTCCACCGCACAAGTAATAAGTTCCTCCAATTATATAATTCCAATGAACATGATAATTGGTGTTATGTATCCCTGTATAAATATTATATATAGTTAGCTAAACTTGGATAGAGCTGCCTTTCTGTCTCTATTTATTACCTATTTTTTTCTTCTTTCGTTGTCTCCTACGATATCTATTTTTGTAATTCTGATCGCATTATTTTAATAATGAAATGGTTATTCCTCACATTGTATTTTGCAGAGTGCGAACGTGCAAGAGTGCAAAGGGAGCACAATAAAATCTCCCTCCGTACTCTGCACATATCATTTATATGTTTTGAATTTTTCCCAAAATTTAATAATAAAATTTATCAAACTATTTATTTATTTAATTAAATAAATTGATTTAAGATATTGAAATAATTTAAAAAAAAAAAATGTTTATCCTTTCTTTCGGTCATTTCATCATTCCTTTCAATTCTCCAAAAGCGAGGGATTTCCCACTGAACCTCAAGACAACACCCTACATTCAATGCCGGTGTTGTTCGGTATTCTAAATAAAATATTTGTATTGAATCCAAGCAATCTCTGAAGATCAATAAAGGGTAACGAATAATATATTAAAGACTACTAATGAATACCAACACATGGGTATTAGATACGATGTCCTAAAGAAATAAAATAATCATCTCATCAAATTTTAAGTAAAAATAAATGCAAATAAAGATAAAAGAATACGTGGATGCCATAGGTGGAAAAGGGAAAACTTGAACACTTGAAAACATTGGAAGTATTTTTAAGTGAACCTAACTATCAATTTATGCAAAAAAATTACATTGTCAAGAACAACTTGATAAAATATTACCAGCCTCACTCTTACTACACTTAATGGCCAGTAGCTAATTAGCAAGAAAAGTACAAATTGTGAAAAATTTCCTCACTGTCAAAAATGGAAAATAAACATAGATCCAAAAAAATTTCAAGATCAATACAAAACCAAGAGATATTAACTATGACGGGTAATTATTAAATATGAATTTTTGGTCATGAACCTGGTGACAATAGAGCCTAAAACACATAATGCACATGTTTATCCATGTGAGCCAATCTGCCTTCAAAGTGATATAGTTTTTCCTACAGACGTCATTTCCGCCATTGCATATTTGCTAATATGTACTATATCTTCCATTGGTTGCATTGATGATTGTTCATGAATGATATTATTATATTATCATCATCATGTTCTCTATTACGAGCTATTCTTGAAGCATCTTGAGATATCCAATGTCATTAGTAATTTTTTTTTATCAGATGCAAAGTTGTTAAAATGAGGTCTATTGATAGGGTTAGGGATCTATAGCCTCCCTTTGACCAATGCTCTCCATGTGATTTTGGATTGAATCTCCTTATTCACTAACTCCATGCCTTACTCTACCTCATTGACGTGGGATATTTTATATCACCAAAAAAAAGGACTTAAACACTATAATGGTATGGATGGGCTAAAATAAATAAAAAAAAACTTTATGTTAAATAGAACACTAACCGAGTTGAGAAAAACAATAACCAAACTAGTATTGCACTGCAATGAACCAAGATTTAGTCCCAAAAGAAACTATCTAGGTGAACAATCGCATAATAAAAAATAAAAGACACAAAACCCCAAAGAAACCATTTAGGACAAATACACAACCATAAAGCCAATGTCCTAAAACTTCCTACTCAGGCCACACATTCAAAATCTAAAAAAAAATAGAAATGCACAAATCATTATACCACCAAATAACAACATAAAAATAGTCAAATGACCCAATTAAAAAACAAAAACCGAAATACACCAACAATGATCAAATGAAACTGAACAATACACGCATTCTCCCTTACGTCGTTATCGAGCCGGGAATTCAAAAAAAGGCTGGTGTGCAGATCTCGACATGCCCTCGAATGAACAACGCAATAACATATTATCAAACTTTTTGAATACTTTTTTTTTTAATTCCCTCTTATTAATTCATTGGATATACCCTACGTCAATGTAGATCACCATTGATTTAGCCATTTCCCTACTCTAGGTGTAAACATTTATTTTTCCCATGTTTCCATAAACCAAAAAATAATTCCTTAATTTTAAAATATTCCCTAATTTAATTTACATATTTCTTTCTTTGTTGCTTGTTTTCATCTCCTTTCATTGCGTCTCCCGCGATGTCTGCTTTTGTAATTGTGCTCACGTTATTTTCATCATGAAATGGTTATGCTTCGCATTGCAATCTGTGGAGTGCAAAGATGTAGGACTTTAGAGGAAACACAATAAAATATTCCTCCACACTCCACACATATCATTTAGAAGTTTTGGGTTTTTCCCAAAATTTATTTTCCTAATTCTAAAATATTTTCTTGATTTAATTGTTTATTTATATATTTCTTGCCTATTTTTTTCTCCATTCACTGTCTCTTTTGATATTTGCTTCTATAATTGTGGTCACATTATTTTAATAATGAAATGGTTATGGCTCACATTGCAATTTGCAGAGTGAGGAGATGCAAAACTAAGAAGTATACACAATAAAATCTTCCTCCACACTCCAAACATATCATTTATATGTTTTTATTTTTTTCCAAAATTTAATAACACAGTTTATCAAAATATTTATTTCTTTAATTAAATAAATTTATTAGTGAAATAAATATGTTTTCAAAATTATTTATACATTTGTTCACATATTTCAACATTCCTCTCAATTCAACAAAATAAAATAACAAAAGCTAACTTGTTTGCATGATAAATCTACATGCTCTACGAATTTCATTTCTTTCAACAATTATGGAAATAACTACAATAGAAAAGACAATTAATTTCATAATTATTATATTTCTATAATCATTGAAAATTTCAATATTGACATAAATAAAAATATAAAAAAAGTAAATAGTAACTAGATGACATGCAATATAAACATAGGCCACAATTCATGATATTTGGACAAAATATAGTTTATGATTAATTACATTCAATCTGATTCTGTCTAAGTAACTCGTGTAGAAAATACAAATCTACCCACTTGAATTTTAAGGAAGAGTTTCTGAAGAGATAATCATGATTACATTTCTTCATAAACCTCTCTTCATACGTACATAACCTAAGTAAATGCAAATCTCACAATGAGTCCTTTACACATACTTACATATTTTTCCCAATAAATCCTGGAGCTGTTGTCACCCCATTATCTAATTTCTTACCTTTAATGGCTACAATATTTGAGAATTAAATGAAATACAATAATAATCAATTTCCTCATTTTGTATTGCATTACAAAGGCCTCTAAAATTCTTCTTCTTCCTTGCTCATAACAGGATGATCACTAAGTAGATAAGACAAACAATATTATAAATTATCTTGCCATAAAGTTTGAAGACTACATCTATAAGCTATGAGTTTCTCAAAGATGTCAATTGCACTTGATGCTTCATTCCTTCTTTTGTACTGCACTTTGGCCTTTGATATCATAAAGGTTATGGGTTTACCAAGTGATTTATAACATGCCATGTTTCTTTCTGTAATGCTAAAACAAGAATACTTAAAATTCATCCTCCCTTTCATTTCTAGATTTTAAGAAAAGATACATATTTCATTGGCTTCTGATTCCTCATTCATTTTGATGTGGACAACCTTTAGACAAGAGGAACTTGTTATAATTTCATCTTACTCTAAACATCGCAACAACACGACAACTGTGCAACACTAATAAAAATGAACCAAGAAACAATAACCACTGACAAAATTCAATAGCCTTAAATAAGCATAAGCTCTAAATATATAATTATTTTACCATTACCCTTATATGAACAATTATGATTTTGATAATACTTTCTATTAAGAGCTGAAAATTATATCTCTTAATGATAAGATTAAGCCTTAATTAAGTTTTTAATATCCACTAATCCACACTGTGAGAAGTTGATATATACAGAGGAGTAACATATTTGAAGGCGTAGAAATGAGGGAACAAAGGTTCCACCACACATAGTTATCTTCCCCACATCCTTCCAATATGCTACAATTGGTTGGAGAGCCATGCTTACACATTGATTCATTGAATAAATGCTGAAAGTAATATTTTATAATATCAATGGATACAATGTTCTTGGTTTCTTAACAAGAAATCATCACTACACAATGCAATAGAGTAAATTCTATTAAGAATTGGAACGATGTCCTTATTGCACATCAATTCATCGAATAAATGCTTAATTTTACTAAGAAGGGACCTTTCATTCATAATAGGATTAAGCCTTAATTATTTCAATATGATATTAAGGACTTGAATGATGTCCTGATGTGTGCTAATTCGATGAATAATTTACCAGCAAAAAAATATTTTGTTAATCATAAAATTAAGTCTTGATTAGTTTATTTTATATTCGGTAATTCACGACATGGGAGGTTGATTGAATCTATGTAACATTTATCCAAAATGTTTTTGGAAAATGAGGCAATGTGTGAAGGAGATCCACACATCATTTCAATCTTCTATAACAAATACTAGTTGTGAATCCCTGTGCATCTTATTAACCTATTTAAAAACAACAAATGATACTAAGCACACAAAAAATGTGTTGATTACGCATTGATTCACCAAATCAATGGAGAAAATACTATTTTATGATATTGATAAATATGATCTTCTTGATATTTTTATAACAATTAATCATTACACAATGCATAAAAGTAAATTCTATTAAGCACCCAAACAATGTAAGTTCTCTATGCAGAGTGTGAAGGTGCGGAGGAAGCTTTCATTGTGCTCCCTCTAGACCTCCACCCTCAATAATTATTTAAAATAACTATAACCATTAAAATTTATAAAATCGATTAATGAAAATAAAACACAATAACACCATTTTATTCATGATTGCATTGGTTCTTCTTTGTGTCTCGTGGGAAAATTGTAGCATGAAGAAACAATAACCAAGAAACAAGAACCAATAGAAAAATTCAATAGGATTTTATTCACATAAGCTCTGTTAACAATAAATTCTAAAATTATATTTGTTAATCATAATATTAATCCTTAATTATTATTTTTAATATAAACTAATATGTGTGGAGGGGTAACATATGCGACACTCTAGGAACGATGGAATAAAGGTTCTGTTGCACATATCCCTTTTCTGCACATCCTTCCTATTTTATAGAATGGATATTGGTTATGGATCCATGTAGAACTTCTTGATTTTCTTATGATGAATGAATATTATTAGGCACTTGAATGATGTCCTGATTATGCATTCTTTCAATGAATAAATTTTGAAAAACTATATCATAATATTGATAGAGACGATCTTCTTGATTTGATAACAAGTAGTAATCATTACACAACATGTTATATTAAATGTTATTAAGCATTGGAACGATGCTCGAATTGCACATCGATTCACCAAATAAATTCTTACATTTACTGGAAAGGCAGCTTTTGTTAGTCGTAGCATTAAGCATTAATTATTTTTTAATATATGTTAATAAGTGACAACAACTGTTTTTTTAATTGTAAAATTGTGTCTTTATTATTATTATTATTATTATTATTATTATTTATATTTGTTGATTTTTGTTGCGGAAGGTTGGTTGAATCTATGTACCATTTCTTAAAACATTGTTTCCACACGAGGCAATGTACAAATGAAGTATGTTGAGTGAGGATGATTGAATCTATATAAAATTTTTGTAAAAAATTTCCAGAAAAGGAGGAAATATGTAGAAGAAATGTGCAAGGGGTCTGCATATTGTTTCCATTCTATACGATGAATACTGCCTTTGAATAATTGCGCATCTTCTTGAATTATTTACAATAGAAAATATTATTAAGCACTCGAATGATGTGCTGATTATGTATCGATTCACTGAATTTTTACCAAAAATACTATTTTAGAATATTGATAGATACAATTTTATTGATATGTTTACAACTAGTAATCATTACACAATGTGTTATAGTAATTTCTATTAATCACTTCAGTGGTGGCTTTATTGAGCATCAATTCATTGAATATATATTAATAATGATGGCTATTCCTTAACTAATTTTTCAATACTGAGTGTTGTATCGTCTGCATTGTAGTCAATATCCATCAATGTAGGTTCCCGCATCTTTACGACCATTTCCATCTCAACAATGTTTTCCCATATATTTCTTCCATGCACACTTGTCCTTTCTCACATGTTCTAGTACTAAATGCATTCAACAATTTTCACACCACCTATTGTCATTACCAATATTTTGTGATATAATATTTACTTAAAGTATGATCAATGATCTTATTGAAATGATTAACACTAGTTTTTACAAATAATTCTTGATTATATTGGTATATGGTAAGTTATTTTAGTTGTTTACATGTACAAATGATATTGATAGAATGATTGCATCTGGCCCCTGTAATAGTTACATGTGTTAATCAGATAAGAACCCATACTAATTATTTTCTAAAGTGAAATTTATTCATCTTATGAATTACGTTAGGCATTACTTTGGGAGATATTTCATTTCACAAAGTGAAAAAGTGCGAAGGAAACTTGCATTGTGCTTCTTCTGCACTCCCCACAACCGTAATCAATTAATTATCAATAGAGGAAAAGATTATGTTGCGTTGCATCTATTAATCTTGTTAGATGATTATGATTGCACTTATGTAATTATTTATAGTGCATATTTTTTGGTGATGGTTTAATATTATGAAGGGGTTTATATTATGTTTCCACATGATTTAGGAATAAGAGCATGACATAATTTTGAATATTCAATAATATTTTTTTATGTTATCTTTTATGTTGGAGAGTATAAGTAGTGGGAGTAGGTTGTCTCATTCCTCCGAAGTGAGCATATATAATTTTATGAGAATCCATGATCATGAAATGATTCATACAATCATGTATTTTATATTTGGAAATGTTATCCTATATAATATATTTAAGAATAATATTAAATATCTAAGTATGAGGGGTTGCGTTAATTTAGTCATTCATCTATGACCATTTACATGAGAGGTAGTCGTAACTGACTAATTTCTCATGATTTTTGAATAGTCCATTTAGCACTCATTGCATTGGGTGATGCTCACAGGGGTGAATAAGTGGGATTGAAACTAGTGAAATGACTGACATAGCGTTAGTCATCACTTCCGGGACTTGCACTCTTGCTTGATCTTCCCACGCATCTTGAACTCCTCCGGTTCAAGCGCGCTTAACTAAATGCGGATTTTTCTCATAATCAGTTTCCACTTGTCTAATTCTGACCTTAGTACATCGCATGAACCATTTCACAAGACTTTCTACTCTAGAATTTTATATGAGGAAGCAGAAGGCATTATAAGTGTTAGATATTTTTGGGATTTCCAACCGTTGCTAATTTAGTCATTCATCAGACTATTTACAGAGGTAGTCAGACCGATTCATTCATGATTTTTTTGAATAGTCCACTTGGGCCCCACGTATGCATGCTCATAGGGGTATTGTATGGATTGAACTAGTGAAATGACTCATTGCGTTAATCATTTCCTCGACACTGCAACTGTGACTTCCCAAAGAGGTCACTTCCATCCTACCTCAGTTAGCTCGCTTAACCGTGAGCCCCACAATAGAATAAGCTTGCCATCTCTTTATTTGCAAAAGGCCTAGCACCATTGTGCCTCGTGAACCATTCAATAAGAGATCCCTTTACTCTTAGAATTTTAAGTATGAGGGGTTTCCGCAGTGCATTATGTTAGATATCATTTTTGGGATTCATCTGTGTTAATTTAGTCATTCATCTATGACCATTTACATGAGAGGTAGTCGTAACTGAATAATTTCTCATGATTTTTGAATAGTCCACTTAGCACTCATTGCATTGGGTGATGCTCACAGGGGTGAAGAAGTGGGATTGAAACTAGTGAAATGACTCACATAGCGTCAATCATCACTTCCGGGACTTCTGGGACTCCACAGTTAAGCGCGCTTGAGCCAGAGGAGTTCTAGGATGGGTGACCTCCCGGGAAGTCCTGGTTACCAGGTGCAAGTCCCGGAAGTGATGATTGACACTATGTGAGTCATTTCACTAGTTTCAATCCCACTTTTTCACCCCTGTGAGCATCACCCGATGCAATGAGTGCTAAGTGGACTATTCAAAAATCATGAGAAATTAGTTAGTTACGACTACCTCTCATGTAAATGGTCATAGATGAATGACTAAATTAATGCAGTTGAATCACAAAAATGATATCTAACATAATGCAATGCGGAAACCCCTCATACTTAAAATTCTAAGAGTAAAGGGATCTCTTATTGAATGGTTCATGAGGCACAATAGTTGCTAAGGTTTTGCAAATGGGGTAGCAAGCTAAGTGGGCTTGATTGTGGGGAAAAATCCACAGTTAAGCGCGCTTGAGCCAGAGGAGTTCTAGGATGGGTGACCTCCCAGGAAGTCCTGGTTACCGAGTGTAAGTCCCAGAAGTGATTATTGATGCTATGTGAGTCATTTCACTAGTTTCAATCCCACTTCTTCACCCCTGTGAGCATCACCCGATGCAATGAGTGCTAAGTGGACTATTCAAAAATCATGAGAAATTAGTTAGTTACGACTACCTCTCATGTAAATGGTCATAGATGAATGACTAAATTAACGCAGTTGAATCAAAAATGATAGCTAATATAATGCACTGCGGAAACCCCTCATACTTAAAATACTAAGAGTAAAGGGATCTCTTCTTGAATGGTTCATGAGGTACAATAGTCGCTAAGGTTTTGCAAATGGGGTAGCAAGCTAAGTGGGCTTGACTGTGGCGAAAAGTCCATAGTTAAGCACACTTGAGCCAGAGGATTTTTGGGATGGGTGACCTCCTAGGAAGTCCTGGTTACCAGGTGCAAGCCCTGGAAGTGATGATTGACACTATGTGATTCATTTCACTAGTTTCAATCCCACTTATTCACCCTTGTGAGCATCACCCGATGCAATGAGTGCTAAGTGGACTATTCAAAAATCATGAGAAATTAGTCAGTTACGACTACCTCTCATGGAAATGGTCATAGATGAATGGCTAAATTAACGCAGTTGAATCCCAAAAATGATATCTAATATAATGCACTGTGGAAACCCCTCATACTTAAAATACTAAGAGTAAAGGGATCTCTTCTTAAATGGTTCATGAGGCACAATAGTTGCTAAGGTTTTGCAAATGGGGTAGCAAGCTAAGTGGGCTTGATTGTGGGGAAAACTCCACAGTTAAGCGTGCTTGAGCCAGAGGAGTTCTGGGATGGGTGACCTCCCGGGAAGTCCTGGTTACCGGGTACAAGTCCCGGAAGTGATGATTGACGCTATGTGAGTCATTTCACTAGTTTCAATGCCACTTCTTCACCCCTGTGAGCATCACCCGATGCAATGAGTGCTAAGTGGACTATTCAAAAATCAAGAGAAATTAGTCAGTTACGACTACCTCTCATGTAAATGGTCATATATGAATGACTAAATTAACGCAGTTGAATCCCAAAAATGATATCTAACATAATGCACTGCGGAAACCCCTCATACTTAAAATTCTAAGAGTAAAGGGATCTCTTATTGAATGGTTCATGAGGCACAATAGTTGCTAAGGTTTTGCAAATGGGGTAGCAAGCTAAGTGGGCTTGATTGTGGGGAAAACTCCACAGTTAAGCGCGCTTGAGCCAGAGGAGTTCTGGGATGGGTGACCTCCCGGGAAGTCCTGGTTACCGGGTGCAAGTCCCGGAAGTGATGATTGACGCTATGTGATTCATTTCACTAGTTTCAATCCCACTTCTTCACCCCTGTGAGCATCACCTGATGCAATGAGTACTAAGTGGACCATTCAAAAATCATGAGAAATTAGCCGGGCCATTTAATTACCTCATGTAAATGGTCATAGATGAATGACTAAATTAACGTTGTGCTTGAATCCCAAAATGATATCTAACATAATGCACCGTGGAAACCCCTCATACTTAAAATTCTAAGAGTAAAGGGATCTCCTTATCAATGGTTCATGAGGCACAATAGTTTCTAAGGTTTTGCAAATGGGGTAGCAAGCTAAGTGGGCTTGATTGTGGGGAAAATCCACAGCTAAGCGTGCTTGAGCCAAACGCAGGAGTTCTGGGATGGGTGACCTCCCGGGAAGTCCTGGTTACCGGGTGCAAGCCCCGGAAGTGATGATTGAAGCTATGTGATTCATTTCACTAGTTTCAATCCCACTTCTTCACCCCTGTGAGCATCACCCGATGCAATGAGTGCTAAGTGGACTATTCAAAAATCATGAGAAATTAGTCAGTTACGACTACCTCTCATGGAAATGGTCATAGATGAATGACTAAATTAACGCAGTTGAATCCCAAAAATGATATCTAACATAATGCACTGCGGAAACCCCTCATACTTAAAATACTAAGAGTAAAGGGATCTCTTCTTGAATGGTTCATGAGGCACAATAGTTGCTAAGGTTTTGCAAATGGGGTAGCAAGCTATGTGGGCTTGATTGTGGGGAAAACTCCACAGTTAAGCGCGCTTGAGCCAGAGGAGTTCTGGGATGGGTGACCTCCCGGGAAGTCTTGGTTACCGGGTGCAAGCCCCGGAAGTGATGATTGACGCTATGTGATTCATTTCACTAGTTTCAATCCCACTTCTTCACCCCTGTGAGCATCACCCGATGCAATGAGTGCTAAGTGGACTATTCAAAAATCATGAGAAATTAGTCAGTTACGACTACCTCTCATGTAAATGGTCATAGATGAATGACTAAATTAACGCAGTTGAATCCCAAAAATTATATCTAACATAATGCACTGCGGAAACCCCTCATACTTAAAATTCTAAGAGTAAAGGGATCTCTTATTGAATGGTTCATGAGGCACAATAGTTGCTAAGGTTTTGCAAATGGGGTAGCAAGCTAAGTGGGCTTGATTGTGGGGAAAACTCCATAGTTAAGCGTGCTTCATCTAGAGGAGTTCTGGAATGGGTGACCTCCCGGGAATTCTTGGTTACCGGGTGCAAGTCCCGGAAGTGATGATTGACGGTATGTGAGTCATTTCACTAGTTTCAATCCCACTTCTTCACCCCTGTGAGCATCACCCGATGCAATGAGTGCTAAGTGGACTATTCAAAAATCATGAGAAATTAGTCAGTTACGACTACCTCTCATGTAAATGGTCATAGATGAATGACTAAATTAACGCAGTTGAATCCCAAAAATGATATCTAATTAAATATCTATTTTAATTTAATATCAAGGATTTTAAGGTAGGGAAACCCCATATAATTGATCATTTTATGTAAGTAACCAATTCTTATTCTCTTTATTCTTCAAGAAGAAACCTCCTAATGAGCTAAGCTCCAAATAAAAAAATTATATATACAAAATCCATATGGATGAATCTATTCCTTATTTATAAGTAACAAGAGAAATATGATAATAACAACATCGTAATTATTTAGTTGACCATATTTAATGAGTCCCCATTATATTTTTCAATACCAACTACAATAATAGACCTTATTTAACTATAATAAGCTCAATGGATATATTTCACCTTAATTTTTTTTCTATGTGGTTCATGGTCCTTGGAGATCAATTACCACTAAGTTCACAAAATATTTATATCGGGAGTATCTACCTAAAAGGATCACTTCCTTCCTTCTCAACCATGAAGCCTGACCGTGAGAGTGTTGAGGGAATTTGCTGCCTCTCAATAGTATAGGTGCTTTAATGATAGGGACTCAACCAACTAGTCTAACCCTCTCAATTAAATATTTCACCTTACATTGAATGGATTTCAAAGATATTACTATGTTATGGTTCCTACAACTCCCCATTACACCCTTACAGAGGATCCCAACATTCCAAATTCCTTAGAAAATCATTGCACTAAATTATTATTTTGAGAAGAAAAAAACATAAACTAGGGTCCCCTTGATAAGTGTTGACCACAACGTTGAAGTAAGCCAAAGAAACAAGGTTTCATGTACAAGTGCTAGCAACCATGTTGAAATAGTCCAATATGGTCCACCTTAACCTAGGTCCCATGTCCAACTATTCATGTATACCCCCCTCTAAAGATACTTTAAATAAATAGCTATATGAAAATGGTTCTCTATAAATTCAAAACATAATCATATGGCTCCAAATATGTAGATTCATCCATATCTAAAATATCATCCACATCACATAGTACTATTAGAAAATAATCCAACCAAAAAATGGTAGTCATAACAAGTTACAAGCTTTCTTTATGTTCTCTATGGAAGGTGAAGTAGATTCATAAAGTATAAGATGGAATTAAACATCCTAGAAGTAACAATGGTCCATGTTTTGATAGTAACAATAATATTTTAAATCATACTACACATATTTATCACAATTATATTATTCGTTGGTGCATGAGTATGTGGTTTCAATAACATATATATCCTTATATTTACTGATCGATTATTATTTCATATCATGGCATCCCTTAGATATATCTTAGAAATATTTTATAACCCTCATTCATTCCTCTTTAGGTTGTTCCACTACATTGTCATTCTTCACATTTGATAGGGATTAAAATTATAAATTTGCAAGGAATCAATGCATTTGACATCAATTATAAGAGTAACATATAATATGTCAAATCAGAGTCCTAAAAATCCTCTTTGTGATAGTGTTGGTTTGGAATAAATTTTAGTACGTCATCAATAGATATTTTCCCTACAATCCACATGGTAGTAATGGAAAAACCATAACATAATTGATTTTAAATCAATGATATCTTCACTTTATAAACTTTGATTCGGACAATGTTTTTTTGAAATTCGGTGATTTTATGAGATGAATATAAAAATATTTTTGGTTTCTTCAAATTTTATTTAGAAAGCTATATGAATTGATCTAAGTTTTGTAGTACTCTATTATGCTTTGAAAACCTACAAAATAGGGGAAAAGGTTTTTCTTGTGGGCCAATAAAGAGTTTAGATACTACAAGCTATGTATCTTAGATCTTAAAATTCTATTACATACAAAAAAACAATATAGAAAATATGTTTTAATTAATTAATATCGAAACTATTAAGGTAGTGAAAGACCCTAAAATTGATCCTTTTATGGAAGAAATCCACTGCTCTTCATTTTCTTCTTCAAGGGGCGAACTTCCCAATGATATAAGATCAAAATAAAATACTCCTCCACACATAATTGATAAGGAGGACTTCATTCTTACTTATAAGTAACAATAAAACCCTATTTATAATAAACTCCCAATTACATATTGGGAATTATTTAACGAGGCCCCATTACATTCATTCAACAATAATTATTATAGTGAGACTTATTTAATAATAACAAGCATATTATACCTATTCCACCTTACATTGAATGTCCTCCATTATTATTACTATACTATGGACCATTCAACCTCATATCACATCTCACATCTCTAGAGAGGATCCCAATACACATTATCTTGCCACACAATTTAGCATAAAAAGCATGATATAAGTCTCAAAATTTAACCTATATCTCTTCTCGTTACATATTCTAAAGTAGGGATGATGACTTGATATGCTACATACTCAACTAAACATTTTCTTGAACCATTTGGCTACTATTTTTATTGATTTGTATGCTTCTTTTTGTAATATTGAAATTTGACATGTATTGCATAAAAAAATACATTCCACTCAACACTTAGGAAAAATAATAATAAACCAAATGTATATATGCATGTAGATATTTTTTTCTTATAACTTTATAAAATTAAAAGAGTGAATAAAAATGAATTTTATTAAAATAAAGTAGAAAATTACATGTGCTTCCATTTCATAGTTCACAAAATTTCATATTTATACTTATACTCGACTCTTTGGGCCTTTTCATATTCCAAGTGATTCTCAAAATTTACGTTGGATGTTTAATGTGAATTAATTTATCAAAATTACAATTCCATTGTTAAAATAGGTTGCAATTTTAGGTGACAGTTTTAAAAAAAATGCGTTCCAAAATTTGTGTAAGTGTCTTTTGGGAAAGAAGGATCTAATGCTTAGTTTTTTGTGTTTCCAACAAAGTTCATATCACAAATTTTGTAATTTACACTCATTTTCATTACAACAAATAGACCAACTTAGCAATTGTTTTTGAATATTTGACTAAAATGACCAAAATTCCCTTGCTTTTTATTAATGGGAAAAAATGCACTATTAAACAATTTAATATAATCAAACGAGAAGGGAAGCCCAATTTGACTCTCCCCTGTTTGGGATAGTTGAATAATTCATATTATTTTCTTAGTAGCTAGCTTCAACGAGGTCTAATGATAGGAAAATAAAGTGTGTAAAATAGAAAAACGTCAAAGCTTTTATATAAATTATGAGATGAAGGAAATACAATTCAACAAATAGGATTAGTCCATTTTCACTAAAATGCAATTCAACCACTAATCTGTAAGGGAAAAGTTTGTAAAATAAAGTTGTAATTTAGCAAACAGGATTAGTCCTAATATACAAAATTATAACTTAGAAACTTACATTAATTTCAGAAAGGAAAGGGTTACTCTAATGCAAAAAGAAATCAATGTTAAGATAATAAAGGAATGCGTAGCTAACCTAGAATATGAAGAAATATGCACTTATATAGAATATTATGTTAGTGCGTAGATTATTATCACATGACTCCATTGAATTTATAGTTTAGAATAATCCTTATGAAGAACTAAACGAAAAATTTTTAATTGAAAAGGAGATTCAATTATTCTGTACCTTGAAGAAGAAATTAATGCACATAGAATAATCCAATGAATATGTAAATATCTTAAGAAAAAAAATCTATTTATATAAGAAAAATAAAATCAATTAATCTAAATTACAAATGAAAACCATTATATTCCCATAATAAACCAATATATAGTCAACATCTTTTGGACAAATGTTGGCTAGGAAATTGTCCATAGAATCAAGAATAAAGTGGAAATAGTTCATACAACAGACTTAAATTCCTTTGAATATAAATTTTGAAAATCCCTAATCGGGATGCATCCCATATACATAAAATAACAAAAATATCCCATATACAAATAATCCAAATGGGCCTACGCATGAAACTAAACTTGGTTCCTAAATTTGGTAAGTAACTATCAAGAACAACCATAGTTGTCCAGGGGAAGTTAAATAGTCATGTTGTGCATGCTATCCACATGGAATTTCTTACTAATTTGGATCACTTGCATTTCTTAGTCCCTAAGAAGCTGCATCTAACACATCATAGATTCACATTTTCCATGCCTCAAGCAGTGGTCTCCAACCTTTCATCCAAGACATTGTTGAAAATGAATCCATCACTGAACCCTTTCACTGCTAGTCTTTAGGTTCTATTTTTATTTATTTTGGGTCACCATATTTCACACTCTTTCTTTGTCTTTCCCTTGATAACACCATGGCTCCAAATTTCTTGTGCTCTATCACCCTACTCATAAAGTAACTGAAAATTGTTAGGACTATAATAAAAATACAAACTATTACAAGTCCAAGAAGCATGATGGCCATGTGGTGAGGTAATGTAATAATTTCTATGCAAGAGGAAGTTTATTAAAAGTAAATCTAATGATTATGTTGGAGTTTCGTGACTTAGAAAGGATCTTCCTCCGCATTCAAGGTCACACTAGTGGCAATCCCAATGTAACAAAACTCATTGACGTAGTGACTCATGCCTTGGTTTGTATCCTTATTATCAATACAGAACCAATAAATCATAACCTTGTGATTCTCTATTGAAATTCAGGTTTTTGGTTCTACACTTAAGGGAGGATGTCCCTTATATGCTTCCTTTATGGATATAAGTGTGGAGATTCTACCCCGAGGTAAGGTGATAATATCCAATGGATGGTATACAAATCCAACAGGGGCATAATTGGCCTTCCTCTTCTTCATATTTATTCTAATTTTTCCAAAGTCCCATCAACATCACTTGAACCTGTTCCTAGGATACTCCAAGATGAGATTTGGGATGTGTGTATCATTTTTGTAATGGCTTGGCATATTAGGGGAAAAATTTGTGGAATTAGTGAAGGTGCACATATTGGGAGTATCCTTGCAACTAAATACACACTTTAGAGGTCAAGCAATGAAATATTGAAAAATCACATGGGTAAATTATAGGATGGAGATGTGGCTTTTGGAGTGTTCCAAGGCTCATAGCTCATGTCCTAATATATCTCACCGTAATATATTCACTTAAATGAATACATTCTTTTAAACACTTCCTAATTGATTGTATTACCTTGAGATGAGTAGTGGGATTTGATCATGTAGTGGGATTTCCATAAATGTGATTGGCATGTTGGCTATCGAGCCTGATTACCTTCTTTCATTAGATGTATCGACCCGTTGGACCCCTGTTCTTAACGAGGCAAAAATGTTGCCCATTGTTTGATCATCGTCAGGGGTGTTAGTGTGAATTCTAATCGCAAGCGTGCGAAAAAAACCCACTTTAGCTGTGCATAACAAACAACCCTAACATCAAAGATGGCTGTCAATTTCCTTAGATCCGTAGTTAGTTGATCAGAATAAATGCTACAAATTCCAGATATATGCATTTAAAGACATTAAACAAAAAAGAAAAGCAAGAGTTGCTCCATGCATCCAATAGACAAGACAAGAACATTTTTAAATAATTTTGTATTTTTGACACCTGGGAAGGGAACATAGAAATATGTTATAAGTCCCCCTCAATGGGATGGGTTCTTGTATGTCCTTAGTGCTTCAAATATAAGATCTCTCTCTCTTAATGGTGTAGAAAACCCAGACAAAAATGTAACTCAATGGGAGTTCACAAGCAAAAAGATAGAAAAATATGACAATGATGGAGGATCAAAGCCATACCAAAATTATAGATCCAGAGTGATCTTTAGGCAACAAAAGGTAGTGAATTATTGGAAAAAGCCTTCTATTTATAAAGAAATATTGAGTTAGTCTAGATATTGGTGCATAATTAAAATATTATTAACCAAATCTAGATCCAACTTTTATGGAATATTTTTTATTTTTGTTGGAGGGAAAAAGAATTTGAATTTGGTCAAATCCATTTATTTGTAAATAATAAATAAATAAATGATTTATTTATTATTTTAAGAATGTGGTTGAGTAATAATTAAATAAATAATGGTTTATTCAATTATTTATAAATTATTTAGTCAAATTTAACAAGGAATATTATTTAAATAATGTTTTAAATAATTATTGCTAGAAAATAATAAGATAAATAATGATTTATCTAATTAAGTTTCCTGGTTTGGGTTAAATATGACCAGGAATATTAACTAAACCGATGTTTAATTAATTATCCCTTGAGGAAAATCAAACAAATAGGGATTTATTCAATATTTCCTCATGGGGTTTCCTGTTTGGACCATAAAAAACTTAATAAATTATGGATTACTAAGTTATTTTCATAGTGAAAGAAATTTTACTAGGGTAAAATCGTTCTTACATGGTGTACTTTGGTCCATCTAATAGTAATAGGTTAGATGACCAAAAATTGGTGTAACAGATTGCCCCCTAGCGTGCGAGCATTAGGAGATAATCGTATGACTGAAGTACATTGTAAGAACTCAATCACTAGACACCGAAGGGGGAGTCAAAGAGAGTGAAATATAAGGTAGACTAAAGTGCTATAGGAAAAGACCCTGAGGAGGCAAGACTTACAGGTGCAGCAAGTCTCTTTTATGAGTGAGTACCTATTCTACATGAGGTGGGGGGGGGCATACCTATGCCTGCCAAGATAACAAAGTACAAAGAATAATGCGTCTAGTAAACAAGGGACCGAACTATATAGTACATGCTGGCATAAACATGGGCCAGATAAAAAAATGATAATAGATCCCACATTCATACTATGCCTGTGACAACAGGTAGGAATAAGCCCTGTAAAATAGGAAAGGGCTCTAAAAATCTGAATGATACATGCAAACGAAAGAGGTGCTGCAAGCAGTTGAGGCCAGAACCATCAAATCTATGGAGCTGCACCCAAGGCTATAGTAGAGACGTCATCCAGGTATGTGGGGGGATACCTGAAGGGCCACCCCCTCATGAGGTTTGAAACATCTCACACACACCCGAAATCACTAGGAAAATCTATTGCATCACTGAACCATCAAGTATATGGATCTCGATCATGCCATAAGGAGCTGGAGTTGAGAAACAATAAAGTAAAAGGGAAATAAAGAATCCCTTTTCCTGATCTGAGGCACTGAAAAATAGTGGAAGATGGAACCAAGGTACACCGCCCTCCAGGCCTGTCTTCTGGAATGAATAAGCTGATGTCGATAGAAGGAGGTCCGCCATAGGTGAGGCAATAAGGGATCCTCAACTCAGGTATGAGAGAAAATATTAGAGTGACTCATAGACTAACACCAGGGATAATGGAGGAATGGGGGGTACTGAGTAGGGGTTGACAACTTCCCTTGTTAGAGAATAAAGGGCATGGATGACCTGGCAGCTACTAACTCGACACCGAAGGTGATAGGGGACAGTATGAATGAAGGCCAAAATGTGCGACACGAGAGAGGAATAGAAAAATGAAGGATGAAGGAATATAGTGGGATACAAAGGAGTTGGGGATAGATTCCATGAATGCGATGATGACTCAACTCGGATGCTATAACAAGGGCAACTTGATGATGTTGCCACACAGAACAGGCCCAGTGGGGACCTTAAAAAAATGAGTACAAGATGGTTACCCATGATTCAAATTGACATGAGCATGCAAAAGTATGAAGGAAAAGTGGTGCCCCAAGTACAAGTGTTGCAAGTGAAGAAATTCGATTTTGAGGAGTGGTGAAGTGACCCTTCTTGCAAAAATGTGTCTGGGTGAAGTGTCAAATCACAAAAATCTAAAGGATGCTAATTTGAGAGCTTGGTGAGAGATTTCCAATGGTGCTGACGGTTTGTCAAACCGAGCTACAGTTTGGTCGCAACTAGCGAAATAAAAATCTAGGGTTTCTCTTTTAATAAGGCATGTTCCCTCCAATTTGATTCATTTGCAATTGTAGCTGTGGTGAATGTAGAGAGGAGAAAAGGCCCTAAATCTTGTGGTGGTCATAACGGACAGAACGACCGTTGGAATCGAGATCCATTAGTTGCAAGTAAGAGGCCTAACCCTAATCTTTCATTTTAATGGATTGAAAGTTCAGTTTAGGCATCCAGAGCTCAGGAACAGAACCCTACTCTTCTTCTCGGCTGGGTCACACTTTTATGGGCAATATCAGCGACCTAGGTAGTAGGTTTTGGGCAGAAAAATGCGACCTGCCCCTAAAAAGACTAAAAAGTGCAACTTGTCAGAGAGAGGGATTTTGGTGTTGTTTCTTGGCTGAGAGCTAGGTTTTTATGGTTGAATGCAGTCTTTAATTTCTATACACTGATAAATGTTATGGTTTTGTGTAGATATGGAAAAGTTGAGGATCAAATGGAGAGAGAGATACCTGGAAACATTACGGTTAGAGATCCGAGAGGATCATGGTGTCCGCATTGCATTGGCCAGGTTTGGGTTCCTGAAGTTTGTGGAGAACCCTTTGATGAGAGATAGAGAGTCCTTGTTGGCCCAGATTGTTAGTTATTGGGATCCAGATCATGAGATCTTTATAGTGCAGGGGAACCAGATCGAGCTGACGGTCTAGGATATATATTTTCTGACTTGTCACCCGCCACTTGGGATGGTGGGAAATACACAGCCAGTGTTATCGTGGGGGCGAAACAATATGGAGTTTGTGGAGAGCCATTGTCAACCATGTCTCCATGTGAAGGGGACATGAATACTAATCGGGGAAGTAGAGCGGCTAGAGACCCGTACCAGGCACTCCAACACATCATTGGGGGTCAGATGATGCTTGTTGAGAGTGTGTTGAGTGGGACCTACTATGGGTGGGCCCAAATGATGTTGTCGTCATTGAAATGATAGTTGTCGCTATGCAAGTGGCAAGTGAATCATGAATGTGCATATGGCATAGTGTTGTGCTCTCTCTTCTTTGAGAAGATCCTGACACTTCGGCCTCGTATACAGATCTAGGATGGGGGCCTGAGAGAGCCTAGGATGTGCCTCTGGGGGCGGCTACTATGCAGAGGGAGAGGTGGGGCAGTCAGACGGCTGTTCTGACCTGAGTTTTTTACTCATTGGGATTAGATGCCACTGTACATAGATGAATATCCCTATAGCGGGATGAGTTATCATGGGGACCCAAACTTGCCACTACCGCCAAGTCGAGCATGGGCGCCTGATGGTAAATGACAAGTTGCTAACCTTTTATGTGCATTTTAAATTTTCAGAATATTGTATATGGTACTGATTCATTCACTTTTGGTATGCAGATACAACATCGGTGAAACCAAACGGGTATATGGGGCGGCCTGCAGCATTAGGAGCTACAACACCTAGTGGGTCGAGGAGTCCACAAAATGAGAATGCAGTCACCCTCTTGGAGGACATCCGTCGTAGATGTGAGAGGCTTCTGACTGGTGTTTTAGAGTGCAGATGGCAAGATATTGATGACCAGTACATGGATCCATGTATTGGTCTGCCCTTGAAGTGGCGAGGGGTCATGCGGCACATGGCGATGGGCGGAAAGGGGATGCACGATCTACGAGCCGCCGGAGCCGAGCCATTGGCTCGGGATCCTCCAGATAGTGATTATATGTAGGGGCATGTGGTGCCCCCAGTTTTGAGTTTTGAAAAATTCTATGGGCATGTCATATGTATCAGAGTTGATGGACTCTAAACCATTGTGAACTACACATATAATGGATATGCATTGTTTTATGGTTTTTTGTTATTGTTTTGTGTGAAATGCCTGTGATAAATGCCAATCTAGAATATTATTTGCAATTCTATCTACATAGTGATTTTGTGCTCTAATTACATGACTGAATGTAATGATTTCAAATTCATGCATCAAAAGCTTCACTCGTAAATATCTTCTAAACAGGATAGGATTATGCACATGATAAACACCATTCAATTGCATGACAAGAAGCAGGGAATCTAAAAGAACATGAAGGTGAAGGATGTGATGTGAAAGGGAATCGACTAATAAACCTCGCACTGCATCATATTCGGCTTGGTTATTGGTGGCATTACCAACGCATACGTCGTTAGAGAGAACAAGTGAATGCAAAGGGGTAAAAATGGCCCAAGTTGTTGAGGCTAGATTCTGGGATTAGTGACTTGCACCATTAACATAAATGATATATGGTGTGGGCGGGGGTCCATATGAAAGGTGCCACAAGACAAAAAATGAGAGGATGATGAACAATTCTGGAAACCCGAATGCAAGGTAGAAATAAAAAAAACACTGCTAGAGGGAGTGCTCTATGCAGGATATCTACCACCCCCACACCGATAGGTAGGTGGTGTGTGGGATCTACCTTGGGTACAACTTGTGCTCAGGTCACGAAATTCATCATAGACACGGATGGTGCCATTCCTCTTATAATCAAGAAATATGAAGTCAGGGGTGGAAAAGGCTTCCATGATGTCGTCATCACAGTAAAATATGGAGTGATTGGTGGAAGGGTAACCACATGACGCGACAAAGCTACCTGATTCATCAACATGAGAAGAAAGGTTCACATACGCATCATCGCAGGGGGTGATGGAAAACAAGTAGATAAGGGATCCACTTATTTTGAGCCCAGGGTGATCACTGAAGGGAGGTCAAGTGAAGCAGAAGGGGAAGTCCCAGAGGGATCTTCCACCATGGATCTCATAGATGATGACATGTAGAGGATAGTGGTTGAAGACTTCTTCATCTCAACATATGGAGGGGGAATGTCAATGAGAGCAGAGGTATCCTCAGATTGGCTTGAAGCATACTGTGCGAGTACGGGAGAGGCGTACTTGTTCTGTTCAGTCTCATACTCCCAAATTACTTCCAAAGAGGCATGGTAATGCTTGAGGTGGGGGAAAATATGGGTATAATGGCCATGGAGCTCACGCAAAGCACATGGGTGGTTGGTGTGAACAGACTTGGGGTTCTTGGCTGCAGTCGAGGAAGAAACAGAGGCTTCAAGGAATTTCGAATTAGGAAACGTGACATTAACCATGGGCTTGATGTGAGGTAATTCAAGACAATGATGGGTGGCATGGATGACAACATCACACAAAGTACACAGGGGGGGGATGATTTTGAGGCTGAGGAGAAGTAGTGGTTTTTTGGGAAAAATTGTCCTCAGGTGCCTTCTTGAAAGATTTTCACCCCTCAACCGAAGCTTTCGCAACAGAAGTAGGTTCCTATTGAGGTGGCTTAGGCACAGAAGCAAAGGGAGGGGTCATGGCGACTGGTTGGATCGGGGTCAAAATAGTATAATGTTTGGGCTGACCAGGCGAGATGGTGGCTGGGGGATCAATGTACCAAACTAGGATCCTTAGGGTCATGTTAGGAAGAGATAAGGTAACCATAACAGGTATCAAAAATACTCCAGGAGGGGGAGCTAGAAACGGTATCTGATCGGAGGAGTACTGGCTAGGTGGGATAGCTCCGGGATGGTTAAGCCCAGTAGGAACCATTACAGAAGGGTAGATAGGCTCATGGATACTAGTTGCAGCTGAGAGGCCTTGAGGAGGGGGTCCTGAAGACTGAGTCGAGGTGCTAGGATCAAGTTGCGGAGGGCAGAGCTACTGACTAGTCAAACGAGTCCGTTTGAGGTTGAACCGAGACGATTGCATCATGAAAACGTTTGACGAGTTGGGATCAGAGACAGTAGGAGGGAGGCCAAGGAATGAACCAAGTAAATAGGAGTCTTTGTAGACTCCGAGTGAGACACTAGTGGGAGGTTTGAATGATTTTTTATTGGCCACTGAAGAGATGATGGACTCAGGGAAGGTCTAAGACTTCGGTTCGTAATATTTCAACTGGTCGATGGTGACAATATTTCCATTGTGAGGAAAACACATCTTACGGTGAATCATAGATGGGACAAAAAAAATCACATAAGTGTAGCTATGACCCAATAGAATGTTGTAGTCTAATGGGGCATCAATGACTTTTACTTCAACATAAACATTCTTGTCCGCAAGAGTAATAGGACAATTACGGAACATGCAAAGGGGCTGGGAAGAGTGGCCATCCCACGCTCGGAGGGTGATATTAGAAGGGGCCAACTTAGGAGATCCGAGTTGCTTCCAAACTGAAGTGGACATCACACAGGTGGATGCCCCCTCGTCAATGATACAATGGGAGACGTTGGCATTCTGGATCTTGACAGGGATTTGGAAGGTGACGAAAGTAGGAAAGGGGGGATGTTATGATCGATCAACATCAAAGACAATAAAATGATCATCTGCAGAATCCACAACACCCATGGAAGTTAGTAGAGATTTTCGTTGTGAAGGACATGATTGGAGGACTTTCAACATTGACATGGCAGCAGGAGATTGCGCTAAGTCATCTACTATACTATACGAATGGGCAGCTTTACTAGAAGTAGTGTTTTAGCATAATGTTCCCTTGGGGATCTTGGTATGAACCTCTGCCTTAGGCTGAGGGATCGGTAAAGGACCATTGGGTGTCAAAAGAGGCTCTATGGGACCTGAAGAAGGGGGCTCGGGGGTAGATGTAGCAAGGGGCTTGTTGTATTGATGGGACTGATCTGAAGGTTGAGGTCAATGGTAATGATTTGGTCAGAGTTCATCATGAGGATATGGTAATCAGAGGTACTAGATGGAGGAGGTTGAGCGGTCACTTGACTCTCAAGGGGTTGGGTAGCCATGAATCCTTGCTGGGGGAAAGGATTGGTAAACACAGCTGGTTGGATAGGTGCAGCATTGGGAGGAAACAAAGGGGAGGCTTGATATCCTCGAGACACTACTTGAGCTTCCCACATCTGCCACATCTGAGGTAAAAGAGCACAATCGTGGGTGTAATGACCATAGACACCGCAATAAGAACAAGGTTTGTTCGTGAAAATAGGCATGTCCTGCTTGGGATGAGTGCCATGTTGCTGGGTTGTTGTGTTAGGTGCATTCCCTTGGGGATTGGGTCCTGGATTACCTGAGGCAGATTGGTTTTGATTTCTTTTCCTCTTCTTTTTGGAAGAAGGAGGATTAGTCGCACCCTGCTATGAATACACCTGAACCTGGGGGGTGGTGGCTATTGTTGCGGGGTTTGAGAAGGAAAGTGAGGCTGAGGTGCTAATGCTGGAGGAGCTAGAGCACCAAGCTGCGGATATGGATAATAAGGAAGTTGGGAAACATTGTGGTAAATAGGCTGGGAAAGAGGAGGAGGCATGTCGTATCCTAGATACATGCTACCGAGAGGGGGAAAAGTGCTAGAGGAGCTGGCCCGTCCCTAAGGGAAACCATAACCCATGGGAGGATGAGTGTATGGATGAGAAAGGGCTCCAATGGTACCGTCGGCAGCATGGGATGACCCCGGTGCGTTGGCACCACTGGGTCTAGGGAGATCAGGCAAGACGGTATAAACATAACCAGACTCTGGGTAGATCAGGTCATATTTCAATGCAATCTGGAGAGAAGCTTCTTCGGTCTGAGGGAAATGAGATGTGACATCTTTGCCAATAGCAAGAAAAAGGGATCTGAGAAACTAGTCCATGTAGACATGATCTTCAAAGTTAGGGGCTCGACATAAACTCTTTCTTATCTGCCATTCCTGGACATGATCAGAGAGGCGGGTCACAGATGATTGACGGAAAGAGGTCAAAATTTTGGTACTAGTGTCATAATGAAGGGGAAGCTGGAAGTAAGACAAAAAATCCATGGCAAGAGTCACAAAAGTAGTATCAGAGACGGAGGCCTGGTTGACATACCACTTAGAAGCTTTTATAGTAAGCGTACGCTAGAAAAATCGAAGACGGACGGAGTCATCAGTGATGGAGTTAGATGAACACAACATGTGGAAAGATAAAACATGGTTGGTAGGATCTTCTCCAACAAGACCTTCAAACTTGAGGATTTCTGAAGGGAGCTTGGTTGGCATAGTAGGCCAACCAGGATTATGGTGTATGGGGTCATTAATCAACTGGTTAAAATCAAGAAGAATGAGGCCTGCCATATAAGGGAGCAAGGGAGCAGCCAGGATAGTTCATTTTGTGGTCCCACTAGTAGTATTCCCAGAATTAGGGCCGGGGCTACCACCAGCGTTAGGTCCTAAAACAGACATGGTGAAGGTGATAGGAGGAGAACTGGGGATAGAACTAGAAGGGGAACCCGATGAACTAGAGGCAGAGTCATAGGTGGGACTCGGTGGAGGACTAACTTGCACCCTACGTGGAGGAGTAAGTCTTCCTACCAGAAACTAAGGATGAAGGCCAAGAATTCTCTGGGATAAATGCCTTGGGGGTGTAATGATGGAAAACAAACACGTATCATAGAAGGAAGAGAGACCAACAAGGGCAAGGAGGTGCGGGATTAAATTATTACGATGTCGAAATAAGGGCAGGGAGGTGCAGAATCAATTGATTACAATGTTATAGCCTTGGCCTGGCAGTGTAAACTAGGCGCTCTTCACTTAGGGTGTGCGTGTATGTGATAAGTGTGTTAATTTTAATTAAACCCAGACGTGTGTAGAAAAAAAAAGGTGTCGTATAACTGTAAATAAATTTTAAAATAATAGTAAAGTAAACTGAATATGACAAAAACTAAACAGTAAAGATGCATCAATTTAAACCCAAGGAGGAGGGCTTCCCAAAAACTAGTCTACGGGTGGGAAAAATCTTGTCAAAACACACAAAAATGGCCAATGGATCTAAAGTCAGGAGGGACAGGGGTCTAAAGGTCAGATATGCTAGAAATAGGTGCAGAAAACAACAAAAAACCAGAGGGAAAAGTGTTGCAAATGAGGTGGAAAAAGGCTACAATGTGAAGGGAAATGGAGGGGACCCTAGAGGAAGACCAAAAAAATTTGAAAAGAGGTGTTTTGGATGGATTAATAACCAATCTGAAATGGATCTGAAAGTAGAGGATCATATCTGAAAAATCGCTGAACACACATCTTAGATGACCTACTTCAGCTAAACTCCTCCTAAAAAGATGGAAGCGTAATAAAGTGCTAAGGGGCTTGGTTCCTACTTCTACGAATAAAATAGAGAAAGTACAGGTCCAAGGTTGATGGAGAGCGAGGTCACACAACCCTGAACAGTAGCCCAGACAAACCCAGAAAAATCATAGAAACATTCTCGCAAAAAGTGTAGGTCGCATTTTCTGACCAATTTTTTGTTGAGGTCGCAATTTTTTGGTAGTTTTACGCTACCTGAGAGCTGAGGTCACAGGTTTTGGCCCAAAAAGTACGACCTGCACTTACAACTATCTCGGGAGTAGGTTTCAAAAAAAAGTGTCATTTTAGTCGCGATTGATACCTGTCACCTGCACGATAGGCCCAAAAACACACGGAAGTTAGAATTTTTATTTTTTTAGGGTTTTAAAGGTTAAAAACAACATCAAGGAAAGCAAAACAAGAAGCTGAAGAAAAACACTAGGGGTTGAAGCAGCTGGTCATGAAGGGTTCTTAAAAATGACAACGGTTGTAATTATAAACCCTTTTGGAGTCGCTAGTTATTAGTGTGAATTATAATTGCAAGCATATGAAAAAAACTCACTTTAGCTGTGCATAACAAACAGCCCTAATATCAAATATGGCTATCAATTTCCTTAGATCTACAGTTATTTGATCAGAATAAATGCTACAAAATCCAGATCTATGCAGTTAAAGACATTAATCAACAAATAAAAGCAAGAGTTGTTCCATGCATCCAATAGAAAAGACAAGAATATTTTTGAAGAATTTTTTATTTGTGACACCTGGGAAAGGAACATAGAAAGATGTTACCAGTCCCCCTCAATGGGATGGGTTCTTGTATGACCTTAGTGCTTCAGATCTAAGATCTATCTCTCTTGATGGTGTAGAAAACCCAATAAAAAATGGAACTCAATGGGAGTTCACAAGAAAAAATATTGAAAAATATGACAATGATGGAGGATCAAAGTTAAACAAAAATTATAGATCCAGAGTGATCTTTAGGCAACAAAAGGTAGTAAATGAATGGAAAAACCCTTCTATTTATAACAAAATATTGAGTTAGTCTAGATATTGGTGCATAATTAAAATATTATTAACCAAATCTAGATCCAACTTTTATGGAATATTTTATTATTTTTGTTGGAGGGAAAAATAATTTGAATTTGGTCAAAACCCTTTATTTGTAAATAATAAGTAAATAAATGATTTATTTATTATTTTTAGAATGTGGTTTAGTAATAATTAAATAAATAGTGATTTATTCAATTATTTATAAATGATTTAGTCAAATTTAACAGGGAATATTATTTAAATAATGTTTTAAATAATTATTGCTAGAAAATAATAAGATAAATAATGATTTATCTAATTAATTTTCCTGTTTTGGGTTAAATGTGACCAAGAATATTAATTAAACTATTTTTTAATTAATTATCCCCTGAGGAAAATAAAAAAAATATGGATTTATTCAATATTTCCTTATGGGGTTTCTTGTTTAGACCATAAACAACTTAATAAATTATGGATTACTAAGTTATTTTTCATAGTGAAAGCAATTTTACTAGGGTAAAATTGGTCTTACATGGTGTACCTTGGTCCATCTAATAGTAATAGGTTAGATGACCAAAAAATGGTGTAACAAAGGGGGTATAGAGGGGGCAGCGATGACATTTTGGAGACCCCCCCTGGTGGGGGGTTTCAGGGGCAATGCCCCCAAGCTAAAAATATATGTAAAATTACCTTGTAAAATATTTTAATTTCATAGTCAATGTGGGTCATTCATTAGGTGGATGATATGATAGTAGAAGTTATGTTTAATTTAGGTTTTTTTACCCTAGAAGGAAACCCCTCTATTGTATGAGGAAATTGTATTGCGGGTGTGGAACATGTGTATATTATAAGCAAGAAATAGAAATTGGGACTGCGTGAGAGAGTAGATGATATTAAAGCGAATCTATTGTAGGTTGTGTCTCTTCATTTTGCTGGATAATAAAAAGGAAGGACTATTTGTTTCCATGGTTGTAGCCCAAGTCGGGTGAACCACATATATCTGTGTCTCTCTTGTTTTATATGTTATTTCTGTGTTTGTGTTTCTGCATATTTTATGTGTTCCATTTCTCTGTAATATATAATTTTCTAACAACTGGTATCAGAGCCGAAGGTTTATTTGCTGGATAAGCTCGTAGGAAAGAAGGGCTCCTGGTTTGAGTCGGAGCAATGGTGAAAAATGGTAGGTTTAGGGTCGATAAATTTAACGACCAAAACTACCTTTTGTGGAAGATTCAGATGGAAGATTATTTGTATCAGAAAGATTTGTACCTACCATTGAGAAGAAAAACAAATAATTCATCAATTATGACAGACGAAGAATGGGATATTCTCGATAGAAAGGAACTTGGAACAATACAGATGTGCATGGCTACGTTGGTAGCCTTCAATATTTTGAAGGAAATGACAGCACAAGGTTTAATGATGGCATTGTCAAAACTATATGAAAAACTCTCAGCCTCAAATAAGGTATTTATTATGAAATTTTTATTTAATATGAAGATGTCGGAAGGTGGATCTATTACTGACCTTTTAAATGAATTTAATATGGTTACCACTCAGTTAAGTTCTGTAGGGGTAAAATTTGATGATGAAGCATTTCCATGCTAATTTCTAGAGATTTGGAATGGTTTAGTTATGGCCATTAGTAACTCTGTCTCTGGAACTAGTAATTTAAATTTTGATGACGTTGTCGGTGCTATCATTAGTAAGGAAATGCGATGGAAAATCTCTGGTGAGACATCAGGTAATGCTTTGAGTGTAGAGACTAGGGGAAGAAAAATATAAAGAGGAAAGAGCTCATGATATCAGAGTAAATCAAAGAAAGGCAGATCCAAGTCTAAATCAGGAATAATGTGTTGGAAATGCGGGAAGAAAGGAAACCCAAAGAAATACTGTAAGTCTTGGAAGGTAAAAAAAAGAGACGCACAATAAGAAAACAATCATGAAGCAAATGTGACAGGTGATTGTTGAATGATAAAAGGTGCCTTTTAAAACTCCTAATTATCCCACATTAATCATCAATCCGGGCAAGTTCTCTTATTTCAAGAGTGTACACAGTATGTGGCTGTTATTAATTCAGAGAGTAATGTTTCCTAAATTGTAGTACAGATCTTGACACAATAATAAATGGAAGCATCTAATAAACTCCAATTGCAATTATTAAAGGAATTATCATAGTTCAATCTTCTACTAAAATCAAACCTTACAGCAATTCAAGCAATAACATCATCAACCGAGAGCACAGTAACAATAACTAGCCTCTTCTTAGCTGATTCAATCTAAACCATACTAAATCTTATAAACCAATCAAGATAAGAATAATATTACTTCTGAGAGTCTAATAGCAATAATCAAACCCTTGCAGATGATTAAATCAATACAATATACTATCTAGATGATTTGCGTTGTAATGAACCAAAATTAAATCAAATGAAAACGATGTGAATTATAAAAAGAACCTATATCATCGCGATACAAGAAAGTAAGGAAAAGATAAGGAAATAAACTCACAGAAACAATAAATTATCAATCCAACCAAAATCTAACAGAATTAGAAATATAACACAAGGAAGCAGTTAAATTCACCAGAGGTCGGGTCCTTAGCCACCAGCGAGCACTACTGAATTACTTCAGATAATCGGAGAGAACAAAAACTTCAATTATATATTAATCATCTAACTTGAGTAACATTACAGTATAATCACATTCTCCAACGATGCAATCTATAATTAAACTTACAACTTGAAAAATAACAGAGGTTCCCCTTTCTTCTTACAATCGCTTTCTTTTATAATCAAAAGGGGTAAAAGTTAAATAGTAAATGCGATCCTGAGGGATCTCCTGATCCTGAGGGATTCGCAACTGATTTCTAACTTAAGACAACTTTCCTATTCCATACTGATTCTTCTAATTTTCTCTCAGCCTTGTCCACAACCGCTGTGTTCCTTCTTTTCCTTGTCGGATTCTGTTGTTCCAACGTGAGGGAACAACAATCGTTCCTTTTGTCACTTTCCTGCACAAAGAAAGGTAAGAGTGAGTTAAATCGTAATTGCAAACAATTCCTTCATTTCTTACCATAATTCCTCAATATATTAACACTTTAAGATATGAACGAGATAAGAATCAAGGAAAACAATAGCAAACTTAATAGTAAATACATACCCATTTCATAACTCAACATACTCCCCTACTTACCCTGTTTCATGTCCTAATGAAAAGCAATGATTCTGATGGAGTGCAGTTAACGAGTAAGCTGGAGAGGGGGAAATAAAAATTTGTCTGAAACCATGATGTTGAGCTAAGAGTGCAAAAGCGGGCCCTTCCTTACCTTCAGGAAATTCATAGATAGCCCTGTAACCTTCAGGAGGATACCAAATGATGGGACTATGAAACTGACATCCTAACCAATAGCGTCCTTCTCTTAAAATGAGGTTGCTATATGTGATAAAATGGGCTGCAACTACTTTAAAATTTCGGTAATTAAATGGTTCCATGTCCTGTACACTACGATTAGAGACCATCCACCTAAGTTTGGACGTGGCCAAAGAGCTTTCTCGAATGGATTGAAAATATGATACTCTATTTTGTACAATCTCTCTATGAATAGGCCCTAAAGTTTTAATCACCTCTTCCCTTTTCATCAGACTCTTGTGGTTGGAAAGCATTTGCAAAGGGTGCTTGGGCTCACTTCTTACCCAAATATCCAATCTATGCTCTTGTCTTTGGAAGGAATTATGAGCTTTAAACCATTTAAGTTGATTAACTACAAATGAGATAAAGGCCTGGAATTGAAAATCGCCCACAAAAGGGTTTGGTTCTTTTCCGCCTCATCTGCTAATACAAAATTATGCAGGTAAAACTCACAAAGCAACCTTTGAACCTTTACACCATGCTGTTTGCAACAATTTATGAAATCTTCAACTATTTTTAATTCAATTGGTTTTCCGACTCTTACAGCTTTAATTTTCAACAGCAAGTATCACTCTTACAAAAACAAGGCGTATTTAGTGGTGGGATCCCTACATGTGAAGACGTCTGTATATAACGAGCAGATAGTATCTGTTCGAGCTATGACCCTATCTAATCTGAGCTTGATTCTCTCTATTTTCTCTTCTGCTTTCTGTATCTATCGAAGGTCTCACTCTCTGTCACATTCATTTTCTGAAGCTGCCTCTGTAATGCTTGATATCTTTGCTAGGGAACAGTTTCTTTTTCAAGTCGTTCTAACGCGATTCGAGCCTATGCTAATTCTTCCTGAAGATTCAGAACAATGGGGTCATCGTGTGTCACGATGTCTTTAGCTTGTATGCTTGTCTGAGTCTCTTTATCATTGGAGGTCCAAGCCTCTGTCTGAGTAGCCGTGCTGTGAGAGGGTACACCCTCTATCTGAGTAGCTATATCTACGAAAATTTCATGATGTTCTTATTTAATGATGACTGGTTGAATGGGTATGGGCTCGGTTTGAGTCCCTGTAGCCCTCCCTTCATGTAATTCTATTTTCACAGCTGCATTTGTTGTCTCTAGGGTTTTATCCGAGACCTTTCCCGCTGTGATTTCCTTTATTTTTCTTCTGAGCCTTTTTAATGTTTTGCGTAGCTTCTGTCATTCTTTCCTAATATTTTTCAATTTGTCTCTATACTCTTTCGGAGGAGCAACTATTCTGCTGACAGTCTCATTAATAGTTTCTACCTCTAAAGAGGCTGGTTGCTCATCCTATCTCTGTTCTAAGGGGACTGTGTCTCCTGATTAAATATTGGCTTCCCGAAGAATCTCTGTCTCTACTTCTTCTCCTTGGCCTATGTTTTATGTACTTAGATTTTCATGCCTTTTTTCTACTGGAAGTGTGTCACCAAATTGGTGCATTGCTTCCAAAATGGCCTCAACATCAATTTAGTCTTCATGGCTTGCATCTTTTGAGGGAGATATACTTCTAGTATCGCCAGAATTTTTAGGAGAATGGGTTGCTCCTAAGTTAGGATTGAGCAGGCTTTCAGGCTGCATGTAATCGTTCATGTTAGCCAGGACCTGGGCCAATTCAAAATCGTGCAAAAAATCACCTTGGGGACTCATGCTTGGTATTGATTCATTTCTTTGTTCATCTTCAGAATGCCCTGCTTCTTCCTCATGGTTTGATTTAGGGTTATCTTGGCCTCTTGACTCTGTCTGCAAGTGTTGTTCATTTACTGGGCTAGGTAATTCTATAGGTTGACTGGTACTATCTTGAGGATTTTTGGCCACTCTTAGTCTTGACCTCAACCTTGTGGATTTTTTGCGCTTTTGAGGTATGTTTCTTGGAAGAGTATTCCTCTTTCTTTTCTAAACCTGGTTAAGTGTAGGCAGGTTTGAACCACCCTCAAGAGCTACTATTAGGTCATCCCAGCTTGATTGTTGTTGGGCGAGGTTATAGCTAACTATCAGCCTGATCAGATAGTGGTGGCTTACTACGACTTCTCCGTGTTGGTACCGTCTTAACCTCTCGGTAGTGTCATGAAATAAAGAGTTCAAATATGCAGGTAAATTAACAGAGCACATTTGTTTTAGAACTGCTAAGAGTTTAAGTTGATGCGGCCTTACCACGTATTTTCTCCCATCGCATGTAATGTAGTTCTGGGCGATTCTTGCTAGCTCTCCCCATGGCTCTCTGAGAGAAGATGGTTGAACGCCTTTGCCCTTTTTGACCAGCTCCTGTCCTTCGTCTCTAAAATCCTCGATAACATCTTGCAGCTTCAACTACTTATGAACCCACACAGGTCCTTCTGCTGGTAACCCAAATACTTCTGCTATCACTACGTCTAATACAGTGATTTTCCTTCCCCTTACCATATATTGTCCATTCTGTAAATTGCGTAAGAACTCGATGGAAATTTCCTCGTTGGGTGGTTGAAATCTCGTAAATTATGTTATCCACCAAGCTTGAGCTAAAATTTCCCTAGCTGCATCAGAAACAGCCATTATTAGCAGTTCTCTGTGTACTACATTCTGAAAACGATAAGTGTAGCAAGAAAAACACATCAACGAAGAGAGCTGAGTGATGGAACAACAAAAAAATATAAATATCGTTATTGAGGGCTGTTATCATACCACATGCTCTGTGATCATGGAATGTCGTATCATTCTACAAAATCCAATGAGAAAATGACAGCGCATTCGTAAGTACACTGCAGGTCCCTCCCCCCTTCGAATTGATAGGTCTCCTATGATCGAATAAATGAAAGGGTAAGGTGTTGGCAGCGAAGTACAGGGGTAATGGATTGGCAAGGTACTCTTATTAATGAGAGGATCACAAAGAATACGGGAGTGGTGAAATCAAGGCTTGTACCAAGAATTATGAATAAATGATAGGCTACCATGATGTGATATGATAGAGAAAAAGGGACAACATGTGCAAGAAATAACACTTTAGTGCCATTATTCCACTCAAATTGTTGTGATTTATTTTTAAAAAAATATTCATGCATAAAGGTTCAAGGTATGTTAGGACCATAATCTCTCCATAAAAAAGTTTATAAGAAGAGGGTATTATAATAATCATTGATGTAAAATAAATCTTCAATACCATCAGCAGAGCTTCTGCTTCCCGCAGGTGTCCATAGCCTCAACAAAGTTGTGTTTTAACCCTTGGGAACCATGGTCCTCGATGTATAATTGAGGAAGTGTCTTATGATGTCCATAACAGAGACCAATGTGATGGCTTGGTGACCAGGTGAACACATTTCCATTCACTGGGAAGTAGCAAAAGTGGTCAGGCCGGCTCATGATGAGACCTCCTATTTCCAAGGACTTTATTTGTTTAAGCATCCATTAGATCATTTCCCTGGTGTGGTGGCCATAGTGGGAATTCCACTTCACTTCTTCCTTATGATCATGGTAGGCTAGCTTGTGATGAGACCCCCTATCCTCCATCTAAAAAAAATCATAAAATTGTTAGTGAATATATATATATTTTTACTTTATTTTTTATTTTTAGTCCCCATTTTATACAGAGAGGGTGGCTCATCACTCCTTAAGAGTAGGGATGGCGGAATAAGTTTGACATATAAATATATAAAAAATATATACCCATAATCTTATTGATAATATATAGAGAGAGTTATATAGGTAAGGGAGAACCATCATGGTATAGATGATCAATCAGTTTGATTTATAGTGGAAATAAGGGTGGTAAAGTGAGATAGATAACTGTGTCCTTTTTCTTTTTCTTTTCTTGGATCATCACAAAGAGATCTTGTTCAATATGACAATATTCACGGTATTTTCCTGTTCCACTAGACCTCCCTATTTTTTGTTTTTAAATATATATTGTACCTTCCATGCCATTAAGAAAATTATAAAGAGTGAAACTGGGGTGGTCTAGGGATGATTATGCAAGGAAGAGAAAGATGATGTTCTCAAAAAAATTCACAAAGTGCTATTCTTTGAAAGAAATAGCAAAATAAAAACCCACACAAAAGTGTTGTTCCTTAAAAGGAACAACAGCTGTTCCCTATAGGGAACAACAAAATAAAATACACAAAAAATGTGTGTTGTTCCTTATAGGGAACAACAAAATAAAATGCACGCAAAATTGCTATTCCTTATAGGGAACAATAGCTATTCCCTGTAAGGAACAATAGAGAAATCTACACACAAAAATTGATGTTCCCTGTAGGGAACAAAAAAACGAAATTCACACAAAAATTGTTGTTCCCTGTAGGGGACAACAAAGCGAAATACACAAAAAAAAAATGTTGTTCCCTGTAAGGAACATCAGCTGTTCCCTGTAAGGAACAACAACTGTTCCCTGTAGGGAGCACCAAAGAAAAATGCACACAGAAATTACTATTCCCTGTAGGGAACAACAACTGTTCCCTGTAAGGAACAACAAGAGAAAATACATACAATCATTGTTGTTCCTTAGAGGGAACAAAAACTGTTCCCTAGAGGGAACAACAACGGAAAAATAGAAAAAAAGAAAAAAAACTAAAGTACAATCTATTATAAAGAAAATCCAATCAAACAGAAAGTTAAATTTATGTACAAATTTCAAGAAAAAATACATTTCTTCACAGAATTGGCACTGTGGAAGGGTTTCCCTCCTCCGCAAGAATTTGTATTGTGGAATCTTCCCGTATTTGTTGGTAAAAGGATTCCCTTGTAAGCGGTTTTTGATAGAGGCGTACTCGATGTCCGTTTGCTTTAAAAGAGTGGCCAGACCCATCAATGGTGGCTAATGTAAGGGTGCCATTATCATGAACCTCTTGTATCCCATAAGGACCTAACCATCTGGTCTGGAGTTTTCCTGGGAAATCTTGGAACCTAGAATCATATAAAAGTGCCCAATCACCTTCATGGAAGATCTTCTTCTTGATAAGGGCATCATGCCATTTCGCTCTTTGTTTTTGTATTAGTGTAGCATGCTACAGAGCTAATAGCCGGATTTCATCCAATTCAATGATTTGACGTAGCCTGTTGATCTATGCTTCGTTCAAGTCCAAGCCTACTTCTTGAGCTATCCTCAATGTCTGAATTTCAAATTCTATTGGGAAGATAGGTTCTTTTCCAAACGCTAGCTGATATGGGGAGTATCCTGTGGTATTTCTCCATGTCGTGTGGTATGCCCACAGGGCTTCTCGCAATCGGGTAGCCCAGTCACGTCTATGAGATTCAACTGTCTTTGTTAGTATTGCCTCGATTACTTTATTGGTACTTTCTACCTGGCCGTTTTCATGCGGGTGGTATGGAGATGTGATTATGTGCATGATATGACGATTTTTTAATGTTGCAGCAATCTTATGGCCTACAAATTGTGGCCCTCCATCCGTGATTACTTCTCTAGGCAAGCCATACCACACAAAAATTTGGAAAAGAAAGTGGATTACCGAGTCTTCTGTTTCCCTTATTAATGCTTCTGCCTCCACCCATTTAGTCACATATTCTATTGCAACCAGTATATATGTCTTTTGATTAGATGATGGGTTTAATGGGCCAATGAAATCTAACGCCCATCGTTCAAACGGTTCAATGACTAACTGTGTATGCAGGGGCATCTCGTCAGACTGTCCAGGGCGGCCCATTCTTTGGCAGCTATCGCATGGTTGGACAAACTTCTTAGCATATTTAAAAATGGTGGGCCAATAATAGCCCATCTATAAGACTTTATGTCTAGTCCTACGGTCTGCAAAATGTCCACCACAAGGCCCATCGTGGCAAGCTTTTAAGATGTCAAAGAATTCATCTTCCCTGACACACCTTCGAATATGCATATCGGTTCCTATATGAAAGAGATATCCTTTGATCCAGGAGAACCGAGTGCTACGTTGTACCATTAGTTTTATTTCACTGGGCGTCAGGTGCTTGGGTAATTTTCCCACTTCTAGGTAGTTTGTGACATCCACATACCATGGTGTTTTCATGGTTATAGCAACTAAGTGCTCATCAGGGAATTGGTCTTCTACTGCTGCCGAGTCGTCTGTCTTTGGCACACATGAGAGGAAGTCTACTACTGGATTGTCCTTTCCTGGTTGATCTTTGATTGTTATGTCTAATTCCTGCAAAAGAATCAACCATCGTGTCACTCTTCCATTTGTAACAGGTTTATTAGCTAAATATTTAATAGCAGAGTGATCAATATACAAAACCACATGGTATCCTGTTATGTAGTGTCTGAATTTGTTAATAGCATAAATAATGGGTAAAAAATCCTTCTCTGTTACTGTGTAATTCAATTCAGTAGGGGCTAAGTTTTTGCTAATGTAATATATAGCGTAGGGTTTCTTTTCTTCTTCTTTTCCAAGAACTGCCCCAATGGCTGTGTCTGATGCATCTGATGAGATCTGGAATGGTATATCCCAGTTTGGTCCTCATAGAACTGGTGTTGTTGATAGTAGCTGTTTTAGATCTGTAAAGGAAATGTCACATTTTTCAGTCCATATGAAATCACTGTTTCCTGTTAAGGCATATAATGGTGCAGAAATTCATGAAAAATTATTAATAAATCTATGATAATATCCAGCAAATCCCAAAAAACTACGTACCTTTGTTTGAGTGTAGGGAGTAGCTAGTAAGATAATTACCTGTATTTTTGTCGGATCTACCTGAATTCCAGCTGCTGAGATGTAATGACCCAAGATCAGGCCCTCTGTCATCATCATATGGCACTTTTAGTGACTTAAACATAGGCTGGTAGCAATATACCGTTCCAGGACTTTTTCCAATGTCTGTAATGCTTGCTCAAAGTCATCTCCATAGGGTGTGAAATCATCCATGTATACTTCTAACCCTTCATTTATTAATTCTGCGAATATACTGAGTATGGCTCGTTGGAATGTGGCAGGTGCGCTACACAATACAAAAGGTAATACCCTGTAGGCGAATGTTCCCCATGGATAGGTAAAGGTAGTCTTATCCTGGTCTTAAGGGGAAATTTGGATTTGGTTATAGCCACTAAAGCCATCCAGGAAAGAGAAAAATTTCTTCCCTGCCAGTGTATCTAGGACCTGATCAATAAATGTAAGGGGAAAATGGTCTTTTGCATTTCCTTGTTGAGTTCTCTATAGTCAACACATATTCACCATTTCCCATTCTTTTTGGGAACCAAAAATAATGGAGAAACCCATTTACTGTCAGATATAGGATAAATAAAATTGACATCTAACAATTTTTGAAGTTCTTCTTTAACAATGTCTTTTAGGTGAGGGTTTAATCTACGCTGAGGTTGTCGAATGGTTTTTGCATATTTCTCAGTGTATATGTGATGCATGCATAACTGAGGGTCGATTCCTTTCATATCTGAGTAGACCCAAGCAAAAGCCTCTTTATTTTTCCTAAGAACTTGAGTAATTTTTTGTTGCTAGTCATTACTCAAATTACTGTTAATGTTTAGTATTTTCCCTAGCTCGATTTCAATAGGTTTTCTATTATAAATAGTGGTTGTAGGGATTGTTTGGTCATTGATTTCTCTCAGGGGATCTTCTGCAATTTCATTATCAAGGACTACTTCAATCATGTGGCATTTGAGACTTGATACTGTGGCAGGATGATTGATAAAAGTATTAATAATATCGTCTTCGGTTTGGTTTTTGAATTCAAGGGCATCTCCCACAGTTAATGGTGACCGAATATTTTCTGTGAAGTATGTTGCAGGTTGTTTCCTAGTTTTCATAATAGTTAAGCTCGACTGAGCAGGGGGGTATAAAGCTAAATTTTTCACATCATTCCCCCTATTTATAGTCATACTGTCTATCCTGCAGCTGATATAAGCATCGGAAGTTGCTAGCTAAGGCCTTCCTAGTATTAAAGGATGTCCATCTACCCGGTTTCTAGGATTGATGATCAAGAAATCTGCTGGGTATTCCCAAGAATATACAGACACCATTACATCTTGTAATGTCCCTTCAGGTTTGACAACCGATCGGTTAGCCAATTCCAGCAAGGTCGTGGTTGGATCCAAGGCTGTAATGCCAAGTTTTTGATAGGTTGTTGTTGTGAGAATATTAATGGCTGTTACTAAATCGACTAATGCATTGGGGAAGGAACATCCATTTATTTTTACCGCGACTATAGGGTTTCCTGGGTCCTCATATTTTATCGGTGTCTCTCTGCCTGATAATAAATCAGACAAATTTCCGACTACGTGGACAGTTGGGGTTGTTTTTATTTTCCTCTTGGGCTTTTTCATACACAATTCCTTAATAGTTTTTTCATAAATTGGAATGTCCTAAATAGCCTGGAGGAGAGGTATTTTTACTCAGAGATTTTTTAATTCTCCCAGAAGATCAAAATCGGGATATTCTATTGAGTGGGGTATAATAAATCTCTCTGGGAATGGTGGAGAAGAGGTAATAGTTTGATCGTGGCTTTTTCGTTTAACCGTATTCTCCACTTGAGGTGTTTTTTCTATAGGTAACGAATCTTCGAATTGTATATTTTTATCCCTTTTTGATTCAATTATCCATCCAAACCTTAATTCGAGTTCATTACACTCCCTCAACTCAATTTCTGGCTCCGGTCCTTCCATAGTTTGTACGGATTGGACTGGCCTATTGTTAGGGTTCAGGTTGGGCTGGGAGCTGTGGTCATAGATTGGGTTGAGGGTTTTTTTGCGATGTGTAAGGTGCTGGTAAAGTTGGTTGAGGGAGAGGGACTGTTCCCATAAGCTGGTTTGTAGCTCTTTGCCAATTTGATTGCCAGTTCTGATTTTGTGAAGTGGAAGGGGACCATTGGGAAGAATAAGGGTTATTCTGCCAGAATGGTGGTGGATAAGGGAAATTTTTCCAACTATTGTTATTTGGATTCGACTGATTGGGCCATGGTGGCATAAAAAATGCTGCCCCTGAATATTGCTGAGAATTATATTGTGAGAAAGGAAAAAATGAAGATGGATCGGTAGGCATACCTTTCTAACGTGCTTGCCATTGGCGATGCTGGTTCAACATATATTTTGGTTCTACTTCTTCTTCCGCTTCCTTGAAAACTACTTTTAAACCTAGGAGTGATGGGAAACGTTCCATGGCATGCTCTTTAGTGCATATGGCACATGTTTTTATTGCATCTAGAGGGAATTCTTTATGATTGTGATTTTGTTTGCAACGGGGGCAGAAAATAGCCAAGTTCTGTTCTGCTATAGCCTGCTTTTTCTTATCTTTCATGAAATCTAATTGTGTTGTCAGGGTCCCAAGGATATCCGTCTTGAAATCCTCTAACAAATTGCCAATTTCACTTTGTGTAACGCTTTCTCCTGAAGCTTTACTGTCTCTGCGGTTTTCATCATGTCCGACTGGTTTCAGCCTTGAACTGCCCCTGGAACACTTGATGCACAATTTTACAATATCGTTATAATTTTCTTGATAAATATCACCTTTACCCATTATATTTAGCGTCTCTACCCATTGGTCTTTCATACCTCTAATCAGTGTTGTTTTTAGGACATTATCAGGAAGATTTGTATAAGGAGATATTTTCAGACTGTATTGGAAACGTTCTACATATTATTCTAAAGTCTCGCTAGGCTTGGCTACCATTTGAAAGATTTCATCTTTCAGTTCTCTAGTTCGGAAATAATCTTGGTATTTTTTTAGGAAATATGTTTTCATTTGGTCCCAATCATTGAAGGTGCCTCCACCAAGTCCCATGAACCAACACAAAGCTGCTCCCTTCAAAGTAGAGGATAATAGCTTCAGATTTTGGGGATCGGTAGTGTAATCATAACCCCTGCATAAGACATCAAATTCGAAAAGAAATGCATCGGGATCTTCTGAAGTTATCCCATGAAAGGTAGGAATGTTCTGTAATGGGATAGCCTTCATGGGAGCATTTACAGCTATGTCAACGATAGGGTATTTCAATGTAGAAGTTTGAGTTTGCTGGTTATGAGCCATTTGGTCAAAAATATTCCAATATCCTTCAAGGATCTCCGCAGCTGGAGAGTTTTTCCTAGGATGCCTAACGAAGGTTGGAAAAGTTTTAACAACACTACCTTGATTTGGAAGACTGGGTACCCTTTGCCCAGTCACTATTTCAGGAGATCTAGGTTCTGGTAATTTTATTTCAGGCTTACCTGTTTCCCCTTCTCCTTCACGGAGGTTGCAAGAATTTCAGTCTTGTGGAGGGTAGGCTTGTACATTCTCGGGATCTTGAAAACTTTGCTCAACCCTTTTGGTTTGACTATGAATCTCAGCGTTAGCTACAGATGGTGATTCTACAGTTTGAAGGAAGTCAATAGAATGTTTGGTAGCAATAATTCGGGGTCCTACTGATGACTAAGACTCAGATTTTCTTAAGATTTCGTCAATAAAAGTTGATTGTCCAAGGGTCACTGGTCCCTTAGATTTTTCAGGTTTAGGAAGAATAATTTTTCCCTTGTCAAGTTTCTTAGTCATTCATGCAAAAAAATTCAAATTTTTATTCCTACGTCAAGTTCCTAACAGTTCTGCTGGAAAGCGGGTAGGGGAGCAGGCATTTTACTTGCTCTATATGCAGGTTCTTACCTTCTATTTTTAATACCCAGTTCTCTCTCAAGAGACAAGCATCAAACGCCTACTTCACTTTTCTATAATTGTGCTGAAAAGCGGGTGAAGGAGCAAGCACTTTACTCGCTCGTTACGTAGCTTCTTACCTTCCATTTTCAATACCTAGTTCTTCCTCAACAACAATTATCAGGTATACATCACTCTTTGTAAATGGTTACACTCTCCTCGGCAATGGCGCCAAAATGTTGACTGATAAAAGGTGCCTTTTAAAACTCCTAATTACCCCACATTAATCATCAATCTGGGCAAGTCCTCTTATTTAAAGAGTGTACACAGTATGTGGCTGCTATTAATTCAGAGAGTAATGTTTCCTAAATTGTAGTACAAATCTTGACACAATAATAAATGGAAGCATCTAATAAACTCCAATTGCGATTATTAAAGGAAATATCACAGCTCAATCTTCTACTGAAATCAAACCTTACAACAATTCAAGCAATAGCATCATCAGCCGAGAGCACAGGAACAATAACTCGCCTCTTCTTATCTGATTCAATCTAAACCATACTAAATCTTATAAATAAATCAAGATAAGAATGATATTACTTCTGAGAGTCTAATAGCAATAATAAAACTCTTGCAGATGATTAAATCAATACAATATACCGTCTAGATGATTTGCGTTGTAATGAACCAAACTTAAATCAAACGACAACGATGTGAATTATAAACAGAACCTATATCATCGCGATACAAGAAAGTAAGGAACAGTTAAGGAAATAAACTCACAGAAACAATGAATTATCAATCCAACCAAAATCTAACAGAATCGGAAATATAACACAAGGAAGCAGTTAACTTCACGAGAGGTCGTGCCCTTAGCCACCAGCGAGCACTGCTGAATTACTTCAGATAATGCGAGAGAACAGAAACTTAAATTATATATTAATCATTGAACTTGAGTAACATTACAGTATAATCACGTTCTCGAACGATGCAATCTGTAATTAAACTTACAACTTGAAAAATAACAAAGGTTCCCCTTTCTTCTTAGAATCGCTTTATTTTATAATCAAAAGGGGTAAAAATTAAATAGTAAATGTGATCCCTCGGGATCTCCCGATCCTGAGGGATTCGCAACTGATTTCTAACTTAAGACAACTTTCCTATTCCATGCTGATTCTTCTGATTTTCTCTTAGCCTTGTCCGCAACCGCTACATTCCTTCTTTTCCTTGTTGGATTCTGCTGTTCCAACGTCCGGGAAAAAAAATCGTTACTTTTGCCACTTTCATGCACAAAGAAAGGTAAGAGTGAGTTAAATCGTAACTGCAAACAATTCCTTCATTTCTTACCATAATTCCTCAATATATTAACACATTAAGATATGAACAAGATAAGAATAAAGGAAAACGATAGAAAACTTAATAGTAAATACATAGCCATTTCGTAACTCAATAGTGATGTGTTACAAGATGCTTTGATTCTTTATTTAGAAAATTTTATTGATGACTGGGTAGTAGATTCAGTGGCCTCATTCCAGGCAACACATGTTCATGGAAAATTTTAGGGGCTAATATTCGCAGGTGGGCTAATTTTCGATGCTTTTTCCAAAAACAAGATTCGTTAATTTCCATTTTTTCGTAAAATTTATTTAGCAAAATTTTACAATTCAAAATTATTTTACCTTAACAATCACCAAAATTTTATATACACTAATATAAAATCATTGGAAATAAATACTTCTACATAAATAGCACCAAACATTTTACATTCTATATATTAGGTACTAGTAAGATTCGCCAAGGTTTCAAAACTTTAATATAAACTTCCATCCTTAAAAGTTTCCCTGCACTTGATAAGAAACATTTTCATGACTATGCTCAAGGATATTTTGGACATGTTCGTCTGGGTGGTGATAAACCCTGTAAAATCATTGAAATTGGTAAAGTTATTGTAAAACAAAAGAATGGAAACCAATGGTTATTAAAGTAGGTAAGGCATGTTCCAGATTTGAAGAAAAATTTGATTTCAACAATGTAGTTAGGCGATAAAGGATGTCTGACAACTTTTACAGATAAAACCCGAAAGGTAACATAAGGAGCATTGGTAATAACAAAAGGAGAAAAGGTTGGAACATTGTTTTTATGCAATGGTATTTCTAATTGTGTTAATTATTTAACTTCCATAGGAGAAGATGCAACATTATGGAATTATAGGCTCAGACACATAAGTGAGAAGGGGATGAATATTCTTCACTCAAGAAATTTTTTGTCGGGTTTGAAGAATATTGATTTGGATTTATGTGAGAATTGTGGATATGGAAAACATAAGAGAGTCATATTTCTTAGAGTTGGGAAAGAAAATAAGAGAGAATAATCAGAGCTTGTGCATACATATGTATGGGGAATTGCTCAAGTATCGTCTCTCAGTGGCTCTCATTATTATGTAACTTTTATTGATGATGCAACTAGAAAAACTTGGATTTGTTGTATTCGGAATAGATCTAATGTATTTGATACTTTTAATAAATGGAAATATTTGGTTGAGATTGAGACAAGAAATAAGTTGAAGTGTCTTAGATCAGACAGTGGAGGTAATATTGCAACAAAGAGTTTGGTAGGTACTTTTCAGAGCATGGAATTCACAAACAAAAGACAGTTCCAAGAACACCACAGGAAAATGGTGTGTCAGAAAGGATGGACAGGACAATCATGGAGCATACAAGGTGCATGAGATTTCATGCAGGATTTCCTTTACAATTTTGGGAAGATGCTCTAGATACTATTATTTATCTAATAAATAGAGGGCCTTCAAGTTCCTTGTATGGTGGTATTCCAAAGGAGGCATGGATAGGTAAAACAGTAAACTACTCCTAAACTAATCAAAGAAATGTACCTTTATTGGATATGGTGTTAATGATTTTGGTTATCGTTTATATGATTATGAAAATCACAAAATAATTAGGAGCAAAGTTGTAATATTCAATGAAAAGGTCTTGTAAAAGAATCAATTGAAGGAAAAGAAACTAGAAAAAGAAAACAAAGATTACATATTTTTTTATTAGATCACAGAAAAAGTAAAGGTGCCTGAAAATAATAATAATCAACAACCACAACAAAAACAACCAATACAACAAAAACATGCACCTTAAACACCTGAAAGTGTTGTTAGAAGATCTACCAGGGTAAGTAGACTCCCTGAACGATACTCTCCCTAATTATATTATGTATTATTGATTTATTCTGGTAAACCTGAATGTTATGAAGAAGGAATTCAAGTAGAAACTAGGAAGAAGTGGGAGCTAGCCATGAAAGAAGAGATGGAATCCTTAATACATAACCAGAATTGGGACTTAGTGAGGTTTCCTGCAGGTAAAAAAACATTGCAGAATAAATGGGTTTACAGGTTGAAGGAAGAAGATGGAGGAAAAAAGAGGTACAAATTTGTACTTGTGGTGAAGGGGTTTGCACAGAAGAAAGGTATTGTCTTTGAGGAAATATTTTCTTTTGTTGTTAAAATGATTTCAATCAGAACTATTTTAAGTCTTGTAGCAACAAAATATTTGCATCTTGAATAGTTAGATGTAAATATAACCTTTCTCCATGGAAATTTGGAGGAAGAGATCTATATGAAAAAACCACAAGGATATGAGGTCAAAGGGAAGGAATACTTAGTGTGTAGGTTAAAGAAGATATTTTATGTCTTAAAACAAAATCCAAGGTAGTGGTATCTAAAATTTGATAGGTTTATGCCTAAAAAAGGTTATACTAGATGTCACTCTGATCATTGTGTTCATCTGAAAAAACAAAATGATGACAGCTATATTATATTGTTATTTTCTATAGATGACATGCTTGTTGTAGGGTTTGACATGCATGAAATAAATGTTATTAAAGGAAAATTAGCAAATTCATTTGCAATGAAGGATTTGGGAGCTGCAAAATCCTTGGTATGAGAATAACTATAGACAAGAAAAATTGAAAATTAACATTGTCTCAAAATGAGTACATACAAAAGGTGTGGAAAATATTTAATATGCAGAATGAAAAACCGATTATTACACCTTTTTCTAGCCATTTAAAACTTAGTAAGGAGATGTTACCCAAGACCTAAGAAGAAATTGATTATATGTCTAAAGTTCCATATGCATCAACAGTTGGAAGCTTAATGTATGTAATGGCCTGGACAAGGCCTAATATTGTAGATGCAGTGGGATTTGAAAGTAGGTACATGAACAATCCAAGAAAAGAACATTGGATGGTAGTGAAATGGATTCTCAGATATTTGAGAGGTACCAGAAATCAAGAATTATGCTTTGGTGGTTCAAACATTTCTCTACTGGGATATGGTGATGCAGATATGGTAGGTGATAGAGATAGCAGGAGGAGCACTAAAGGGTATGAATTTACTATAGGTGGAACAAATGTCAGTTGGTTTTCAAAAATAAAAAGTGTTGTTTCACTTTCAACAATAGAAGTAGAGTATGTTGCTACTACAGAGGCTAGTATGGAAATGACTTGGTTACAAAGGTTTGTGGATGAATTGGGTAAGAAGAAGGAGATGGGAAGGTTATAAAGTGACAACCAGAGTGCCATTCATCTTGAAAATAACTCAGCATTTCATTCCAGGACTAAACACATACATCTCGAGTACCATTTCATACAGTTAACGTCGGAATATGGAGAGTTGAAGCTGGAAAAGATACAAACTAGCCAGAATCCTACAGATATGTTAACAAAAGTTCTAACAGGGAGAAACTGATAGTATGCTTCGTTTTAATTGGTATTCAGGTATGATTATGAAGATGAGAAACAACCAGGTCCAAATTTGAGTCATTATCCAAAAAATGAAGTAACAGTGGAGTTGCTATAATCAGTGTCCAAGTGGGAGATTGTTAGGTGTGGAGCATAATTATCTTTGTTATTTAGATGTATTTCCATATTGGACCCCTATTCTTAATGGGGTGGAAACTCCTTCCTTCGTTTGATCGTCATCAGGGGGGTCTAAGGGGGGCGGAGACGAAGTTTTGGATGCCCCCCTGCGGGGGATTTCTGGGGCAGCATCCCCAAGCTAAAAATAGATGTAAAATTTCCTTGTAAAATATTGTAATTTCATAGTTAATTCAGGTCTTTCATTAGGAATATGATCTAAAGGTAGAAGTTATGTTTAATTTAGGGTTTTTTTCCCTAGAATGCAACCCCTATGTTGTATTAGGGAATTGTATTGCGACTGTGGATTGTGTGTATATTCTGAGCAAGAAATAGAAAGGGGGAATTTTTGAGAGAGTAGATGATATTACATCGGATCTGTTGTAGGTTGTGTCTCTTCTTTTTGCTGGAAAATAAAAAGGAAGGACATATTGTTTCTCTGGACGTAGCCTAGGTTGGGTGAACCACATATATCTGTGTCTCTCTGGTTTTATATGTTATTTTTGTGTTTTTGTTTCCGCATATTTTATGTGTTGCATTGCTCTATAATATATAATTTTATGACATGGCATGGCCATTTTTTCCCTTCAAGTACTACATCCTAGTTGAATGCTAGGTAATTGATGTCCTCTCATTGGTGATTTTTTTGGTCTTAAGATTATTTTATTGATGTGAGGATTATAGTACTAGTTTGTACATTTAGGAATACAAGGGAATTTCTCATAGGAACACATAATCAAGGCACACCATGTGTGGTTTAGAAAAGGGAGGAGGGTTGGCATATCATTGGTATCCTAGGGACATATGGATGACATCACATCAACATGTTGTGGGGAACACATCAAGGAATTGAGATAGTAGAACTAAGAAGGAGAATAACATAATTTATATATTATAAAGATTGCAACAACTAATAAAGTGTTTATTGTATAAACAACTTAGGAAGTGGTAAGATTTGATCCAGCCGCGAGAAAAAATATCGAGGGGTCAGTGTCAAGTGGACAATAATAAGTTACTTGTCAATGAAAAGTGTGAAAAAAAGTAATGAGTTCGAGGAAGGGGTATCACAAATGGAAGAGAGGGAAATTTCTTGATAACTTTGATGGAAAAAACACCAACAACCATACATGTGGATGGCTAGTATTAACATAATTTATTTAAATTAGGAGTGGAAATCCCAACCACATTAACTTTTCATAGCCTACACATGAATGCCTGATAATATATTAGATTTAGAGTGTATGTGATTAATATTCGGAATAGAAAAGGATTGTTTAAAATTGTAACATCGACAACCATATAGGTAGACGATTATCAAATAATTAGAGAAACAAATCATCAAGGATAATTTATGCATGTGGGGATGAAGGATTTAATAAATGGTCCACTTTCCATAGACATGGGTGACTATAAATAAGTTAGGGATTTGGGTGTTAGGAGACCAAAAATAGAGGTGATAAAGAAAAAATACAATAGTAAAAGCTTTTGTTTATCATCTACATGGATGACTAGAAAAGAATTAGAGAAAACAAGTAGGGATATGAATGTAGTAGCCCTCCAACCCTACATGCATATGATCAATGGTGAGTAAAATAATTGAAAGGAATCTCGAGTAAGGATAAGAAAATGGATGTGAATAGAAAAGGTCCTCTAGGTTGACAAACAAATGACTAACATAGAATTGGATCTGAAGTTAAATTGATTTAATAACATGTGCTAATTTTGAAATAGATCACTTAGAGTTGGGAAAAGGAAAAATATGAAACAATTCCATGAAGGGAACTTAGAAGTGTGTTAAAAATTTGAAATATTAGGATATTATTTTTTAGTTCAAAATATAGAATAGGAAAAAAGTAAAAAGGCGGTATCTGCGGAAATGTAAATGTCAAATAATTTACTTGGGTATGTTAAGGATTTAACACTTAGTGATCCATTAAACAAATATATAAAATTTTCACACATTTAGACTTAATGTGATCACACTTCTTCTCCTTCTCACTTTTAATATGAGTTAATATGTTTTCATCGTAGGAAGAAGAAGATTAGAACCAATCATGTTTTTTTTGTTTTTTTATGCAACTAGATCAAAGAAAAAAAGAAAAGATAGATCAATGACTTGATGATTTTCCTCTTCGAGGGGGAAACCTGATTTACGTTACATACATGAACAATTATTGGATGATACAGATGATAATACCTCCTTTGTATATATATGAGTATAAAGGGTTACAATATAATCAGAGTCTACAAAAAAATAATAATTTAAGGGCGCAACAATAACAATAGTGGGCTTCTATGGGGCACAAAAATAACAACATGGGGGATAGATGGGAACAAAAATGACAATAAGGGGTTACAATAACAATAAAAATAAGGGGAATACACTAGTACTATAGGGACCTAACATGCCCCTATCTTTCAAAAAAGTGTTTTCCTCAATGCATGAGTAGTTACAGATGTTTTTGTATCAAATTCTCATCCTCCCATGTTGAGTCTTCATCGGGTAAGTTCTCCCACTTAATGAGATACTATGAAATTAATCGATTGCATAGATGTAAGTTTCTCATTTCCATGAATGATTTAGGCTCAAATATGATTTTTCCTTCTTCTTCAAGTTCTGGAAACACTGTTTAAACTATGAGTTTGTGACCAATAACTTTCTTTAAGAATGAAACATGGAAAACTGGGCGTACTCGGGAAGATGTATGCAGCTCGAATTTGTATTCCATAGTACCAATATTTTGCAACACCTTGTAAGGACCATAGTACTTTAGTGATAATTTATTATCCTTCTTAGCTTGATTGAGGTACATTTGTTTGTATGGTTGTAGTCGTAAAAATAGCCACTCACATACATCAAAACTTCTTTCACTATGATGTTGATCTTCCTATTGTTTCATTCAATTTTGCACTAGAGTGAGGTTATCCTTTCAGAGTTGGAGAAATTGTTGTTCATGCTTGATGTGACATTCCACTGCTTAAACCTTATAATTTTCTCTTAAAGATGATGTGATGGATGGTGGTGGTATCCATAAAATGCCATAAATAGGTCATTTTTTTCTACAGTATCGAAGGAAGTGTTATACCACCATTCAACTAGAGGTAACCACTTTACCCATTGTGTTTGTTTATCATATATAAAAAATGAATATATCCTTCCAAAAATTTTTTCACTATTTAAGTTTTCCCATCAGATTGAGGATAATAAGATGATCTATTAGCTAATTTAGTACCAAGACAGGAAAACAATTTTGTCCAAAAATTTCCATTGAAAATGGGATCTCTATCACTTACAATAATATTTTGGTTTCCATGTAGCATTTAAATTGTTTCCATAAATGCAGTAGAAATTGTACTGGCTTTAAAGGGATAAGATAATGCAGAAAATTGTGCATATTTGGTAAGTATATCAACTACCACTGCAATGATTGCACTCTTTACTTCATACTTGGGTAAACCTGCGATAAAATCCATTGAGACCTCCTCCCAATGTTGACTTAGAATGGCTAAAGGTTGTAACATACCCGGGGTATTAATTGTCTCGACTTTATTTTGTTGGAAAACCAAACATTATGTCACAAGATTCTAAATATCATATTTAAGGACATCCAAAAAAAAATCCTTCTTGACCCCGTGGTAATTTTTTAAAAATCACGAGTTCCCTCCTAAGGAGGAGGTATTCAGTTCCAAAATAATCTTTTTATTGAGTTGTTAATTATTACGGAAATATAAGCGATCTTTGTACCATAATGAATCATTTTTCTAGCTAAATGTATCGGATGTACTGGGATATTGCTACAACTTTTGAATGATTTTGCACACCTCTTTGTCATTCTTCCATTCATCCATTTATTCATTTCTCCAATCATATTAGATAATAGAAATGACACAAACCAATTCTTCCACATCCTCATTCTTTTTTGAGAGTACATCCACAACAACAATTTTCTTCCTTTTTTTTAGATTATTTCAAAGTCATAACCCAACATCTTTGTGACCCATTTTTTCTTCTCTTATGAAGATAACATTTGTTACAAAAACTATTTAAGACTATCATGATATTATTTTACCCTGAAGTGTCTTCCCATCAGGTAAGGTCTCCATTTCTTTAGTGCACGTAATATTTCTAGCTTTTCCTTCTCATAAATAGGTTTGTGTAAATATTTTCATTTGATTGGATGAATTTCAAAAGATATGGGTCTTCCTTATTTTATTAAAACAACATCAATTCCATTTCTTGAGGTATCACATTCCACAATAAATGTTTTTGTGAAGTCAAGTGTAGCTAAGACTGGTGATTGGCACATTTACTCGTTAAGATGTTCAAAGGAATTAGTTTCTTCTAGAGTCCAAGAAAATGCATCTTTCTTTAGTAATGTTGTTAGAGGTGTTTTTATTATCCCAAAATTCTTACCAAACTTGCGATAATAGCCTGTAAACCCGAGAAATCCTCGAAGATGCTTTATGGTTGTGGGGATTTTCCATTCCTTATGGCTTTAATTTTTGTAGGGTCTACCTTAACACCCTCATGAGATAAAATTTGACCCAAATATTCCACCTACTATGCTACAAAGAAACATTTGGAGTTTTTTGCATATAATTGTTTCTCCTACAATAGTTTGAGCACCTTGTCAACATGTTGAAAATGATCCTTCCAAGAATTTCTATAGATTAGTATATCATACAAAAATACTAACACAAATTTTTCTAAGGTTTGAAAATGGAATTCATCAAACCTTGAAATGTTGAAGGTGCATTAGTAAGGCCAAAAGGCATGACAAAAAATTCATAATGACCCTCATCATTTATAAATTTTGTTTTCAGAATGTCTTTAGTCTTTATTCTAATTTGATGATATCTTGAACGAAAATCCAGATTGGTGAAGTAAATTGCTCCATGTAATTCATCCAAGAATTCATCAATGACAAGAACTAAAAATTTATTTCTAATAGTGAGCTTGTTATTCTCCCTATAATATGGACACATACACAATTATCCATCTTTCTTGTGCACCAATACTACTAGAGCAGAGAAATAACTTTGACTAGGTTGAATTACACCAGCCTCTAGCAAATATGAAACCATACATTCAATTTCACTCTTTTGGGCATAGGGATATCTGTAAGATCTGCTGTGTAGAAATTATACAAACGATATGTATACCAATGTATTCAATCCGATCATGTGATATGCTAAAGCAAGATAATGAATCCTTCTACAAATTAATTCTGCAAAAAATAAACACAATCACACAATCACACCAAGTAAAATAAAGAAGAAAATCAATCCACAACACAGAGAGTTTTCCTGGGGAAAGCTTAATGCTCAAAAACCCTCTATCTCTATTGTATAATGAACCAAGGAATCATGAAACAATACAATGCACTCTTCTCATAAGAGTCTGTTGCACTATCCTGACTGTCTCACACTGATATGGACAAAATTGGGCTAGTACTTAGCCAAATTTCAGCCTCTGCTCAGCCTGCCATGCTCAAGAAATTCATGTGGAATGCAATCCCTATTATTTATGTTGTGAAACCAGCTCCAAAAAGAGAAGAAAATAGATATCAATGCCTTATAAATAATCCACTTCGAGGGGACAACCTCCAATACATTACATGAATGTACAATTCTTGGATGATTCAAATTACAAAACCTCCTTTCTATATATAGGAGTCCATTGGGCCACAATGTAATCCTAGTGGGACCATAATGTAATCCTAGCCGAGCAAACAATAATAATTTAAGGGCACAATAATAACAATATGGGGGTTACAAGGGTACAATAATAACAATAAGGGGGTTACACTAACAACAATAAGGGACTATACTAGTAATATAAGGAGCTAACATGCCCCTCCTTGAAAAAAGTGTTATCCTCAACGCTTGAGTAGCTCTAGGTGCTTCTGCATAAAATTTTCATCCTCCCATGTAGAATCTTCAGTGGGTAAGTTCTTCCACTTGATGAGATACTCTGAAATTGATTGATTATGTAGCTATCGAGTTCTTGTTTCCGTGACCACTTCAGGTCCCAATATGATTTTTCCTTCCTCATCAAGTTCTGGAAATATTGTTTGAACTGGAAGATTTTCACCTATAACCTTCTTTAAGCATGAAACATGGAAAATTGGATACACTCATGAAGAAGCAGGAAGCTCCAATTTGTATTTCATAGTACCAATATTTTACAACACCTTGTAAGTACCATAGTACTTTGGTGATAATTTATTATCCTTATTAGCTTGCTTGAGGGACATTTGTTTGTATGGTTGTAGCCGTAAAAATACCCAGTCTCCTACATCAAAACTTCTCTTGCTGCGATGTTGATTTTCCTGTTGTTTCATTCGATTTTGTGCCAAATTTAGCTTGTCCTTTAAGAGTTGGAGAACTTCTTGTCGATGCTTGATGTGATCTTCCACTGCTTGAACCTTCGAATTTTCTCTTAAAGATGATGTGATGGATGGTGGATGATATCCCTAAAGTGCCATAAATGGGGTCATTTTTGCTGTAGTATGGAAGGAAGTGTTATACCACCATTCAACGAGAGGTAACCACTTGACCAATTGTGTTTGTTTATTAGATATAAAACAACGAAGATATCCTTCCAAAAATTTATTTACTATCTCAGTTTGACCATCAGATTGAGGATGATAAGATGAGCTATGAGCTAATTGAGTACCCAAACAAGAAAATAACTCCGTCCAAAAAATTCCAGTAAAAATGGG